>CAUDMG010000002.1:0-11490 GCA_958450375.1 Homarus gammarus
GTATAACTGTAGTGTGTTGTATACAGTACCTCTACCATGTATGTCCCGGGAAGTAGTGAAACAGAAGTAGATAATGCTGAAAATATAGTTAGTCATAATAACAAACATCAAAGTAATAAATGTAAAACAGATAGAAACGGAAGAAATATATTGAGTGTTTATTATACTAATAGTAGAAGCTTGTGTAACAAAATGGACCAGCTCAGGGCCATTGTTAGTAAAGAGAACATAGATATAATTGCAATAACGGAAACATGGATAAATTCAAACAGCAAGCATTTTTTAGCAGAATTTCATATTCCAGGATATAACCTATTTAAATTTGACAGAGTAGGAAGGAGAGGTGGCGGTGTAGCAGTGTATATCAGGGTGTCATTAAAAAGCTGCAATAAATCAAGCATTAAAACAAATAGCAACAATGAAAGTATTTGGGTAGAGATTGGTGAGGGCAGTGAATCCGTAGTCATTGGTGTTATATATAGACCACCTAATTTGAGTAGGAACGATGGTAAATTGCTTTGGGAGGAAATAAAGAAGGCATCTGATAGAAACAATGTATGTATTCTAGGCGATTTCAACTTTTCAGGCATAGATTGGAAAAATCAACTTAGCGATAATGAATCTGAAGATTTTCTAGAAGTAGTACAAGATAGTTTTTTATATCAATTCATAAACTCGCCCACTAGAGGAAATAATATCCTCGATTTAGTTCTCAGTAATAATGAAAATCTAGTAAAAGATGTTGGGATTGGAGACGAACTAGGAAACAGTGATCATAAAGCCATATATTTTAACATAATATGGGACGGCAGGAAGAAGGAAAATTCGGCCTTGATCCCGGATTTTAGGAAGGCTAATTACGGTAGCTTAAGGAGAGACCTAAGGGATGACCCTATGGTCAAAAGATTAATCCCCCCACACCTCCAGAAACTGTCAACTTAGGACGGGATAACCCCGAATTTAATTTAGCAGCTACTTATGAACAATTTATTGCGACAATCAATAATGCTCAAAATAAACACATCCCTAAAAGAAAATTCAGATCGATACAGAACCAACCAAAATGGATGAATAATAGACTCTTAGATCTTCTAGGGAAAAAGAAAGGAGTATATAGAAAAGTTAAGAACGGCGAAAATCACTTACTTGGTTACTATCAGAACCTAACAAGACAGGTAAAAACAGAAATTAGAAAAGCAAAGAGAAATTATGAAATCAAGGTAGCAAACGAATCAAAAAATAACCCCAAAGCTTTTTATCAACTGTATAAATCAAAGGTTAGAGATACAATAGGTCCCCTTAAAACTACGACAGGAGAAATGACTGATGATGAGTTAGAAATGTGTAGTACGTTAAATAGTCATTTTCGCTCCGTATTCACAAATGAAAACCTAGCAGTTTCCAGAAGTTCATAAGGTATATAACGACAGTATAGAAAATATGTTGATGAATATCAATATTACTAGTAACGATGTGCTTAAAGTAATTAACAAACTGAAGCCTCATAAATCGCCTGGTCCAGACGAGGTATATGCTAGAATATTAAAAGAATGTGGAGATGAGTTGAGTAATCCATTCGCAGTTTTATTTAATAAGTCATTAGAATCGGGCCTAGTGCCAGAAGCTTGGAAACTTGCAAATGTAGTTCCGATTTTCAAAAAGGGTGATAAATCAATAGCATCAAATTACCGTCCCATTAGTCTCACGTCAATCATAGGCAAGTTGCTAGAGTCAATTATTGCTACAAAAATCAGAAGCCACCTTGAAACATTCAACTTAATTCATTCTTCTCAGCACGGGTTCACCCAGGGACGTTCTTGTCTCACAAATTTGCTTAGCTTTTTCTCAGAAGTATATGAAGCGGTAGATAATGATAAGTCATATGATATAATTTATTTAGATTTCAGTAAAGCATTCGATAGAGTCCCTCATGAGAGATTGATAAGGAAGGTAGAAGCACATGGAATAGGTGGATCAGTATTAAAATGGATTAGGTCATGGTTAACTGGTAGGAAACAAAGAGTCAGCATAAATGGATTAAAGTCAGACTGGGGTGCGGTCAAAAGCGGAGTTCCCCAGGGATCTGTATTAGGCCCTCTGCTGTTTGTTATATTCATTAATGATCTTGATTTAGGCACAACTAGTAGGATTAGTAAATTTGCAGATGATACCAAAATGGGGAGAGTGATAAATTCAGACAGTGACTTTGAACACCTTCAAAGAGATCTAGATACCTTACATGAGTGGTCAGTAGACTGGCAAATGAATTTTAATACTGATAAATGCAAGGTACTACAGATAGGGAAGACGAATACAAACGTTAAGTATAAACTAGGTAACACGGAAATAGAAAACTCAGTTTGTGAAAAAGATCTAGGTGTATTTGTTAGCAACGACTTGAAACCTAGAAAACAATGTACAGTATTAGCGTTCGCAACAAGGCAAACAGGATTCTTGGGTTCATATCTAGGTCTGTGAGTAACAGAACTGCTGAGGTTATCTTGAAACTTTACCTAGCATTAGTGAGGCCACACATGGATTATGCGGTTCAGTTCTGGTGTCCTTATTATAGAATGGACATAGATTCTTTGGAGAGAGTATAAAGAAGAATGACAAAAATGATCCATAATATTAGAAACCTTCCATATGAAGAAAGACTGAAAAGCTTAGGCTTACATTCATTAGAGAGGCGTAGAGTTAGGGGAGATATGATAGAGGTGTACAAGTGGGTAAGTGGGATTAACAAGGGTAAAATGGAAGATGTTCTGAAGCTCAGTAATAACGAAATAACTAGAACAAATGGCTTTAAATTAGATAAATTCCGATTCAGAAAGGATATAGGCAAGCACTGGTTTGGTAATAGAGTTGTGGATATGTGGAATAGACTACCGAGTGCTATAGTAGGATCGGGGACGCTAGGGAGCTTCAAGACGAAGTTGGATAGGCACATGGAAGTGCTGGGATGGGTGTGAAAGGGATCTGCCCTGTATGGGCCAGTCGGCCTCCTGCAGTATCCCACTTTCTTATGTTCTTATGTATGTCAGGTATACCTGTAGTGTGTTGTATACAGTACCTCTACCATGTATGTCAGGTATACCTGTAGTGTGTTGTATACAGTACCTCTACCATGTATGTCAGGTATACCTGTAGTGTGTTGTATACCTGTACCATGTATGTCAGGTGTTACGAACCCCGCCACCAATTGTCATGATCTACCTACCCAGCACTACGAACCACGCCATCTATTGTCCTGATCTACCTACCCAGCACCACGAGCAACGCCATCTAGGGACGAAACACGAGTATGACTACTCTTAGTTACCAGTCCGGGATTTCCCTTCTCCATATCCTGGTTGTTGCATCACCTCCTACAAGTCTTCTTCGTCAGCTCCAGTTCGATGAGAGTGCGGTTCACTCTGGGAAGTGACCACAGGATCACCTATCCTGGAAACCTACGGCACAGTGACTACCTACCGTCTTCTACAATACTCAGCCTTACTCGTCAGCCATCTCAGCTCCGCACTTAAGTATTTGTAATCTTATATTGCCTCCCCGCCTCCACCTTGCTTCAAATTATTGTATGTTGTATAACTATGTATATACTGTTAATGTTTAGGTTAAGTATGGTTAAGGGTAAATTATAGGAAGCTGAATATTTTGTTAAGGAATTTATGGTACTTTATTATACACAACAAAAACTCTCATCCTTTGTCTACCCTTTTATAGTCCGATGGTCTTTGCTTTTATTGTTGTTGCCTGTTGGGATCTGGGTAGACTTTTAACTATATTCTAAATCCCCAACTCGTAACACAGGTATACCTGTAGTGTGTTGTATACCTGTACCATGTATGTCAGGCATACCTGTAGTGTGTTGTATACAGTACCTCTACCCTGTATGTCAGGTATACCTGTAGTGTGTTGTATACCTCTACCATGTATGTCAGGTATACCTGTAGTGTGTTGTATACAGTACCTCTACCATGCATGTCAGGTATACCTGTAGTGTGTTGTATACCTGTACCATGTATGTCAGGTATACCTGTAGTGTGTTGTATACCTGTACCATGTATGTCAGGTATACCTGTAGTGTGTTGTATACAGTACCTCTACCATGTATGTCAGGTATACCTGTAGTGTGTTGTATACAGTACCTGTACCATGTATGTCAGGTATACCTGTAGTGTGTTGCATACAGTACCTCTACCATGTATGTCAGGTATACCTGTAGTGTGTTGTATACCTGTACCATGTATGTCAGGTATACCTGTAGTGTGTTGTATACCTCTACCATGTATGTCAGGTATACCTGTAGTGTGTTGTATACCTCTACCATGTATGTCAGGTATACCTGTAGTGTGTTGTATACCTCTACCATGTATGTCAGGTATACCTGTAGTGTGTTGTATACAGTACCTCTACCATGTATGTCAGGTATACCTGTAGTGTGTTGTATACCTGTACCATGTATGTCAGGTATACCTGTAGTGTGTTGTATACAGTACCTCTACCATGTATGTCAGGTATACCTGTAGTGTGTTGTATACCTGTACCATGTATGTCAGGTATACCTGTAGTGTGTTGTATACCTGTACCATGTATGTCAGGTATACCTGTAGTGTGTTGTATACCTCTACCATGTATGTCAGGTATACCTGTAGTGTGTTGTATACCTCTACCATGTATGTCAGGTATACCTGTAGTGTGTTGTATACCTCTACCATGTATGTCAGGTATACCTGTAGTGTGTTGTATACCTCTACCATGTATGTCAGGTATACCTGTAGTGTGTTGTATACCTCTACCATGTATGTCAGGTATACCTGTAGTGTGTTGTATACAGTACCTCTACCATGTATGTCAGGTATACCTGTAGTGTGTTGTATACCTGTACCATGTATGTCAGGTATACCTGTAGTGTGTTGTATACCTCTACCATGTATGTCAGGTATACCTGTAGTGTGTTGTATACAGTACCTCTACCATGTATGTCAGGTATACCTGTAGTGTGTTGTATACCTCTACCATGTATGTCAGGTATACCTGTAGTGTGTTGTATACCTCTACCATGTATGTCAGGTATACCTGTAGTGTGTTGTATACCTCTACCATGTATGTCAGGTATACCTGTAGTGTGTTGTATACAGTACCTCTACCATGTATGTCAGGTATACCTGTAGTGTGTTGTATACAGTACCTCTACCATGTATGTCAGGTATACCTGTAGTGTGTTGTATACCTCTACCATGTATGTCAGGTATACCTGTAGTGTGTTGTATACAGTACCTCTACCATGTATGTCAGGTATACCTGTAGTGTGTTGTATACCTCTACCATGTATGTCAGGTATACCTGTAGTGTGTTGTATCTACCATGTATGTCAGGTATACCTGTAGTGTGTTGTATACCTCTACCATGTATGTCAGGTATACCTGTAGTGTGTTGTATACAGTACCTGTACCATGTATGTCAGGTATACCTGTAGTGTGTTGTATACAGTACCTCTACCATGTATGTCAGGTATACCTGTAGTGTGTTGTATACCTCTACCATGTATGTCAGGTATACCTGTAGTGTGTTGTATACAGTACCTCTACCATGTATGTCAGGTATACCTGTAGTGTGTTGTATACAGTACCTCTACCATGTATGTCAGGTATACTTGTAGTGTGTTGTATACAGTACCTCTACCATGTATGTCAGATATACCTGTAGTGTGTTGTATACAGTACCTCTACCATGTATGTCAGGTATACCTGTAGTGTGTTGTATACAGTACCATCTACCATGTATGTCAGGTATACCTGTAGTGTGTTGTATACAGTACCTCTACCATGTATGTCAGGTATACCTGTAGTGTGTTGTATACAGTACCTCTACCATGTATGTCAGGTATACCTGTAGTGTGTTGTATACAGTACCTCTACCATGTATGTCAGGTATACCTGTAGTGTGTTGTATACAGTACCTCTACCATGTATGTCAGGTATACCTGTAGTATACAGTACCTCTACCATTTATGTCAGGTATACCTGTAGTGTGTTGTATACAGTACCTCTACCATGTATGTCAGGTATACTTGTAGTGTGTTGTATACAGTACCTCTACCATGTATGTCAGGTATACCTGTAGTGTGTTGTATACAGTACCTCTACCATGTATGTCAGGTATACCTGTAGTGTGTTGTATACAGTACCTCTACCATGTATGTCAGGTATACCTGTAGTGTGTTGTATACAGTACCATTTACCCTCACATTACTGATAGTTATATAAAGTGATACATTAATTATTTACCAATACAGTACACCTGTTACTATTGATTACACTTACTACAAACTTTCAGCCCTACCTGTGCATTATATAAACTTTACTCTTTGTTAAAACCATAAATATTTCACAATAACAATTTCAGAATTCTTCCTTAACAAATTCTAGTTCTTCCAGGCACTCCATCTTTAAAGAAGATTGGTCAATTATCTCAGGCCCTGGTGAAGCTTCTGTTTCACAAGTGACTGAGAGTGGATCATAATTAGTTTCCTTTTTCACTCCTTCAGAAACACACATCTCCACTGTTGGTTGGCAAGACAAGCTCAAGTCATGGTGCAAATCCTGGCAACTTTCACCTTCATAGTGATGAGAGTTGACCACTTGGTCAGTCTGGTAACATCTCTCTACATGTAATATTAAGCTCTCTTTCTCTTTAAAGTCTTTCATGCATCTTACACAGTGGAAAGGTTTTTCTGTGTGAGCTTTGTTGTGTCTTTCTAGAAGATAACTTTCAGAAAAGACTTGATGACATTCTGAACACTGATAAGGTTTCTCTCCTGTATGAACTTTTTTATGTCTTATGAAAGAACTCTTATGCAAAAACCTTATATAACATTCTGAACACTCATAAGGCTTCTCTCCTGTATGAGTTCTCTTATGTTTTATGAAAGAGGATTTATCTGAAAAATGTCTTAAACACTCAGAACACTGATAAGGTTTCTCTCCTGTATGAATTCTCTTATGTGCTTTTAAGTGACTTCCTTGTGAAAAGCTTTTAAAACATTCTGAACACTCATATGGCTTCTCTCCTGTATGACTTCTCATATGTTGTTTTAAGTGACTTCCTTGTGAAAAGCTTTTAAAACATTCTGAACACTCAAATGGCTTCTCTCCTGTATGACTTCTCATATGTGCTTTTAAATGACTTGCTTGTAAAAAGCCTTTAAAACATTCTAAGCATTGAAATGGCTTTTCTACTGTATGAACTTTCACATGTCTCACTAAATCACGTTGTCTTTTAAAACCTTTAAAACATTCTGTACACTCAAATGGCTTCTCTCTTGTATGATCTTTCACATGTGTTACTTGATGTGATTTTACAGACAATTCTCTGGGAGACTCTGACTGTTCCTCTGAGTGACCTTCCATTATAAAACTGTGTGTATTGTGTGTTCAAAGGTTTTAGTGACACTTAACTGGCAAACTGTTTCCTCCTACAAGAACTATTAATGTCTTGTTACTGTTAATTATATTTGACAATGAAAATTGAAACATAAGTCAATTAGTGAATGTGATTTACTGACACTGATGTAATGATGCTGAGATGGGAGGACAGTGAGGAGGTAAGTGTGATGGAAGATCCAGTTTGTGATGTGACTACACCATTATTAACAAGGTTCCTCTATACCTCTTTGAACTAAATGTGAAAAATGGTGTAAAGAATGAGTTACACATATAACTATACTTGTCATTAACAAACACTGTTTATGACTTACAACATACACTATAAAAACACTCAACAGGGAAGTGTACAAAAATTATATATTGTACACTATTGTTATATGTACAGTTCCTGTGATGTACAGTAAACAATAATACTCAGGCTGATATACTACTGTACTTGTGATGGCTGGTAAACAATAATACTCAGGCTGATATACTACAAAGAATAATAATTTCTTGTCTACTTGTAATTCTTTCGTTCAGTTTATAATACTTTGTCTATGTCCACTGTTCTTAACAGCTACACCCAACATAATGTTCTACCTTTCCTAAATTCGTGACCAACAAAGTCACTGTTGATTATAATCTAGGATTGTCAAACAGAACCCAAACACTGTAAACAGGCAAGAACTCGGTGATGAATTTGAAGCAAGCAGACAAGTGCAAACAGTAAACTTCTATATAGTACTGCACTGAACTAAACAAATAATGTACTGGAAAACTGTTTACCAGTCAATGCCACAAAATCCTGGTCACTGGGATCTGATAAACACCCTTTGTGACCTCTACCCCATAATATGGGGTGCACAATAAACTAGCAGCTGTCCATGGCAATCAGTGTTGTCACAATTTACTGCTTCTCTTCCCACATTTGTTTTCTTCACTCCATATCTGTGGAAAATAAAGAACATATTAGTGAAATAATATAAGTAAGAGATTTCCTTTAAATAACTGAAGATACACCTCAGCCACACACAAAACACCAGTACAGGTTGCACTCCAGAAATACCTAATGTTAATAAAAACGATCACTAAAGGAGGGATAACAGCAAAGGGCGAACAACAGGGTTAGCTTTCTCGTAGGACAGGGTCACCGACCTTTAGTGAAGTTCTCAGAAGACTGCAGCCAGTGTTGAAAATAATTGTTGGCTCCAGTTTGGTTAATCCTCTGGTACACATGGCCATGGTAGGAAATCTCACCCCACCCCCCCCCCATTAATGGGAAAGATTTCCCATTATAATAAACATTGGGTAGAGCAATTCAGAACCAAATTAGACAAATAGAAATGTATCTGCCAGCCCACGAGGCTAGTGGAAGGAACTTAGGTGGTTGATAGGGTGTGTGTGGGTGGTGTAGAGGTGTGTGGGTGGTGTTGTAGGGTGTGTGTGTGTGAGTGGATGTTGGAAGGTGTGTGTGTGATGTAGGTGTGATGTGTGGGTGGTGTAGAGGTGTGTGGGTGGTGTAGAGGTGTGTGGGTGGTGTTGTAGGGTGTGTGTGTGTGTGAGTGGATGTTGGAAGGTGTGTGTGTGATGTGTGGGTGGTGTTGGTGTGTGTAGCACAGAGTGGGTGTATAAAACAGGAGGTCCACTACTTACCAGCCATCTCCACTCTCTCCTGAAGTATACGTATATGGGAAAAGGAGGAAATCCCCCAATTACAAGGCAGATCGGTCAGACTGTGGCAACTAACGTGGGCTCTCGCTGCTGTCCGTACCTCACAAGATTATTGCCCGAATCCTCCTAAACAAACTTCTTACTGAGGCAGAAAACTTCCTCCCAGAAACTCAAAGTTGCTTTAGACCATCACGAGGCACCACTGACGTGATCTTTGTTGCCCTCCAGATACAGGAAACGTGCAGAGAACAGTGTCGTGACCTGCACATGGCTTTCATCAACCAAACCAAGGCCTTCAATTCAGTCAACAGGGAAGCCCTCCGGTGGACCCACAGCCGGTTTGGATGCCCCCAAAATTCATCGCCATTGTGAGGCACCTCCACAATGGCATGAATGCCAGTGTCTTGCACAATGGCACCTAGTCTGAGTTCTTCCCCATCCAATCAGGGGTTAAACAAGGGTGTGTACTGGCACCAACTCTCTTTTCCATTTTCTTCGCTGCCTTCCTTACTCGTGCGAGTGCCAATTTAGTTGGCGAGCTGGACATCGAGTACCGGATGAAGAGTCTTTACAACATAAGACGAATCCAGGCAAGAACAAAGGTAACGGCAGCTTCAGTTACTGAATTTTAGTAAGCAGATGGCCTCACCCTTGTTGCTCACACTGAACACGACCTACAGGAGATCCTGAACACCTATGCAGATGCGTATGCACATTTTGGCCTCGAGGTGAATGTACGTAAGACTCAGATTCTCTTACAGCCTACCCCGGTTCAGACACACCTCCACCATCCATCCATCTTAACAGTACTACCCTCTCTAATGTTACCCACTTTTGGTATCTCGGCTCCAACCTGTCCACCACAGCAGACATTGATGAAGAGGTTCAGCATCTCATTAGATGTGCATCTCAAGCCTTTGGCAGACTCCAAAACCATGTCTTCAGCTGTAGGGAGCTGAAATTGTCTACAAATTTACACATATATCGAGAAGAGGTCCTCCCCACCCTGCTGCATGGCAGCAAGATATGGTGACATACAGGAGGCCCCTCAAGGCACTTGAAAACCTTCACCAACGCAGTCAATGTTCCATCCTCCGAGAACAAATGCCAGTATTCTTGCTGACACCAACTGTAGGAGCATCGGCGCTACCATAATCCATGAAAAACTACGCTGGACTGGCCATGTTACCAGCATGGACGACAGTAGACTGCCAAAGCAGCTACTTTACAGTCCTCAAAGGAATAGTAAACGTAACGCCGGCGGGCAATTTAAAAGGTATAAGGATAGTCTTAAGACAAACCTGAAAAAGTGCCAAATCGACCCCCTCACCTGGGAGTCGATTGCTCCACATCGTAATGCTTGGAGGAGCACCAAACGAGAAGGTGTCAATACTTTTGAGTTAGTCCGACTGCAAACAGAGGCAGACAAGTGCCATTGCCAGAAAGACAATTCCACCGCCCCTCCCACACGTGATTTAACCCTCCACATTTGCAACTTCTGTGACCAACTCTGCCAGTCCCGTAACGCCCTCTTCAGTCACCTTAAAACTCACCAATGAAGGCGACATCCCTAATAACTCATATCACTGTATCATAACTGGATGATCATCACATTTTATTCCGAGTGACAGCAAAGTAGAAGTAGTAAACTAAAAAATCATTCTTAACATTTTCACAAGTTAGGAAAGGTTAGGTTAGGTCAGGTTTACAAAGGTTTGTTTGGTGTTATTTTTAGTATTTTATCCCATATTTTCCTTCTACAGGAAAACCTTCACACACGATATCTTGTTCAGCGATATTCCACTTTAGTGATGGGCATGAATTAAGACCATCTCGCTATACCTGTATACGATAAAAAAAAAATCACAGAAATTAAACTGTCTTGCAAAGCAAATGATATTTTTTTATGCCAAGTCAGTAACTTTTGTAAGGAAACAACAATTAACTATGCACCACAAATCTCTTGCTTCACTTGTCAGCTCTACCCGTGCGCCGCCACACATTCAACCCGCACTACAGCCTTGTGCTTGGTTCTTTGTTTATTGTAACCCCGCCATCACATGGCTCCACGATTATCGGTCACCATCGTACATTGAACTTATCATCAGTGGATTTTTTCTTATAGTGAGAGGACAGCACTACCATTTAGAGTGAACCGTATTATAGTGACTGTGAAGTGATATTTTCTGTGTTTTTGTGACTGTAAGGTGTGTCGACTCTGTTGTTTTGAAAATGGTGTGAAAAGTGTCGGCTACTATCAATGTTTTTACATTGTCATCCTTTGCTCTGTTTCTGTGACTGAAGTGAGCAGTGCAACAGATAAATGTCTCGATAGGCCAAGACAACCATGTCTCTGAAGTGAAGCTTGAAATGTGAAGCAGCATGA
>CAUDMG010000003.1:0-23091 GCA_958450375.1 Homarus gammarus
GTGCGAATTTTTCGAATGGTCTGAAAAATGGCAGATGAAATTCAACGTCGACAAATGTAAAGTACTCAGTATAGGAGATGTAAACAGGGAAACCAGATACCAGATGAACAACGATGCCATAGAGAAATCCGACTGCGAGAGAGATTTAGGAGTAATGATAAGTAGGAACCTTAAGCCAAGTAAACAATGTGTTTTTGCTCGTAACAAGGCTAATAAAGTACTTGGGTTCATACAAAGGAGTGTTAGTTACAAGACTAGCGAGGTCATCCTAAAACTGTATCTTGCTCTTGTGAGACCACACCTGGATTACGCAGTTCAGTTCTGGTCACCGTATTACAGAATGGATATAGAATCCTTGGAAAGAATTCAGAGGAGAATGACAAGACTAATCCCGGGCATTAGGATCCTTGAGTAAAGAGACAGGTTAAAGCATCTCAATTTGCACTCCCTTGAGAGACGTAGAGCGAGGGGCGACCTGATAGAGGTGTATAAGTGGAAGGCAGGGCTAAACAAGGGGGACATTACAAAGGTACTCAAATTATCCAACCAGGAGCGAACTCGTAACAATGGTTTTAAACTAGACAAATTTAGATTTAGGCGTGAAATAGGTAAACACTGGTTTGGAAACAGAGTAGTGGATGAATGGAACAAGTTACCAAATATCATCATTAACTCGAATACGCTGAATTGCTTCAAACATAGGTTGGATGCTCATATGAGCAATAGGGGTTGGGTGTAAACGGGACTGCCCAGTATGGGCCAATAGGCCCGCTGCAGTTTCCTCCATTCTTATGTTCTTATGAGTCGCGCGTCAGGTCAGGTCAACACGGCTGGCCAGACATATTCTCCGATCTGAAGTGTTATGGTGGGGACATACTCGCTTTGTGGGAGCGGGAATTTGACAATGTGTCCGTGAATATCGGATGTCACCTTAAGCATTGCCACCCAAGGTTTCTTCTCATCCCTGACGGCATAAATTGTAAATATTCCGTGTGTTCACCGGCGTTCTCCAAGTGAGTAGTGACCCATTGCTGGGTCAGTGGTGGGATAATGAGGAGGCTCGGCGCCAAGGTCAGTGTCGTTAGGCCTGCTTTGACAGGGGTGGTCCCGAGACTATCGCCCCTATGGGGCCGAGAGTGCTGCCCTTGCGGTCGCCCCCACCCCCACCATAGTAACAGACACTTAATGTAGGGTCTCGACGAACCAAGTGAGGATGGTCTGAGGTGTTGTGCCGTCAGAAAAACAGAGTAACTATTAAGAACAAGTGAAGTGTAGTAAAAGTGCTTATAAACTGAGAATACTCCTGTTACCTTAGTCCCCCCCCCCCCCCGACACCACACTCCCTCCGCTCCCAGGAGGCCCTCCTACCCTCACACCGTTGATGTCAGGCTCCCCTCTCCCCTTGTCCTATAAGAGGGTTTACGCCTCAAGGACATCACTGGCCTACATGTCGCCTCTGTGCCCCAGTGTATATGACCTAGATTCCATCTAAATCTAACCATGGCAGGAGTCATCGCTGGGCGGCGCTCTGCCTATGTCCTTGATGAAGAAGATGAAGGGGACAGTCATAGCGACACTGAAGCTGGCTTTCAGAAGTTTCAGACACGTCAGCAGAAACACAAGATGAGGACCCAGGGAAGGAAGCAGAGGAGAGCCAATAGGGGCATCCCCCCCCCCCCTCCCATTGCTCCCCGGGCTAAGTACATGCGCCTTGCCTTCCCCGAGAACACAACCAATTTGATGAAGATTAATTGGTTGACTTCCCTGAATAAGGATTATGGCATGGCTAAGCTGAATGTTGTCGTGCCAGGTAACACCCCTCGTTTTGTCTAGTAGGCCGAGAGGAGACAGAAGCTATCCAAGGCTTCATTGATGGTAAGGTCGGCTCAATACAGCTTATTAAGCGAGATGAACCTGTTCGACCTCAAAAAATGAAGGAATACCTTGTCACCCAATTCCCCAAGGGTATTCCCCCCAAGAGAGCTCTGTCACTCCAGGGCGTCCACAGTGCAAGAAAACTCTATAAGGATGGTGCACAACTTAGTAGGATCATCATTGTTTGGAAAAGGAAGGAACCACCTCCTGAGAAGTACAGCTTCTTTGGCAGCACGTACGGTACCCCGAGTAACATCAGTCGGTGGATTCCTCCCCCTGTGGTGTGCTACAACTGCTTTGGGGTCAATCATGTGGCGAAATACTGTCACAAGCCAGCCACCTGCGGCTACTGCGCAGGAATGCATAGCACAAGCAGCTGCCCCATCAAGGAAGGTGCCTCTCAGGACGGAAGAGAGCAGGACTCCCCATTTGAGTGGCAGTGTGCCAGATGCAGGAAGAAGGGTGTGACGGCCTGGCATCCAGGTTGCCTTGGGAGCCCGCCTCCACCCACAATAGCCGTCACACTCAGTGACGCCAACGCTACAGGGTCGCTGCCAACGCCTGAAATCAACAGCTACACCTCCCCACCCAGGAGGCAGTGTTACATGTGCAGGGAGGAGGGTGTGACGGCCTGGCATCCAGGTTGCCCTGGGAGCCCGCCTCCACCCACAAAAGCGGTCCCACTCAGTGATGCCAACAGCAACACTGCGGGGTCGCCTCCAGCACCTGAAATCAACAGCGACACCTCCCCACCCAGGGGGCAGTGTTCCAGGTCCAGGGAGGAGGGTGTGACGGCCTTGCACCCCAGTTGTCCTGGGAGGTCGCCTCCATCCACAATAGCAGTCCCACTCAATGATGCCAATGCGGCCGGACCGCCTCCACCACCTAAAGTCAAGAGGCACAGTGACTCTCCTTCGTTAGCCAATGCAGGTCAGGTTAAAGCCTGCCAAGTAAGTGTACCAGTGAACAATGACAGTGATAGTGTTAGTGGAGCTTCTGAAGGAGCTAGTGCCTCCTCTCATAATGATGCCAACTTGAGGGTGAGTAGCCAGAGCGAGACCGATAGTGATGGTAGCATGGATGGGGAGAATGAGCCCCAGACTGCCAGCGTGATCTCTATATTAGTCCCAGGTCTGAAGACTGTTCATGACCCTGTAAGTTTTCCATTGTTTACAGAGGAGGAACTCGCGGGACTGATGAAGCAACCCGCGTATAAAAATCCTACTGGAATAAGGGCTGTGAAGAACATTATCAGGAAATCCAGAGGTACAGAAATTGGAATGGTCAGCTTATTGGTCAGGCTGATCTATGAAGCCAGCGTGCGACTCTCTACGTTAAATTCAAGGTGGGAAAAGTAACACGAACGCTTAGGTTCATTTCATGGAACATCCGGAGTGTTAATCGCAGAATTAATGATCTACAATGGTTTGTTAAAGTTTTTGACATTGATGTAATTGGCTTACAAGAACCTTACACGTCCAGCACCCAGAAGAAAGTTGCACCCAGGATAGCTGGGTTTACAGCATATAATAGTGGAGCAGGAAGTGGCCTGCTCACCTATGTAAAGAATGGTCTGGTTTGTAAATGGATTAAAACTCACAATGATGAAAGTATTCACTATCAACAATTTACAGTAAAGACAGCAAACAGTCAATTTTCGCTGTATAACATCTATGTTCGGTGTAATGAACTGCGAGCGGACGTGTTACCAAAGCCATCAGGTAACAATGCTATGCTGTGTATGGGTGACTTAACTCTCGTCACACTGTCCTCGGTGATGTCCAGTGTAACTCTAATGGGAGGGAGTTCGTGAATTACATCAATAATCATAATATCACTGTATACGACACAGACAAAGTGACACATCTGATGGGGGGCAGACTTGATTATGTGATTGGGTATAACCTAGTAGACAGTAATGTCAAGGCTAAGGTCATCTCAGACTACCTTGTCAGTGATCATTATGCAATACTTACTGAATACACTGTTGCTGATGTCAAGTGTGAACCCCATCCTAAGCTCAGAATTAATATCCCAGATAATCTTAAACTGCACTAAAAGGCCTACATCCACAGATGGTATGCTGGATATACACCTGGGTCAGTGGATGAATTTTACTGTGATGTCATTACCACATATTATACCACCTTGGTTAAGTCAAGGAGGAAGGGGGGCAGCACTAAACCACCTCTGTGGACACATGACCCCATCCTCACCAAAGAAGGAGAGAATGTAAAACAGCTTGCCAACACTTATAAGCAAAATAAAACTAGTGATAACCTTTTGGCATTCCTCAAAGCTAACAGAGAATTTCGTGAACTCAAAGGTCAGGTGAGAAACACCTATTGGGAACAATTCTTACAGGGGATTAATAGAACAACCACTCTAGCAGAAATGTGGAAGAAAATTAGAGCCATTACCAAGTCACCCACCCCAGTCCAGCTTCATCACAGCCCTGCAGAATATGCTGACATGCTATTAGACCAATGGTCTAGTGTGTCACGAATCACTTCCCTGCCTCCTGACATACAACAATATCTTAACACCTCACACATTAATAGGGGTTTCAATATTGAAATAGCCTGTTCCTCACCAGACCTTACCGACCAGTTTCCTATAACGCACCACGAACTAACAACAGCACGAATGAAAGGCGAGTCATCCTCCCCTGGTGAGGATGGCATAACCTATAACACCCTGAGATTGTTGAATGAGATCCCTAACTATCCACTGCTTGACCTGTATCAAATGAGCCTCACACAGGGTATTCTGCCTAAGACATGGACTCATGGAAACATAGTTCCAATCCCTAAAGCTAATTCTCCAAACTTCAGGCCAATTTCACTTACATCCTGTATGTGTAAAGTCCTTGAAAGAGTTGTTCTAAACCGTCTCATGTTTCAAGTCAAAGACAAACTCGCCCCTAATCTGTATGGGTTCATGCCTGGGCGTAGCACACAGACATGCTTTGCAGAATATCTTGTTCACTCAAAAGATAAGACACAAACAGCCTTCATAAACCTTAAATCAGCCTTTGATGTAGCTAATAGAGACATTATACTTGAGCAACTAGCTAATTTTGGCATACAAGATAACCTCCTGACATGGATAAAGGGTTATCTGTCCAACAGGTATGCCAGTGTTCTGTTTAGGGGAGTTAAAAGTGCCAGAATGAGATCATTTGAGCTGGGCACGCCTCAGGGAGGAATTTTAAGTCCTATGCTCTTTAATATACTGATGCACAAGCTTATTGCTGACATTCCAGTTCAGCCAAACGAAGCCGTAATATGATATGCTGATGATATCTGCATTATGACACAAACCAAACTCAGGCTCCAAGCCTTGCTGGATGTATTTGCTCGGAGAACTGTTGAATGCGGTCTCATAATATCTGTTGACAAGACGAGGGTCCTCAATCCTCGTCCTGCTCACCCTCTGCCTCTTGACTATAACATTAACAGCATGCCCTTGGAACTATGTAGCTCCTATAAATATCTTGGAATTTGTGTGAATGATGCAAACTTTGTCAGCAACCTTCGTGACAAACTAATGCAGCGCATTAAACCCCTCAGAACCCTTGTTGGCAAGGGCTATGGAATTAACATCACCTATGCTCGTACTTTCTATCTTCACTTCATTCGTTCTGTAGTTGGCTATAATGCTCTCCATCTTGTGAATATTCCGCCTAAACAACTCAACAGCCTTGAGGTAGTGCAAAATGAAGCCATGCGCCTCATCCTAGGCTGCCCAAAATCAACCAGAATTGTAAACATGAGGAAAGAGCTCGGACTGCCCTCCCTATCTGAGAGGATAGCCCTACTTAATACCATGTTTTGTGTCAAAGTTTTGAAGAACAATAGTTCTCAAACTACAACTCAAACTGAGTTGATGTTCTATCTAAGTAATCCCGACCATCTCGCCAACCTTTCACAAAAGACTCTCTTTGGGGCGTGGCCGCTATGGTAGCGGTGGTAGACAGTCTGGACACTATGGTAGCGGTGGTAGACAGTCAGGACACTATGGTAGCGGTGGTAGACAGTCTGGACACTATTGTAGCGGTGGTAGACAGGCTGGACACTATGGTAGCGGTGGTAGACAGGCTGGACACTATGGTAGCGGTGGTAGACGGTCTGGACACTATGGTACTGATGGTACACAGTGTGGACACTATGGTAGTGGTGGTAGACAGTCTGGACACTATGGTAGTGGTGGTAGGCAGTCTGAACACTATGGTAGTGGTGGTAGACAGTCTGGACACTATGGTAGCGGTGGTAGACAGTCTGGACACTATAGTAGCGGTGGTAGACAGTCTGGACACGATGGTAGCGGTAGTAGACAGTCTGGACACGATGGTAGCGGTGGTAGACAGTCTGGACACGATGGTAGCGGTGGTAGACAGTCTGGACACTATGGTAGCGGTGGTAGACAGTCTGGACACTATGGTAGTGTTGGTAGACAGTCTGGACACTATGGTAGTGATGGTAGACAGTGTGGCCACTATGGTAGTGTTGGTAGACAGTCTGGTCACTATAGTAGTGATGGTATACAGTGTGGACACTATGGTAGTAGGGTGTGTCATACGGAGGCGAATTTTTTTTTTTTTGAGTTTGAAAAATCGGCCCATGGTATTAATGATGTAGTTCTATGTGCAGAATCATGTGATATCTTCAGATTTGAAAAGTTTTTATTTTTTGCTAGGTACATTTTAACTTGAAATATTATGAAAATTCAGTATTCCCACCCCTTTTACCAACACCACTAAATAGCTTATTTAAAGTAAAGTAAATGTATCAGGTTAATTTATTAGGATGAAAATGATCCAGAATAGTGAAACGAATGATCTTGACACATTTATTAAATTTAAAATTCCTTTAGAAAACAAAATCATCAAATACAAAAACCGGTTTTACTACTACGACCCGGTGTTGCTGCACACCATAGAGAACATGTCTTTCTAGCTTCTGTTTCTACTCATCACCTCCCTGCTGACCACCTGAGCTCGGATGTAGCCTTCCCTCCTCTCCTGGCTGTACACGTGACTGCTGGCCTCGCTCACTTGCTGTACACAACGCTCTATACTCTGGGTGTGCGAGGGCCAGGCAGGGACATGCATGGGGTTGTCCAGGAAAGCTCTGACTTGAACATTGGTGAGGCTGCAGGTAAAAGGGGGCTCACTGCCAGCCTGGATGTTATCCAGATCTATGAGATCAGTGAGGGTCTTGGCACCTAGATTGACTTCAGGAGTCTTCCTGACCCTGAAGGAATCGTCACCAACTGATTCGTCATGCCCAGATCCTCTCATAAGTCTCATATCCAAGATCTTTTTGACTGCCACTCTTCTCTCCTCCTCATCCTTACTGCAGAGCATTGTCTGCAGAACTGCCTCGGGATGAGCATACCAGGAAGATCTCCTCACAGTCTGCTCCACAATCTGAACAACCTTCCTTGGCTGACTCCTCAGGAGCTCAAGCTGGAAGAGAACATGCCCCGGACCTTCGGAGAACGATGACTTGACCTTGGTGTTGAACCAATTTGGCAAGTAGACACTCACGATGAATTGGACAATAAGTCTCAGGTTGTGAAGCTGGTTCCCTTTCAGTTTATGATGAGCGACCCAAATTCTGCAGAACCTGAGAGCCGTTGTGAGCCACCTAGAATGTGAGACTGGACCTATCTGCAGGTAAGCAAGTCTATCAGGCATAACCCCAGTTTTGATGGCACTGCAAATCATGTAACCATAGTACTGGTCAGTACTCGGGTCGTCAATGACAGTATGTGCAAGCTCAACGAGTGGAGGGCCAACTGTGATTTTTTCAGAGCTCGGATTTATTTCTAACTCGGTGGCAGAGTCCAGCATCTTGCCAAGAGGACCAGACCATCTGTTGTTTGAAAGAGTCTTGCCATCTAGCTCCTGGATCAGATGTCTGAGTGGCAACTCGTTGGTGTGGAGGTCACAAACAATCCAGACCAGCTTCCTCCCAATCTTCCGCTCTATCCACTGTATGACCCCCCCTTGCCAACCTGTGTTCGTGTTGGTGCTGTCCCCTCCAATGGCCTGCAGGGTCTGGTCTACGTTCCTCTCTCTGAGCCAGTTCACAATGTTATCTGCCACTATCTCAGCTGGTTTCCTGATGTCATCTTTCTCTGGAGTGAAATGCCACAAATACTTCCCTCCTGGTTCACTGCAGCAGGAGTAGTGTTCCTCCTTCACCATGGCAGGGAACAACTTGTCAGAATCTCCAACTTTCATGAATACTTTAGTGTCATCCCTTCTCCCATCAAAGAACAAACAATTGATTCCATTTTCTCTTATCCCCTTATCAAACTCCTCTTCTAGGTTACTGACAAGTTTCTCCTGAGCTCTCCTTACTTTGTTATGATCTATCACCAGGTGAACATCATCAGGTGTTATCAAACCACCGTCAATCCCGGCAGCTGTTGCTATCTCTGCAGTTTCTCTGAGACCAGTGTGGTGTCGCATGCTGGCCAGAGCTATGCTCGGGATATCTTTCCTATTTCGAATCTTATGCCTGGAAGGTTTGGGATCATTATTTTCTGGGTTAGGGACAAAGTCACCATTCTCCTGGTCAGCACTCGGATCAGCCATGGGGAAGTCATTAAACTCTGAATCAGCTTGACTCCAATCATCGGCCTTTTTTACCTCACCCTGGGCTTTCTCAAGTCTCTTTTCCTCGGCAACTCTTCTCCTCTTCTGTCTCTCTGTGGCAGCCTCCTGTCTCTTGGACTCCGGAATATCTTGGCTAGAAATCATGAGAGCCCCTATACTGCCAGTCTTCTCTCTCTGTGCTTTGACAAATGCCAGTTCGATCACAGGAATCTTCAGTTCACGCTTGCAAATACCGGAGATGTGGGCCTCGGATTTACAGTCACGATCGCATCCAAACTCAGGACAGAGAACAATTGGGCACTTGCAAGTAATTATGTCAAATAACTGGTCCAGTTGCTTGGCAAAGCTGTCCTTAACTGCAAGTTTTCCTCTCCCAAGAGAGATATCTCTTGCCTTTTCCCAACTGGCTAGCAGTCTCTCACTAATCTTCTTCTGACTTGTTATGACTGGAGGCTTGAACTGAGCGTTAGCCAGAGTGTACTGTGCCAAGACAGCTTTGGTCATATCACTGGCAATGTCTTTGTTTGTGTAAGTTCTTTGGTTCTTTTCACTGATTTGCCTGATTAAAACACCGTATCTCAAAATAGCATCTCTCAATGTAGGCAACTCCGACTTCAGGAGCTCTCTCCCAGACCTAAGATAGTGACTGAGATGGCTGGATTTTTGGTTCCTCGTCCTGACACAAGCAGCCATCGCAAATATTATCAACTTATAAATGCATCAGAATCTGAAACAGAAGAAAATATTGTTAGTTGGGTTGTTAAAGAATGAAGTCAGAAAGCAATGTTCACTATTTAATTGTAATGCACTAATGCAGCTGTACGTTAGATTTTCGATAAATTTCACGCTAAAATTTACCTAGCAAAAGGTTGCATAATATTGAAACTGAAATTATTTTCTGTTTATATACACTAAAATCTACCAAAAAAGTGATGGGCCATTAGTTTTAGCTGATCTTCCTTCCTATGACACACCCTACTATGGTATGGTAGTGATGGTACACAGTGTGGACACTATGGTAGTGATGGTACACAGTGTGGACACTATGGTAGTGATGGTACACAGTGTGGACACTATGGTAGTGATGGTACACAGTGTGGACACTATGGTAGTGATGGTTCACGGTGTGGACACTATGGTAGTGTTGGTAGACAGTTTGGACACTATGGTATTGATGGTACACAGTGTGGCCACTATGGTAGTGATGGTACACAGTGTGGCCACTATGGTAGTGATCTTAGACAGTTGGCCACTATGGCAGCGCTCGGTCACAGGAGGTTCTCATATCAACACTTGTGTATATGATATTTTTAATTAAATCTGTGTAATAGTGTATGAAATTACCATCAGAAAAATGTAATCGGTTTTAATTGGCAAGCTTTTAATAGAAGCAGGTCGTTAATACGGACTTTTCGCAATACAGATTCTATTAACTTTTTTTTCAATGCTGGTTTTCAAAAATTGAATACTGCAGGTGTGTAGTTTTACCACTGGATGTTCCGTCACTGGTGCCAACAATGTTATTTTCTGACTTCAAAATATTTGGCTAACTATTTTCAAGGTAATTATTTGACTAATGTTTTATCAGAGCTTTAGGTGAGTTGATCACGTCAATAGTAACCTTTAATTTATTTAATGAGTTTATACAATAACGTACAGTACACTGGCAATTATCTGATTTTCGTTTTTGTATGTTCCCGCTGATTATTTTACCCCTTTATTTTTCTTCTGTACTTGTTATTTTCATTGTTGTCGTCAGTCAGTATTTGTAGGTAAATCATTGTACATAGCTTGAAGCACATTTCTAATATGCTGTGTTATAATAATAATAATAATAATAATAACAACTTAGTATTGTGGACGAGGGGCACAGTTATGATGTGGTATATCTCGACTATAGCAAAGCCTTCCACAGAGTCCTGCACGAAAGATTAATAAGAAAAGTAGAGGCTCATGGCATTAAAGGAGATATTCTAAAATGGGTTAGGGCGTGGTTACAGGACAGGAAACAGCGAGTGAGCATTAACGGCACTGAATCCGATTGGAGCAACGTCACTAGTGGAGTTCCCCAAGGCTCAGTACTTGGACCATTATTATTTATTATATACATAAACGACATAGATATCGGCATAAACAGCAACATAAGTAAATTTGCTGATGACACTAAAATAGAGCGTGTAATTATATCTGACGAGGACTGCAAAACTACAGGAAGATCTAAAAAAAAAAATTTCGAATGGACTGAAAAATGGCAGATGAAATTCAATGAGGACAAATGTAAAGTACTCAGTATAGGAGAGGTAAACAGGGAAACCAGAAACCATAATCATGAACAGCGATGTTATTGAAAAATCCGATTGCTAGAAATATTTATGAGTAATAATAAGTAGGAATCTTACGCCAAGTAAACAATGTGTATTTGCTCGAAACAAGGCTAATAAAGTATTTGGGTTCATACAAAGGAGTGTTAGTTACAAGACTAGCGAGGTCATCCTAAAACTATATCTTGCGCTTGTGAGGCCTCACTTGGATCACGCAGTTTTTTCTGGTCACCGTATTACAGAACAGAATTGGAATCCTTAGAAAAAAATCAGAGGAGAATGACAAGGCTAATCCCGGGCATCAGCATATACCTAGATCACGCGCACCAACAGTGACATACTTGCATATATATATATATATATATATATATATATATATATATATATATTATATATATATATATATATATATTTATATATATATATATATATATATTTTCATAAAATCACACTGTTGTTTCCATTTTCCCGTGTGATTTTATCAAGATTTATCTTATCCACGTTTTCATTGTGGATTTTCATAAAATATATATATATATATATATATACTCATATATATTTATATATATATATATATATATATATATATGCAAGTAAATCACTGTAGGTGCGCGTGATCTAGTTATATGCTGATAACCACAAGGAAAGAAGAAAACACGAAGTTCCCAAGCGCTTTCGTGTAATTCACATCTTCAGGGGTGAGTACAGACTAGAGAGAGTAATACAAATCAAGGTGTATATATACAGAGGAGGGTGAGACCAGGTCCACAATGGTCAGGTATTAGGTCACTTGACCATCTGACCTGACCACCAACCGTTGTGTGCTATTTAAAGATTAGTAGGGTCTCACCCTCCTCTGTATATATACACCTTGATTTGTATTACTCTCTCTAGTCTGTACTCACCCCTGAAGATGTGAATTACACGAAGCGCTTGGGAACTTCGTGTTTTCTTCTTTCCTTGTGGTTATCAGCATATATATATATAATATATATATTGATTAAGGAATTAAAATCAATAAACCTTAGTGATGGTCAGTTCAAAACTGATAATATGTTACATAAATTTATTTGTCAGTGGCCCAAGGTTAAAAGTGCTTTGGAAACCTTTGATCTAGATGTATGATAGTTATTTTGTGGGCCCCCTTTTTTCTGACCTGACTTGACTAGTCACGTCACCACCCTTCTCTTAAGTTCCTCTACGTGTGTGTTGGTGTGGCGATTAGTGGATGTCATCATTTTGACCTGACCTCATGTTTTTAGGTCACCCTGTATATTTATGCCTCTCTCTGTCCATGTAATCCAGTTGCCTCTGAAGATGTCTTGAATAAAGACGAAAGCTAAGGTACTCCGTTGTTTCCATTTTCCCGTGTGATTTTATCAATATATATATATATATATATATATATATATATATATATATATATATATATATATATATATATATATATATATATATATATATATATGCTGATAACCACCAGGAAAGAAGAAAACACGAAGTTCCCAAGCGCTTTCGTGTAATTCACATCTTCAGGGGTGAGTACAGACTAGATAGAGTAATGCAGAACAAGATGAATATATACAGAGGAGGGTGAGACCAGGTCCACAATGGTCAGGTAATGACCCTACTAATCTTTAAATGGCACACAACGGTTGGTGGTTGGGTCAGATGGGACAGTGACCCGCCCTCTCACCTGATCACAAATCTTCTTAATTACAAAGTTGTCCAGCTTGTACAAGCCGTTACTCAAATTCATGTTGAATGCTTCGGTATGTTTAATAAGACTAGATTCTATGATGTTCCTACTATCAATTGAATTACATGGTAATACAAAGGTCCCAGTTGATGATTTACTAGAGTTCCTCATAGATTCCCTGGATAACACTTCACTGCCCGTCTCGAAAGATGACTTCATCGAACTCATCAAACTATGTATTAAGGATTGCAAATTCGAATTCAATGGGGAATATTATGCTCAAAAATTTGGTATGGCAATGGGTAATCCACTCTCACCTGTATTAAGCAACCTATATATGGAATTCTTTGAAAAGAAACTATTAAGTAATATTTTACCACCTTCAGCAGTCTGGTTTAGATATGTTGATGATGTATTATGTCTCTGGCCATGTAATGAGGACCTAAAAGTTTTCCTACCACAACTTAACAACTTAGCCCCCTCGATCAAATTCACTGTGGAATTAGAGCAAGACTGTAAATTGCCATTCCTAGACTGTCTGATACACAGAATGGGTAACACTTTCAAGTTCAGTATTTATAGAAAACCAACCAATGTGTGTTCATACATTCATTATTATTCTGCCCACCACAATAAAGTCAAACAGTCAGTATTTACAACAATGTTTTTACGTGCCTTGAGAATTTGCAGTCCGGAATTCATCGATGAGGAATACAAATATATATATAATATTGGCTCAAACCTTAAATACCCTAGATCTTTCATAGACAAATGCTTAAACATTACTAAGAAAACTTTTTATAGAACTGATCCCAAGCCCACCCATGACCATAAGAATATCTTAATATTACCATTTCACAAAAATTTCTCACACATTCCGGCACAGCTAAAATCTTGGAACGTCAATGTGGCATTTAAAAACTCATGCACTGTTAAACAAATGTTAATCAAGAACTCCCCCAACAACACAATTGGTTGCATTTATAAAGTTCCTTGCATGGAATGTAATATGTTTTACTTAGGCCAGACAGGTAAAGATCTTGTAACTAGAATTAAACAACACAAATACAGTGTCAGGACAGGCCAGGAATCCAATGCTCTGTTTGTTCATTTGAGGGATAACAAGCATTGCATTGACTGGGATAATGCCTCCTCAATATTACCATGTAATTCAATTGATAGTAGGAACATCATAGAATCTAGTCTTATTAAACATACCGAAGCATTCAACATGAATTTGAGTAACGGCTTGTACAAGCTGGACAACTTTGTAATTAAGAAGATTTGTGATCAGGTGAGAGGGCGGGTCACTGTCCCATCTGACCCAACCACCAACCTTTGTGTGCCATTTAAAGATTAGTAGGGTCATTACCTGACCATTGTGGACCTGGTCTCACCCTCCTCTGTATATATTCATCTTGTTCTGCATTACTCTATCTAGTCTGTACTCACCCCTGAAGATGTGAATTACACGAAAGCGCTTGGGAACTTCGTGTTTTCTTCTTTCCTGGTGGTTATCAGCATATACCTAGATCACGCGCACCTACAGTGATTTACTTGCATATATATATATATATATATATATCTTGATAAAATTTTATCAAGATTTATCTTATCCACGTTTTCATTGTGGATTTACATATATATATATATATATATATATATATATATATATATACTTCATTTTTAGTCCATATAACATGCTGACTTTGAACATATAATCAATGACCTCACCAGCCAGGATTCGAACCCTGGACCTAATGCATGGGACCAGGGAACGCTACCGATCATACCACAAGGGCACTAGTGCTCTTGTGGTATGATCGGTAGCGTTCCCTGGTCCCATGCATTAGGTCCAGGGTTCGAATCCTGGCTGGTGAGTCATTGATTATATATATATATATATATATATATATATATATATATATATATATATATATATATATATATTATATATATATACTTATGTTTGTTTTAGATTTTCTGAGGACACGACAGTCACAAAGTTAGTTTACTAATATTTTCTATTCGTGTATATGTTTCTGACGACGAGTCGCAGTAATGTCTAGTACTGTAGCTTCTTGAAAACCTCGTTCTTGGTCCTGAGTGATGTTTCGGGGTCAGGTCCTTCGGGCCAGTGATATATGAGCAACATCTCGTCTCGTGAGGTCTGGCGCTAGACTGAAATATATCCAGGAGTGTTGAAGTACATCACTCTATCCTCCAGCACTGTTGCCGCCTCCCTGCATGTCAGTATCATTGTGTACTGAAGACTTAATATACAGTGTGCTGTGTCCTCACTTTCCCTAACTGCCAGTCATACATGTGGGACCCACTTTAATTTTTTTCCATCCTCGAAGACAAAACGAATGACAAATACTTACATGACTCTCCTTCTGAATTAGTGGATGTAACCCATGTTTTTTTTGTGATGAGAAACCGACTCATTCCCCCATAACCCTCACCACCTCGATTCTTTTACTTATGTTCAGACAAAGGTCGAGCCTCTTTTTCCTTCCTGTCAATTCCACGAGATCATTCAGGACAAGAAGCTCTAAAGGTGCGTTGATTGAGATGGTATCTCGAGAGTAGATTTGTAAAGGTATCAGTTTCTTTGTGTCAGTCACGAGTTCGCCATTGAGGCTCAGTCTTAAACTAAAACTTCTCCTTTTGTTGAGTCAAACAATAGTTCAATCAGCCGCAGCCCGCTGATCCCTCCACCAGTGTACAACTGTTATTGGTTTTAATTTAAAGTTTTCAATACGTCTCTTGACCATTTCTCATCTTGGTTCCCTTCACCGTTCTCTCAGACAACCAGTGTGGCTTCTCAGAGACTCAGTCGACGGGGATTGCCTTCCGTGCCTCTCATGTTTAATCATCTTCCGTGAGCGAGTCTGCTGAGGTTGTCATTTTTGCCTTTCATGTCCTGAAACCTCCCAAGAAGTCCGTAAGAGTATGTCATAAGAGTTTTACTCTCTTACTACTTTCCCTCGATGTTTCTTTTCATTTACTCATTTTATTGTATTTTTTGTGACTTTTTCCACTTATTTATTGCTGTTGTCACTGTTTCTTTTACTATCCTCATTAGTGTTGCTTCCCGAGGCTTTCTTATGTACTATATTTTTTACTTTTGTATTAATTTTATCAGTGATCATCCCGTCTCCACTATATCCTACCTCCGCGAACACTACAACTTATAACTCCAACAGACCCATAATTCCCATACAAATGCCTCTCCAGAGTGCCTCGGTAATTCTTAAACCAATATAGTGTCTAGGATATGACGTAAACAGACGGGAGGCCCAAAACTCCTAATATTTCCCTAAACGATTCAGTGTGTTGTTGATGACGTGTGTTTAGTGAGGTTCAGTGACTTCATAACATTGCACTTCGTTATGAAGGACTTGTGGAACCCTTCTTATTTATATTAATAGATTTGTTGATAACAATTTCGTGTTTTATTTTACGTTTATAAGAACTTTACTCCATCATGTTCTTAACTTCACAAATTCACCAATGATAATTACTGATGGTTATTTTAAGGCTGTTTGGTCTGCATTTCCCTGTTAATTATTTTGATGTTTCTCAGAACTGTTGTAATGTGTACAATAGGCGTCAAGTTACCAGCGGGCAGAGAAAATGACCAGAAGCGACATACATAGAAACAAAGATTTTCCCAACCATTTTTTTCGACAGCTGAAAAGTGAAATTCTCTTCCTGAATGAATTTCCTCTCCCATCAGCGACTTGAAACAGTTCAAGGCCATGGCAGCAGACACTCCCCCCCCCCCCCTTCCCCCGAAAAAGCTCTCCCTTGTGCTGTTTTGTTCACTTTCGTATTATTTTTCTTCCACGAACGCTTTAGGGAATAGTTTTCCGTCTATAGTAAGAACAAAAGTTGATAATAAAACAATACTAATGTCTACGCGTACTATCAGATCACTTACTACCCCTCAGATCATAGTTTAACATGTACTAACCATCAGATCACTTGCTAATCAGATGAGGGATTATCATGCAATGCCCCAATGATTCATTTTCCTTTCGTGAATGTTGGTGTTTGTGTTGAATTAATTTCGCCAGTGTCAAGAGGACCAAGTCATTTGTCTAGCCAGAACTAACGCTTATTACAGCCAGAGATCATTTAGCGATGTGATATATACCGAGTCGCCCAATATACACCTTTAACCTCTACCCTAACCTGTCGTCGTCAGTCAAGGTGATGATGATGATAGTAATAGTGCTGCTGTTACTATTATTACTGCTGCTACTGCTACTACTTTAGTTAATGTTAGCACTACTACTACTGCCACCACTAAGAATAACAACAACATTACCAACATTATCAGAAAATTAATAATTAGAAAATAAATAGAATGGTCACAGTATAAGAAAATTCTATTAAATAGTCTATTGAATAATCCTATTAAATAACACAATGTTTACTCACAGTTCAGGAAAACGATCAAAATTTTCCGTTTACGATCTTCTAATTCTCTTCTCTGTGGTGAAGGGTCTCTTAGAACACATTCAGGCAGTGTGAAAGAGAAATGGGAAAATGATTGATAAAAATATACAGAGAAGGAGAAATGGGTGAGACAATTGTGTTTACAATAGTTATCAAGATGCTTAGCTCAACAGAGGAGATTGTTATTCTTGTTTACGACTGAGTGTCGTCCACCAAGGGTCGAGTGTTGCTGGTAGTTGACAGCGCCTCACGTGGCCCTGTATGTTCATCGTCCTCTCGTGTTGTAAACCAATAATAATACCGAATTGTGTTGTTTTTCCTTATCAGGTTTATACACACTTGTAAATCCTACTATTAGGTGGCTGTTAACTTTCAATTCCAAAATATTTCGTTAACACCAAGACGAACACCCGAGCTCTATATATGAGCGACCAATTAAACTGTTTTCAACACTAATAAAGAGTGATGTAGTCCAGGTTCACAGGTGAGGGATGGTGCTGAAGGTATTGACACGAGAGCAATTAGGAAGATGAAGTGTATATTGTAGTGTGTATTCGTACGTCATCATGGTTATTGGAATGTGGCGGCCGAGTGGATGCAGCGCTTACTTCATGCCCTAGGATGGATACCTAACTTGACAGTTGTGAAGGTGTCCGAGTACAGTGCTTACCACACTGCTTCCTTATGTGCCGGAAACAGGTTTAGTCTACAGTGTGATCTATCCTTATTGGCTCCAGCAGGTGATCAGACGCATGGAGCCACACTGCTAGACCTCTTTACTACAAACCGCCAGCACTGTGTGCGTTGTTGATGTTATATGACGCAAGTTAGACATCTTTCAGAGGTTCAGGACTTCAACTCAAAGTAATTTCTTAAGAAATCTTTCGTTTTTCCATGAGAACAGATACACCAGTTGAGATTTCATAAAGTGACCACATAATATATCATCAGCTCTCGAATACACACTGGTGGACGACAGACAGCGGGGTTTGTCAGAACGAGATCTTCACTCTACTGTAGTGTATTGAGGGAGTCACGGTGTGGTGGATGAGAGGAACAAGACACAGGGAGTCGGGTGTCCGCCGTTATGTAGTGTAAGTTAAGGACGTGACTAAGCTGTGAAACAGACGGCCGGGTAAAGTAGACACTGACGGGGTGAGTGAGTGAGGTGGGGCAGGAGGAGGAGTAACACACAAGGTATGTGAATATTTCATTAAACTATTAACATGATGAACTAATAAGACACTTTACTATCTGTAAAATAATGAATTGAAATGTCTTATGTTAATTTGATGTACTGTATTGTATTTTGTGTGGCCTGATTCTGAAAACTTATTTATCTTAAAATAGGATTCACCCAGGCATTTAATGGTTATACACAGAATTTAAAAATAATTAGGTTGATATAATACCATGTGAATGTTTCTCTCAGGTAAATATTTCACCAATTCAGAGCCACAGAGTAAACTATGTTGAAACTACAAACGCTCACTTTACCACACGCGTAAATTTTCACACCGGTTCATAAAGCTGCTGCCTCCATTAAGACATTATCACCTACACTGCACCACAAATTGTATAAGGCATTTAGAATTAGCAGGTAATGTAACCCATGTAAACTTTGTCGGTTACGTGTGGGAATTTACCTGGAAAATTTTATTTTTATCTAAAGTTTAGAGAGACAGAATTAGAGAATACATGAGTCTTAAAACTTAATATTTCGTACACACGCATACAAGAACACACACACACACACACACACAGAGGTGTACAGTTTAGTAGCCAAACAATATATAATAAGAGGAACATAATCCCAAATATTGTCTTCACTGTCACGACAGTTTACGAAACAGACGTGATAGTAATTCTCTTTGGTAATTAGTTGTAACATGAGACAAAGTTTGGTCTTTGGATGATACGCCTTTACATAATCTACCTCATATTTGTTACGCTTCTGCCAGACACTTTACTAACGTTTCATTAACAAAAATTGTTACTAAACTTAGCGAAAAATTTTTATGCTTGTTATCGTTTTCTGTTTATTTCTATCACACGTAGAGTATATTTTGGGAAATCAACTTTATACAAAATTGAAATGGATATTCAATTACTCTGATTTGTGAACCGTTTTATTGATGTGCATAATTTTTTTTTACATGGAATATCAAATAAATTTGTATTAGCGGAAATTATATAAATGTATTTTTATGTTGTCATGAAGACGATACACAGGTTGTAGTACGAAGCTGTTGTGTGAACAGAACAAAACACTTTCTAGGAGCAAGTGGGGAATGTTATCAAGTCCTGGAATCTTGTTAATATTTAAACGTAGAGAGAGAAGTTGGAGATTACGTGGAAAGCAATCTCAGACTTTGCATACTAGCAGAGACCACCAATACTTTTAAGATGTAGTGAGAGATTGTAGCCAAGAAAGCTGAAACGAGGCGACAAGGAGGAGGAGGAGACGAGGAGAGGAAGAAGGGAGCTTGAGTCTCTATTAGATTAGGTCATGTCAGCTTAGGTCACGTTAGCTTAGGTCATGTCATGTTAGGTCATGTCAGCTTAGGTCACGTCAGGTTAGGTCATGTCAGCTTAGGTCATGTCAGGTTAGGTCATGTCAGGTTAGGTCATGTCAGGTTAGGTTATGTTAGGTTTGGTATAGCAGAGTGTAAGTGGAAGTGCATAAGGCCGAGATTAAGTGTTCAAACAGTGATTATTATAAGGTGGTTTTTGGTGGTAATTGCGTGCATGTTTGGTAGTGATATGTTCGTGCTTTAGAGTAGCAGGTGTGTTCCTCATAGGTTAAGGTGGCAGGTGTGTTACTCATGGTTTAAGGTGGCAGGTGTATTGCTCATGGTTTAAGGTGGTAGGTGTATTGCTCATGGTTTAAGGTGGTAGGTGTATTTCTTTTGGTTTAAGGTGACAGGTGTACTCTTCTTGATATAAGGTGACAGGTGTGTTCCTCATGGCTTATGGTGACAGATGTATTCCTCAAACCGCTTTGTCATCAAAGTGGGATGATTGGTATACCTGTATATAAGGAACAGCCAGATGGAAGAACTTTATGTAATGGTAATGCTTTGGTACGGGGGGGGGGGGTAAATGTAATTATAACAATTGATACCGGAAGTACAGTTTAGGTTGAGGGAAGAAGCTGGGGGTGATCCTTGGTGGGGGGGGGGGGTGCGAGTCTTAACTTGAGATCTGAATCTTAACTTTACGAGTGAGAGTCTCTGATGATGATGTAGAGTGATGTAATTGATTGACTCTGACGTTCCAGGGTGGTGAAGGACTTGACCAAAGATAGAATGGGAACTGAATTGGACTCCACCAAATGGGGAATGAATTGCAGTTTATGTTGCTGCTGAACTGGATTGCATGGGGATTAAATTTGACTAAACACAGACTTAATTGGACTGAACGGAGACTAATTGGACTTAATGGGGAGTGAATTAACTCCTCTACTGGTGGATGATATTAGTTGTAACTGGGGTCAGGTAGTCGCTGTTAGAGGAACATATACCTTCACCTGCCTAAGTTTGTGGAACATGTCATCCCGTCACAGGAGATGAAGTTTAACATAGTATCAGGAGGTAGCTGGGCTGGGTGGTGACATCTTATACCCGGTCAAGACTAATATTGGGAAGTTTATAGTGTCGACGTAATAAATATGTCACCAGTTCTTAGTGGGATGATCCACTCCAACTAGTCCTAGATTGTTCGGACGCTTTCGGTCGTCTACATAATCCAGGTGATCCATCGTCCTGACAGCTTCGTCTTAAGTCTACTGTTCCTCTTCCTTCTTACAGCCATTGAAATGTCGCCCCAAGTGTTCGATTCACTATTGTCGTCACCAGCTTTGATTACAGGTCACGCATTCCGCCTTGGCAGACTTCCAGGCATTTTATGACCTCGTTCTATTTAACAGTGAGACGACGGCTCACGGTTAGCTGTGGTGGTGTGTTTCTGTGATGGTGGTATGTTACTGTGGTGGTGTTGTTGTGTTACTGTGTTGGTGGTGTGTTACTGTGGTGGTGTTGTGTTGCGTTATAAAATGCTGATTTTTTTATATTGTCTTAAAATTGTATTTGTTAATTATTGAATTGCATTGCTATTGATATTCTATTGCATAACTTTCTGAGTATATTGAGTTATGTTATTGTTGCATAATTATGATTGTTATTCCATGAAGGTTTTGTGTTGCTGTGGTATATTTTCGATCATGTAGCGTCTTGTATTATATAAATGTACAGAAAAGTACCACTCAGACCACTGGTTTATATACGATAAATAATTATTCTCCTTTATGCAGACTTAATTACCTTACGCCTGACAGACTCTTCACAAGACGTACCTGGTAACTAAACAATGCGTGTCCCCAGGTGTGTTAATGATCTCTGTTCCTTTGTTTGTTTCTTTGTTACTAATGTCTTTACTGTACTTACACATACACAGGTACACATTAATAAAAGTATATACACATACATAGATATTGATCCTTACACACCCGTATCGACTCACACAAACACTTGTATACTAATACTGTCATACTTCTCAGTACACACACACACACTCACACCCCAACACTCGCCTACCTACCTACCCATATTTTCCACACTCTAACCCCCTCACATACCAACCCCCTTCAGATACCAACCCTTCACACCCTAACTCCCACACCCCAACCCCTCACACCCCAACCCCTCACACCCCAACCCCTCACTCCCCAACCCCTCACTCCCCAACCCCCACACACCCCAACCCCCACACACCCCAACCCCCACACACCCCAACCCCCACACACCCCAACCCCCACACACCCCAACCCCCACACACCCCAACCCCCACACACCCCAACCCCACACACCCCAACCCCCACACACCCCAACCCCCACCACACCCCAACCCCCACACCCCAACCCCCCACACCCCAACCCCCACACACCCCAACCCCCACACACCCCAACCCCCCCCACACCCCAACCCCCCCACACCCCAACCCCCACACCCCAACCCCCACACACCCCAACCCCCACACACCCCAACCCCCCCACACACACACCAACCCCCCCACACACACACCAACCCCCCCACACACACACCAACCCCCCCACACCCACACACCAACCCCCCCACACACACCAACCCCCCCCACACACACACCAACGCCCCCCACACACACACCACCCCCCCCACACACCACCAACCCCCCCCCCACACACACCCAACCCCCCCCACACACACACCAACCCCCCCCACACCACACCCCCCCACACACCAACACCCCCCCACCCCCCACACACCAACCCCCACACACACCCACCAACCCCCCCACACACACCAACCCCCCCACACACACCAACCCCCCCACACACACCAACCCCCCCACACACACCAACCCCCCCACACACACCAACCCCCCGCACACACCAACCCCCCACCCCACACACACCACACCCCCCCACACACACACCAACCCCCCCACACACACCAACCCCCCCACACACACCAACCCCCCACACACACCAACCCCCCCACACACACCAACCCCCCCACACACACCAACCCCCCCCACACACACCAACCCCCCCACACACACCAACCCCCCCACACACACCAACCCCCCCACACACACCCAACCCCCCCCCACACACACCAACCCCCCACACACCCCAACCCCCCCACACACACCAACCCCCCCACACCCCAACCCCCCCACACACACCAACCCCCCCACACACACCACACCCCCCCCACACACACCAACCCCCCCACACACACCAACCCCCCCACACACACCAACCCCCCCACACACACCAACCCCACCACACACCAACCCCCCCACACACACCACCCCCCCCACACACCAACCCCCCCCACACACCAACCCCCCCCACACACACACCAACCCCCCCCACACACACACACCAACCCCCCCCCACACACACACACCAACCCCCCCCACACACCACACCACCCCCCCACACACACACCAACCCCCCCCACACCCACACACACCAACCCCCCCACACACACACCAACCCCCCACACACACACACCACCCCCCCACACACACACACCAACCCCCCCACACACACACC
>CAUDMG010000004.1:0-16171 GCA_958450375.1 Homarus gammarus
CATCATCTCAGTGGGCTACATGGGTTCTGATATTGATATTGAAACAGTTGATTTTGCTAGACAAAATGCAGATACAGAGTCGATAATAATAACGGTATTAACAATCTGAGCCAGTTTAGTGCCTGAGGTCTCCTGTAGGCACCTGATATATACTATAGATTTATCTCTCGGAAGTATTATGTGACATTTTGTATCATCTGGAATAGCACATATAGCATGGTGGTAGTAAGAACATATCAATGAAAGAAAAAGTGAGGAATCATTTGTGTTTTCATGTTTTTTGCTATTACATTCATAACGGAATGTTGTGAAGGAAATGCGTATAGCACTCTCAGGTACGCGACATTATAACCAACAATGTTCACTGGTCGAAGGTGTATTTAGTTCAGGATCTCAAAACAGCTGGCGTTTCATTATCTCATTTAGTTTTGTTACCGATTCATTCGGAAGAAGACACGGACTCTCTGAGAGGGACTGTACTTGGAGACTTCAATGCTGGAGTAAGTAGGGAGGGAGGTGGACCAGGAAATGCTATGGACCCTTTTGATGAAGAAACACAAAATTAAGAAGTAAAGTTAATTTTGTTGTATACGAAACAATTTAACTTAAAATAATGAATTGATTTTTCAAGCGCAACGTACACCATTGTGATACGAGATATAGATTGGATAACATTAATGGAGAAATTAACCCCCAAATCCATAATAGACTAATGTGTATTTTAATAAAGGTGTTGTCTGGGAGAAGTCTTGACCCAGAATAGTTGTGGCAGACACTATCATAAAAAAAACTGACATATTAAAAGACAGAGAAATAAGAGACAAGAAATTGTGACCAAGCCCCAGGTTGTTTCTCTTACTGTGACAACACAACATACATATAGTGTTTCTCACTCTTGATTTTTTTTGTATTGCTTTGTGGTTCTTTTTTATTATTGTTGTTGTTGTTGTTGTTGCATTTTCGCCCCCTAGGCCCGATGTGGGTCATTGACTTGTGCCCAGGTGGGCTAATTCCTCCCCCCCAAAAAAAATAAAAATAAAAAGATAAATATTGGCATTAAGACGACAAAAGGAATAAAATGGCGGGAAGACATTTAAGAATACTGCTGGGGGTGATCGAAGACACCTTGAGGAAGAAATAAACAAATGGAAGGCGAAAGAAACCATCCCATAGTGGACTGAAAACTTAAGACCAGATGAAGAAATTAACAAAAAATTAAGAACAGTATTTCAAGAAAACATGAACAAAAAAGAAGAATTAAGAACAGTAGTTAAATAAAAGGTAAAGAGAGAGAGAGAGAGAGAGAGAGAGAGAGAGAGAGAGAGAGAGAGAGAGTAGTTGAGTAGAACAATACAGACGCACCTGTAACCTGCAGAATCAAGACGTAAGTAGAACAAGAGATACAAGGACAATAGAATCATGCCGGAATCAACTGAACCGAGAGAGTGTAAGAGCATGATAATGAAGCACAAGAAGAAGAAATTACATGGCCTAGCAAAAGCTTACAAGACAGATAACTAGTATACTCTACATTAAACAGGTATATAGGACTATCCATAGTGTTACGAACCCCTCCACCGATTGTCTTCATCTACCTACCCAGCACCACGAGCAACGCCATCTAGGGACGAAACACGAGTATGGCTCGTCTTAGTTACCACTCCCGGGTTTCCCTTCTCCATATCCTGGTTGTTGCGTCACTTCCGCCTCAGTCTACTTTGTCAGCTCCAATTCGAGGAGAGGACACACTTCACTCTGGGAAGCGACCACAGGATCACCTATCCTGGAAACCTACGGCACAGTGACTTTTTACCGTCTTCTACCATACTCAGCCTTGCCCGTCAGCCATCTCAGCTCCTCACTTAAGTATTTGTAATCTTGTATTGCCTCTCCCCACTCCACATTGCTTCACTATTGTTCTATGTTTTATTACTATGTATATACTGTTCGTGTTTAGGTTAAGTTTGGTTAAGGGTAGTTTATAAGCTGAATATTTTGTTAAGGAATTTATGGTACTTTATTATATACAACGAAAACTCGCATCCTTTGTCTACCCTTTTTTTAGTCCGATTGTCTTTGTTTTTTTTTTGTTGTTACCCGTTGGGATCTGGGTAGACGTATAACTATATTCTAAATCCCCAACTCGTAACAAATGGCGACCGTGACAGGACACGACCTTAAGTACCATATTCCTTCCTCCCTTGTTACTCAGTGTTAATTACCCCTCCCAGTCACTTCTGTTTACAATTGCTTTACGGTGGTTTAAAGTTTCCTTCATATGTGTGTGCATATATTGGTATTACCGTATAGTAAGAGTGACAGACGTAGGATAATAGGTTCCAAGTGTCATAAGGCTTACCTGTTATTACACGTGGCAGTCGTGTGGTAAGTCTTATCGAGTGTAGGGAAGAATCCGGATCTGTTTAATGCCGTACCCTCACTCCAGAGTAGGCTGTTCCATAGTTACTAGTTTAGAGTGAAGTGATATCTTGGGACGCCCCGCTCTACCAGGACCCCATAATTATAAAGCCTCCATTATTGTTCTTCTCATTATCTCATTCAGGGCTGTTAATCCGGATCTTTATATAAATGCCGTAATACGCCCTACCTCTTTCAAGTATATCAGGGTTGTTAATCCGGATCTTTATATTAATGCCGTAATACGCCCTACCTCTTTCAAGTATATCAGGGTTGTTAATCCGGATATTTATATTAATGCCGTAATACGCCCTACCTCTTTCAAGTATATCAGGGTTGTTAATCCGGATCTTTATATTAATGCCGTAATACGCCCTACCTCTTTCAAGTCTCTTGTCCTTATCTAAGGATCTTCTCGGAAGAACAATAATCATAAGTGTAATTTCCCTAGGTATAACTTGGTTAGTTTCCGGGACTTTCTGGTTATCCACTGCCGTGATATTTTCTAGGGTTATCCACTTATCTTAGCTTTTGACCATTAGTTAATTTATCCTATTTTTATTAACAATGGCCACCTCAGGTTTTGATCTCCAGGATTTTATTGAAAATCCTTCCGTAGCTAAATTACGTGTTAATATCCTGAAGAAAGAATGGAAAGAAATAGCCAACTATTACAATATCCCATTTTCACAGCAACTGACTAAGGAAATGTTAAAAAATCATGTGATTGAAGTGTTGGTTCAACAAGAAGTTTTAAAAGAATCCGCTGTTGACAGATTAACGCCCATGTCCAAGAAACTTCAACCACTATCCACCACCCCTCCTCACTCAGAAGTTGCCTCAGGTCTGGCTAGCCCTCAAGAAGAAACACAACGAATAGACCCCTTAGAACTAGAACGAGCTAGGTTCGAGTTCCAAATCAAAATGAAAGAACTCGAGTTGGAACAGGCCAAGTTGGAGCAGGAGGAAAAGTTGGAACAGGCCAAGTTGGAACAGGCCAAGTTGGAGCAGGAGGCCAAGTTGGACCCTGAAGAAAGGATGGAACAGGCCAAGATGGACCATGAAGAAAGGATGGAACAGGCCAAGTTGGAACAGGCCAAGTTGGAGGCCAAGTTGGAGCATGAGGGAAGGTCGGAACAGGCCAAGTTGGAGCATGAGGAAAGGATGGAACAGGCCAAGTTGGTGCAGGCGGTTAAACTGAAAGAACTACAGGTGAGAGAGACAGAAGTCACTTTAACATCGGAGTTTAAATCAAAAGAAGTGGCATTAAGAGAGAAACTCGCTGCTTTTAACCCTGCTACTGCTTCTTCCCTTGTTCCCGGGTTTGATGAATCCGATATGGACGGGTCATTTAGGACTTTTGAGAAAATAGCCGCGAAGAATGAGTGGCCAAAGGACCAGTGGGTGTCAGTGTTAGTTCCTAAATTATATGGTAAGGCTCGTAGAGTTTATAACTGTTTAGACCAGACTGATGACTATGATAACGTAAAAAAGAATATCCTCACCTCTTATGCTATCACGCCAGATGGATACCGGCAGAAGTTTCGTAAACTAACCAAACCATTTTCACACACATTTGTTGAGTTTGCTCAAGAAAAGCTTAGGTTTTTTAAGAAGTGGTTAGAGGCTACAGAGACCTCCACATTTCAGGATTTGTTAAATTTGGTAGTCCTGGAGGAGTGGAAAAGCAAGATTCCATTTCACATCTTGAAGCATGTGGAGGAGCGTGGAGAGGTTAATTTAGGGCGTGCTGCTGAGCTGGCTGATGCGTATGCTTTGTTGGTGGAGTCACTGGGCAGTAGAGAACGTGGTACTTCCCGACATGTTAGGTCTTCCTCTGATGATAACCTTGGGGGCGTGAGTGGTAGGTCGAAAGGTCCCACACCTACTCCCCCCGATGCAACCAAGCTTACTTGTTCTTACTGTAAAATCCCAGGCCATACGATCCAGACTTGTAAACACCCAAAGTGTCGAATTGCTAAAAGTAGTTCCCTGGATCCCAAATCCAAACCAATAGCAAATGCCAATGTGGCAAGGCCCCATCAGGATCTCTTCTCTTCATTCACCTATGAGGGAAAAATTTCAATCATAGAAGGGTCTCGTTCTTTCCCTATTCGTATACTACGTGATACGGGCGCAGCACAATCTATCCTCCTGTTTAACGTCATTCCTGATATATCTACCGCATTTACAAATGAGAGTGTTCTAATTTCAGATCTCTCGTCCCATTCTTCCTATCCTTTAGCTAAAGTGCACCTCCAATGTCCCTTGATTACTGGGGAAGTGCAAATAGCCATAAGGAAAGACCCAATGCCTGTGTGTGGCATTCATTTATTATTGGGTAATGACTTGGTAGGAGATCTAGTGGTTCCTAACATAAAGACAGTCGACTCTCCCTTACCTGTCAACTCCACCACTGACCTTAAAGAAACTATTCCTCATCTTTTCCCATCTTGTGCTGTCACCCGGTCACAGAGTGTGCGAAATGGGCCCTCTTCATCTAAAACCACCTCCAATTTCTTCCTACCCACAGAAGATCTGTACAATAAGACGATAAGTAAGGAGGAGCTCATTAAAGCCCAACAATCTGATCCATCTTTGAATAAACTTCATCATGCAGCAGTTGAAGGTAAAGATTTTAACACCCTTCCGTGTTTTTATTATCATGAAGGGGTTTTGATGAGGGCCTATAGGCCCCCTGAGCTTGCCCATCTAGACACGTGGTCTGAAATACATCAAGTGGTAATTCCAGCTTCAGTCAGACCAGCATTAATTGCCCTTGCCCATGATGGTATTTCAGGACATTTGGGAATCCTGAAAACATATAAAAAGCTCCTCCAACACTATTACTGGCCTGGACTTAGGAAGGATGTGTCTCAATACCTAAAATCTTGTCATATTTGTCAAATGGTAGGAAAACCAAATGAAAGTATACCAGCAGCTCCCATTAAGCCCATCCCAGTATTTTCTACCCCATTTGAAAAGATTGTTGTGGATTGTGTGGGCCCATTACCAAAGACTAAGAAGGGAAATCAATTCCTGCTCACAGTTATGGATACCAGTACACGTTATCCTGAGGCTTTTCCCCTTAAAAGCATCACTTCAAAAAACGTAATCAAACATCTTTTGCATCTTTTCACTTCAGTGGGCATTCCTAAAGAGATCCAATCTGATCAGGGCACCAATTTTACGAGCAATCTTTTCGAACAGGTGATGAAAGACCTCAGTGTGGACCATTGTACATCTTCGGCTTACCACCCACAATCCCAAGGTTGCTTGGAACGGTTCCATCAAACTTTCAAATCAATGATCAAAAAATACTGTATAGAACACCAAAAGGAATGGGATGAAGGCATAGACTTGTTACTCTTTGCCATCAGGGAATGTCCCCAGGAGTCATTGGGATTCTCCCCGTTCGAGTTACTATATGGGAGACAAATTAGGGGACCCCTTAAAATAGTAAAGGAGCAGTGGTTTGACACTCCCTCTATTAAGCCCGCAACAGTTTCCCAATACATTGACACTTTACGGGACAAATTAACTGAAGTCCGAACCATTGCTCAGTCAAACTTAAAAAAAGTCCAAGAGAAAATGGTGAAGTCCCAACCTAAATTAGTTAAAAGATCATTTTCTCCAGGTGACAAAGTGTTACTCTTTCTACCCATTCCAGGCTCTCCCCTTAAAAGCAAGTTTACTGGTCCCTATATAGTTGCTAATAAACTATCTCCTCTCAACTATATAGTCCATACTCCTGATCGCAGAAAAGATTCACAACTTGTTCACATTAATCTCATGAAACTTTACCATTCCAGGCAGTCAGAGGAAGACATCCCCGAGGCTGTAAGCCTACCTGTATTGCATACGGTTTTGTCAGGGCCGGAGCCGGAGACAGATGACATGGACCTATTGGAGAATTTAGACTTCCCTCTACCTAAAGAGAACCCTGCTAACAGTCACATACTCAACAATTTGGATGAGTATTTTTCTGTTCTGAATCCATCTCAAGCAAAAGATCTCACTAAGTTATTATCAACATTTCCTAAAGTCACGTCAGACCTCCCAGGGTTTTGCAATATACTTAAACATGATATTAAGCTAATCTCAGATGATGTACAACCCATTAGGCAATCAGCATATCGACTAAATCCACAAAAAAAAGAGATCATGAAAAAGAGGTAGATTTTTTGTTAAAGCATAACTTAGCTGAGCCTAGTACCTCCCCCTGGGCTTCACCTTGCCTTCTCATTCCAAAACCCGATGGCACCTTTCGTTTCTGTACAGATTTTCGTAAAGTGAACCAGGTCACTGTCTCTGACTCCTACCCTTTACCTTTGATTGAAGATATAATAGACAGCATAGGCTGTGCCCAATTTATCAGTACCATAGACCTGTTGAAAGGATATTATCAAGTAGGACTCACGGATAGGGCAAAAATAATCTCGGCATTTATAACTCCATTTGGTCTTTTTCAATATTTAGTTATGGCGTTTGGCTTTTCTAATGCTCCGGCCACATTCCAGAGGGCCATAAACTACCTTATTCAAGACCTAGGTGGGACGTTCGCCTACCTGGATGACCTGGTGGTGGTGTCGGACAGCTGGGACGAACATCTGGTGCGTTTGGAGATACTGTTTGCACGACTACAAGAGACTGGATTCACCATAAACCTGGCTAAATCTGCTTTTGGCCGGGCCTCGGTGACTTACCTGGGACATATCGTTGGGCATGGTATGGTGAGACCCAAGGACGCAAACGTTGAAGCCATCTTGTCCTTCCCCACTCCAAGGACGAGGAAGGAACTCATGCGCTTCCTGGGGATGTGCGGCTACTACCGTCGGTTCTGCAGTAACTTCTCCAGCGTGGCCGGACCCCTCACAGACCTTACCAGTTCTGCGGTCCCTTACATCTGGAACCAGAATTGCGACCAGTCTTTCCACCGCCTCAAAGCCTTCCTTGCCTCTAAGCCTGTAGTCCACCCCCCTGACTACACCTTGCCCTTCCATCTGCAAATCGACGCTAGTGGTGTCGGAGTGGGGGCTGTGCTCCTACAACCCGACCCAACCACTGATGTCCTTCACCCTGTGGCATATTACTCTGCCAAGTTGAAAAAACATCAGACCAACTACTCGACCATAGAGAAGGAGGCCCTGGCTCTGGTGTTGGCAATAAAGAAGTTTGAATGTTACCTCCAGTCTTGCCCACAAACAACCCTGGTCTTCACCGACCATAACCCACTCACGTTCATCCAAACCAACAAGACCTCCAACCAGCGAATCCTCCGCTGGGCTCTCCTCACCCAGCCCTATAATCTACAAGTCCGGCACATAAAGGGGGTGGAAAACCTGATTGCAGACTCCTTATCCCGAGCTCCAGTGGAAATGTAGCAGCTACTCTCCAGACGCACCAGGTGATCACCTCCTTCGCGCCCGCGCTACGAAGGTCTTTGGAGGGGGGGTGTGTTACGAACCCCTCCACCGATTGTCTTCATCTACCTACCCAGCACCACGAGCAACGCCATCTAGGGACGAAACACGAGTATGGCTCGTCTTAGTTACCACTCCCGGGTTTCCCTTCTCCATATCCTGGTTGTTGCGTCACTTCCGCCTCAGTCTACTTTGTCAGCTCCAATTCGAGGAGAGGACACACTTCACTCTGGGAAGCGACCACAGGATCACCTATCCTGGAAACCTACGGCACAGTGACTTTTTACCGTCTTCTACCATACTCAGCCTTGCCCGTCAGCCATCTCAGCTCCTCACTTAAGTATTTGTAATCTTGTATTGCCTCTCCCCACTCCACATTGCTTCACTATTGTTCTATGTTTTATTACTATGTATATACTGTTCGTGTTTAGGTTAAGTTTGGTTAAGGGTAGTTTATAAGCTGAATATTTTGTTAAGGAATTTATGGTACTTTATTATATACAACGAAAACTCGCATCCTTTGTCTACCCTTTTTTTAGTCCGATTGTCTTTGTTTTTTTTTGTTGTTACCCGTTGGGATCTGGGTAGACGTATAACTATATTCTAAATCCCCAACTCGTAACAATAGAAAATGGGAAATATAAACCAAAGGTTGACAGAGTTGCTTAGTATTTAATTAAATGTAAAAATATAGCCAGGAAATGAAGAACAGCCTTAGACTAATACAAAGATGCAGGGGTGGAAACTGCGGATGAAGACATTGCAACAGAAGTTGATGGAGGTATAAATAAAAAAAATGGATAAATCAGCAGGTAGAGACGGAATTGCAATGGAGGAGAAATCTTAAAAGGGCAGAATTTGTCACCTGACCCCGTGGACACTTGGGGGTGGGGGAGGAGGGAGGGGGGGGGGAGGTTGGTATACCGCCAAAGGAATCCTCGTCGGTCTCTGCTGGTGTTCGGGTCTGTGTCGTAAGATACAAATGAATTTCACGCTTGCTTGAGCCTGTGTGTGTGCTTTTGAAGGTACGATTAATTTGTTATAAGACGATGCGTCAGCACGAGCGAGGATAAACACTTGTTCTTGTTATAATTCTTTTGGTTTACTCATCTTGGTTACTGAGGTCGTTAGGGACGGTATGGTGTATATTATCCTTCGCTTGTATGTAGTGGATGTATACATATGCGTAACTGTATATCTATGACATTGGTGTATATTATCCTTTGCTTGTATATAGTGGATGTATACATATGCGTAACTGTATATCTATGACATTGGTGTATATTATCCTTTGCTTGTATATTAGTGGATGTATACATATACGGAACTGTTTTACCAAATCCGGCTTCGAAACACGAGGATCCATACATATTTCATTAGCCCAATAAAGCACGCGGACTTCTACATATAATCAACACCTCACCACGCCAGGATCGAACCCACGGCCCACGACTCTGACCGAGGAACGCTAACTCTAGACCACCAGGATACTAAAAGCAGTCCTAGACTTTGTTATATTTCACACAAAGCCTGTTCAACGAGCTTATGGCGCCGTGAACCTCTAATGGGGACTACCCGGTCACAGTCGTGGGCCGTGGGTTCGAATCCTGGCGGGGTGAGGTATTGATTATATACTAACTGTATATCAGGTGACTTCACCATCAATATATATATCTTACTGTTTGTATGTGCGAGACAATTAGAATAAGTGAGTTTATTAAGAATTATCAAAGGAAATACTGGTTTGTGTTTAAAGTATAGGTACAGTAATTCACATATTGTGACAGTACCTTGAAGGTGGCGGTTTAATTAAGATGTTAACATAAATATATACAACAAATCATTCGCCTTACACTCAAACTGAACTAATATATGTCACTAAAGGGACACAGATACTCAAGCACTTAATATTAGTCATCGTAGTAAAGAATTTATCCCGTCACACTCATATTTAGATTGTGAATGAAGAACACATTATATTTAGTCTAATAAAAGCATCTAGGGGTAAGGTGAAGACTGGTCGACAACACAAACACACTTTCAACTCTGCTATATATCTGACTTAGAACCTTTCAACTTTACGTTATACCTGACTTAAAACCTTCCAACTTTACTTTATACCTGACTTAGAACTTTCCAACTTTACTTTATACCTGACTTAAAACCTTCCAATTTTAATTTATACCTGACTTGGAACCTTCCAACTTTACTTTATACCTGACTTAGAACCTTCCAACTTTACTTTATACCTGACTTACAGCCTCCTTTCCTTCGGGTAATAAGATCATGTTCTTCTGTGTTCACTACCTCTAGAAAATGTCTCAATTCCATTTCTCAACCATTTGATAATGTCCCCTGCTTTCAATATAACAGAACGTAATTCCCTTCAGTTTGGTTTTCATTACTCAGCATTCCACGTCGTATTACAAAAAAAGAGATAATAAAATGAATAACGGAAACGTTAGTGCAGTCTTGTTTTTGTGAGGGAATTAAAGAGAAGAGAGAAATTGAGAAAGAGAATTAAAGAATCGGAGAGTCAAAACAACAAGAGAGAGAGAAAGAAAAATAAAACAAACACATATACACTAAGACACGAAAGAGAAAAGATAGAGATAAAGAAAGGAGACATAGATAAATTACTAAAGCTTGGAGACAGTGGGAGATGGAGTATGGCCGGCAGTAGTTCAGCTTAGGAGAGGAGGGTGACAGGACGAAGGTGGATCAGTGGCATTATATAATGATATTAAATCCATTTCGTACCAAAGAAGGGCCCAATTGGTGATGTGGGTTCAGATAGGGTGCTGTGGGCTCATATAAGGGGTTTTGGGTTAACATAGGGGTGTTGTGGTTTCAAATAGGGTAGTGTGGCCTCAAATAGGGGGTTGTGGGTTCAATTGGTGGCTGTGGGTTCAATTGGTGGCTGTGGGTTCAAATAGGGGGTCATGGGATCAGATAGACGGTTTTAGGTTCAATTAGAGGGTTCATAGATTCAGATTGGGTGGTGTGGGTTCAATTAGTGGGTTCATCGGTTAGATAAGAGTTGTCGGCTTCAAATAGGGTGTTGTGGCTTCAAATGGGAATATAGGTTTAGAAAGAAGAAGTCAAAAGATTCAAATGTGATTATAGGTTCAGAAAGAGGAAGTTAAAAGATTAAAATGGGATTATAGGTTCAGAAAGAGGAAGTCAAAAGATTCAAGTGGGATTATAGGTTCAGAAAGAGGAAGTCAAAAGATTCAAGTGGGATTATAGGTTCAGAAAGAGGAAATCAAAAGATTCAAATGTAATTATAGGTCAGAAAGAGGAAGTCAAAAGATTCAAGTGGGATTATAGGTTCAGAAAGAGGAAGTCAAAAGATTCAAATGTGATTATAGGTTTAAAAAGAGAAAGTCAAAGGTTCAAAATGAGGACCAAAGGATGGGCTGAAGTAGGACCTCGAGTGGAACAAATTGCCGAGATGTGAGGTGGTCAAGGTGATTTATATACGAGAAGTAGAGCAGTAATAAAGTCCTTCATGAGGGCTAATAACTCTGGGTCAGTGGGAAGTTATTTCTTCTTTCTAATGTTAAGTAAAATGCTAAAAGTGTTGTGAGTTGTTTATAAGTTGTGATTCTTTTTTAGTTTTATGGTTGTTTTAATTTATTATGGTTGTTATGATTCCTGTTAGTGTTGTTGTTTTTATTGTTGTTATGATTCTTTGTTCGTGTTAGTGTTGTTGTTGGTGTTGTTTAGATTGTTGTTGTTATTATTGTTGTTGTTGTTATAAATGATTCTTGTTCGTTTTGTTGTTGTTATTATTATTATTAAGGTTACAATTACTTCACGTGGAGGAAATAAAAGTTTGTTATGGGAGGGATTAACTCACACACTGGAGACACGTGTGAGAGAATGACTCATAAATTGAGCTCATAATGTGAACCACAAGTTGTCAGAAATATTACAACAAGGAAATGACCGAGAGCTTAAGCAACTTCCAAACAGGGAGGGACTACCGCCTGGGAAGATATTGGAAGCATAATGTGTTGTCTAATGGTAGACACTGCTGCCGTATGGCATCACGAAAATTGTGACCAAGTCCCAGGTTGCTGATCTGACTTTCTGCCTCATTTACACACAATTGCAGGGTCTCAATTGTTTCTCTTACTTGGACAACATAACATACATAATGTATATCGTTTCTCACTCTTGATTTTTTTTTTCATTTTTGTATTTATTTATGGTTACTATTATTATTATTATTATTATTATTATTATTATTATTATTATTATTATTATTATAATTATTATTATTATTATTATTATTATTATTATTATTATTATTATTATTATTATTATTATTATTATTATTATTATTATTATTATTATTATTATTATTATTATTATATTTCGCCTCCAAGCCCTAATATGGGTCAGTGCCCTGTGTCCGGGCGGGCTAATCCCCGTAAAAAAAATTATAAAAACAATAAAAATAAATAAATAAACAAATAAATAAACACACGCGCACACACACAAAGCGGCGACAGCAAGTGCTTATGCAAATTCAATTCTGGATAATTTTTATGTTATCCTCCACATAGACGGCAACTGCACTGGGGGGGGGGGGAGTAGACTTGGAGGGAGGAAGGGGAGGAAGAAGAACAAAGGGAAAGAAGTGCTAGAAAGAGGAGGAGAAAAAAAAGGAAAGAGGGAGAATGTAGGGGGAGAAGGAAGAGAAAAGGGGGGAGGAGGGAGGAGGTGGTACAGGAAGAGCGCGTGAAAGTGAAAAGCGAAAGGGGGAAGAAGGAGAAAGGAGAAAGTATTGAAGGAAAGAAAAAGAGAAAGCAAGGGAGGAAGGAGGAAATATGAAGTTAGGGAGGTAGAAGAGAGTAGACAGAGAAAGGGGGGATCCAGAGGGAGAAGGGTGTAGAGAGACAGTTGGGGAAGTAGAAGGTGAGGAGGGGAGGGATCGAGGAAGTGAGAGAAAGGGGGGAGGGGATCCAGAGGGAGGAGGGTGTAGAGAGGCAGTTGGGGAAGTAGAAGGAAGTGAGAGAAAGGGGGGAGGGGATCCAGAGGGAGGAGGGTGTAGAGAGACAGTTGGGGAAGTAGAAGGAAGTGAGAGAAAGGGGGGAGGGGATCCAGAGGGAGGAGGGTGTAGAGAGACAGTTGGGGAAGTAGAAGGAAGTGAGAGAAAGGGGGGAGGGGATCCAGAGGGAGGAGGGTGCAGAGAGACAGTTGGGGAAGTAGAAGGAAGTGAGAGAAAGGGGGGAGGGGATCCAGAGGGAGGAGGGTGTAGAGAGACAGTTGGGGAAGTAGAAGGAAGTGAGAGAAAGGGGGGAGGGGATCCAGAGGGAGGAGGGTGTAGAGAGGCAGTTGGGGAAGTAGAAGGAAGTGAGAGAAAGGGGGGAGGGGATCCAGAGGGAGGAGACGAGAACAGCTGATCAGGGGACACATATTATAGCTCAAAGTTAATCTGTGATGGAATGTGAGGCACCTCCTGAAGGCTCTGTGTACGTGTGTGTGTATGTATGCATGTTTGTGAATGTGTATGTGTGTGTGTGTGTGTGTGTGTGTGTGTGTGTGTGTGTACGTGCGTGTGTGCGCGCGTGTGTGTAAGTGTGTGTGTAAGTCTTTAGAACAACATCCTTCCCCTCCTCCGTATTACCCCCTTCCTTACCGAATCCTGTTGACACACACACACACACACACACACACACACACACACACGATGAGGACCTTGGCTTGCATCTATCCTACATCCCGATCCTATACCTAACATATCCTGACTACTCGTTACAATCCTAAACACCTCAAACACGGGTCAGCAAGGATTGGCCGCTCATTTGGCAAATATTAAGTCGCTGATGGGAGAAAAAAATTCCCACTCTCGAAAACATAGTCAGTCAGGTCAGGAAATGCAAAAACTGGGTGAAATAGACACGAAAATAAACAGGAAGACAGGACATATGTTTTTGAGTGTATTGATACTATGAATAAATTCTCTCTGGAAGCATAGACGCCATGGAGGATCGAGCAAAGAGAAGCACGCTTAAAGGAACCAGGAAAAGAGATTCTCATTCTCTTACAACTCGGCCGCGCGGGGGTAAAAAAAAAAATATTTATATATATATTGCTTTGTAAAATTTGTGTTTTGTGAACGTTCAGACTAAATAGTTTCTTTCAGGAGTTTCAAATACCCGTTGTGTGTGGTCTTAAGAGAGGTAAATTTATCTCTTGGTTGTATTTCGGGTTCAGGTCTCGTGTACAGGTCTCGTCTGCAAATCTCCTCTAGAGCTCTGAACATTACCCTAGATGTTTTGTTCAACCACTGGTCTTAGTCTTGCTTAGGAGCTTGACGGTTCCTAGGTGTTCGAGAAAAACTTGTAAATACGAACCAGGAAGAAAAGGATAAACAGGAAACACACACACACACACACACATATATATATATATATATATATATATATATATATATATATATATATATATATATATATATATATATATATATATATATATATATATATATATATATATATATTTTATGAAAATCCACAATGAAAACGTGGATAAGATAAATCACCTTGAGTCTACCAAAATGTCAGTTTTTTCTGCTATGTTCTTAAGATGTCTGCGTATTTGTGACTCTGAATTTATTGACGATGAATTGAAACACATTCGTTCTATTGCACATAATCTTGGGTACCCTTCTGTGTTTGTTGATCGTTGTTTTAATAGGGCTAAAAAATCCTTTCATTCCTCTCAAACCAGACAAGTTCCTACACTTAAGAATATTTTGACTCTGCCCTATCGTAATGAATTTGTCCCGTTAGTTCGGTCCCTCAAGCTTCTAAATATTAATGTTGTTTTCAAGTATGACTCAACCATTACTAATATGTTAATAAGGAATAGCCCAAGTTTGAATGTAATGGTAGTGTTTATTGTATTCCATGTAGCAAATGTAATTGTAATTATGTAGGTCAGACAGGAAAAACACTGCAGCTTAGAATCAAACAACATAAGTATAATATTAGAACTGCATCTGAAAGCAGTGCCTTGTTCGTTCATGTTAGGAATAATAATCACCCCATTGCTTGGGAAAAAAGCTTAGAAGTTTTCAAATCATCTTGTGTCACAGAAAGACTTCTTGTTGAAGCTAGTTTGATTAAGGAATTAAAATCAATAAACCTTAGTGATGGTCAGTTCAAAACTGATAATATGTTACATAAATTTATTTGTCAGTGGCCCAAGGTTAAAAATGCTTTTAAAAACCTTTGATCTAGATGTATGATAGTTATTTTGTGGGTCCCCCTTTTTTCTGACCTGACTTGACTAGTCACGTCACCACCCTTCTCTTAAGCTCCTCTACGTGTGTGTTGGTGTGGGGATTAGTGGATGTCATCATTTTGACCTGACCTCATGTTTTTAGGTCACCCTGTATATTTAAGCCTCTCTCTGTCCATGTAATCCAGTTGCCTCTGAAGATGTCTTGAATAAAGACGAAAGCTAAGGTACTCCGTTGTTTCCATTTTCCCGTGTGATTTTATCAAGATAATAGTAAATATATATATATATATAATATATATATATATTATATATATATATATATATATATATATATATATATATATATATATATATATATATATATATATATGTGTATGTGTGTGTGTGTGTTCGTGGGTACTTCGTGCCCGGTGGCGAGTCCGGTGGTACAGTTTACCAAAGGGTGAAAGTTCGAACGCTCGCGCTTGGCTAGCGCACAACCGCAGGAAGGCTGGCAGCGTACAGCGACATCGTTTTCGAGCGTAAATAAAATGGTTATTTAATGCCTTCCTAAAGAGCTTCGAGCAAAGGAGTTGGGTGTAAATGGGACTGCCCAGTATGGGCCAATTGGCCAGCTGCAGTTTCCTCCATTCTTATCTTCTTATGGTCTTATGTAAACCTTCGACATGGGACCAGATTTGTTCCACTCTACGAATTTTTTGCGATTTTTCACCAAGTTTGATGAAAAACGATTGTGCTGTTTCGGCTGCCCAGAACAGACACACACACACAGACACACGGCTATTCCTATAGTATATGAGATAATCATGGTCTGGTTGTTATAATCATGGTCTGGTTGTTATAATCATGGTCGTGGTTGTTATAATCATGGTCGTGGTTGTTATAATCATAGTCTCGGTTGTTATAATCATGGTCGTGGTTGTTATAATCATGGTCGTGGTTGTTATAATCATAGTCTCGGTTGTTATAATCATGGTCGTGGGTGTTATAATCATGGTCATGGGTGTTATAATCATAGTCGTGGTAGTTATAATCATGGTCGTAAGTGTTATATTCATGGTCGTGGTTGT
>CAUDMG010000005.1:0-48471 GCA_958450375.1 Homarus gammarus
AGGCAACAGGCAGAGGCAGGACACAAACAGAGGATAGGACAAAGACAGAGGTAGGCACTAGACAAAGTTAGGACACAGACAGAGGTAGACAACAGACAGAGGCAGCACACAGACAGAGGTTGGCAACAGGCAGAGACAGGACACAGAAAGAGGTAGGCAACACAGAGAGGAAGGACAGAGACAAAGGTAGGCAACACAGAGGGGTAGGCAACAGACAGAGGCAGCCGACAGACAGAGGTAGGCAACAGACAGAGGCAGGACACAGACAGAGGTAGGCAACACAGAGAGGTAGGACAGAGACAGAGGTAGGCAACACAGAGGGGTAGGCAACAGACAGAAGTATGCAACAGACAGACGCAGCCGACAGACAGAGGTAGGCAACAGACAGAAGCAGGCGACAGACAGAGGTAGGCAACAAACAGAGGCAGGACACAGACAGAGGCAGGACAGACAGAGGTAGGCAACAGACAGAGGCAGCCGACAGACAGAGGTAGGCAACAGACAGAAGAAGGCGACAGACAGAGGTAGGCAACAAACAGAGGTAGGCAACAGACAGAGACAGGACAGGCAGAGGTAGTGAACAGACAGAGGTAGGCAACAGACAGAAGTATGCAACAGACAGAGGCAGGCGACAGACAGAGGTAGGCAACAGGCAGAAGTAGGCAAAATACAGAGGCAGGACACAGACAGAGGTAGGCACTAGACAGAGGTAAGACACAGACAGAGGTAGGCAACAGACAGAGGTAGGACGCAGACAGAAGTAGGCAACAGACAGAGGTAGGCAACAGACAAAGGTAGGCAACAGACAGAGGTAGGACACAGAGAGAGGTAGGCAGCAGACAGAGGTAGGCAACAGGCAGAGGCAGGACACAGACAGAGGTAGGCACTAGACAGAGGTAAGACACAGACAGAGGTAGACAACAGACAGAGGTAGGCAACAGACAGAGGCAGGACACAGACAGAGGTAGGACGCAGACAGATGTAGGCAACAGACAGAGGTAGGCAACAGACAGGGGTAGGCAACAGGCAGAGGCAGTAAACAGAGAGGTGGTGGTAATGCTGATGTTGATTACTAGGTATGTTACTACTGTACTGTACTGTATAGTTGACCTCTACCTACCAATCTCTGTTTTGTATTGGTGATGCTGATGTTGATCTAACAGGTACCTTTCTACTCTACTGTATAGTTGGCCTCTAAATACCACTCTCTGTTTTGTGGTGGTGATGCTGATGTTGATTTACCAGGTATGTTACTACTGTACTGTATAGTTGGCCTCTAAATACCACTCTCTGCTTGGTTGTGGTAAAAACATAAGAACATAAGAAAGTGGGATACTGCAGGAGGCCGACTGGCCCATACAGGGCAGATCCCTTTCACACCCATCCCAGCACTTCCATGTGCCTATCCAACTTCGTCTTGAAGCTCCCTAGCGTCTCCGATCCTACTACAGCACTCGGTAGCCTATTCCACATATCCACAACTCTATTACCAAACCAGTGCTTGCCTATATCCTTTCTGAATCGGAATTTATCAAATTTAAAGCCATTTGTTCTCGTTATTTCGTTATTACTGAGCTTCAGAACATCTTCCATTTTACCCTTGTTAATCCCACTTACTCACTTGTACACCTCTATCATATCTCCCCTAACTCTACGCCTCTCTAATGAATGTAAGCCTAAGCTTTTCATTCTTTCTTCATATGGAAGGTTCCTAATATTATGGATCATTTTTGTCATTCTTCTTTGTACTCTCTCCAAAGAATCTATGTCCATTCTATAATAAGGACACCAGAACTGAACCGCATAATCCATGTGTGGCCTCACTAATGCTAGGTAAAGTTTCAAGATAACGTCAGCAGTTCTGTTACTCACAGACCTAGATATGAACCCAAGAATCCTGTTTGCCTTGTTGCGAACGCTAATACATTGTTTTCTAGGTTTCAAGTCGTTGCTAACAAATACACCTAGATCTTTTTCACAAACTGAGTTTTCTATTTCCGTGTTACCTAGTTTATACTTAACGTTTGTATTCGTCTTCCCTATCTGTAGTACCTTGCATTTATCAGTATTAAAATTCATTTGCCAGTCTACTGACCACTCATGTAAGGTATCTAGATTTCTTTGAAGGTGTTCAAAGTCACTGTCTGAATTTATCACTCTCCCCATTTTGGTATCATCTGCAAATTTACTAATCCTACTAGTTATGCCTAAATCAAGATCATTAATGAATATAACAAACAGCAGAGGGCCTAATACAGATCCCTGGGGAACTCGGCTTTTGACCGCACCCCAGTCTGACTTTAATCCATTTATGCTGACTCTTTGTTTCCTACCAGTTAACCATGACCTAATCCATTTTAATAATGATCCACCTATTCCATGTGCTTCTACCTTCCTTATCAATCTCTCATGAGGGACTCTATCGAATGGTTTACTGAAATCTAAATAATTTATATCATATGACTTATCATTATCTACCGCTTCATATACTTCTGAGAAAAAGCAAAGCAAATTTGTGAGACAAGAACGTCCCTGGGAGAACCCGTGCTGAGAAGAATGAATTAAGTTGAATGTTTCAAGGTGGCTTCTGATTTTTGTAGCAATAATTGATTCTAGCAACTTGCCTATGATTGACGTGAGACTAATGGGACGGTAATTTGATGCAATTGATTTATCACCCTTTTTGAAAATCGGAACTACATTTGCAAGTTTCCAAGCTTCTGGCACTAGGCCCGATTCTATTGACTTATTAAATAAAACTGCTAATGGATTACTCAACTCATCTCTACATTCTTTTAATATTCTAGCATATACCTCGTCTGGACCAGGCGATTTATGAGGTTTCAGTTTGTTAATTACTTTAAGCACATCGCTACTAGTAATATTGATATTCATCAACATATTTTCTATACTATCGTTATATACCTTATGAACTTCTGGAAACTGTGCTAGGTTTTCATTTGTGAATACGGAGCGAAAATGACTATTTCACGTACTACACATTTCTAACTCATCATCAGTCATTTCTCCTGTCGTAGTTTTAAGGGGACCTATTTTACCTCTAACCTTTGATTTATACAGTTGATAAAAAGCTTTGGGGTTATTTTTCCATTCGTTTGCTACCTTGATTTCATAATTTCTCTTTGCTTTCCTAATTTCTGTTTTTACCTGTCTTGTTAGGTTCTGATAGTAACCAAGTAAGTGATTTTCGCCTTTCTTAACTTTTCTATATACTCCTTTCTTTTTCCCTAGAAGATCTAAGAGTCTATTATTCATCCATTTTGGTTGGTTCCGTATCGATCTGAATTTTCTTTTAGGGATGTGTTTATTTTGAGCATTATTGATTGTCGCAATAAATTGTTCATAAGTAGCTGCTAAATTAAATTCGGGGTCATCCCGTCCTAAGTTGACATTTTCCGGAGGTGTGGGGGGGATTAATCTTTTGACCATAGGGTCATCCCTTAGGTCTCTCCTTAAGCTACCGTAATTAGCCTTCCTAAGATCCGGGATCAAGGCCGAATTTTCCTTCTTCCTGCCATCCCATATTATGTTAAAGTATATGGCTTTATGATCACTGTTTCCTAGTTCGTCTCCAATCCCAACATCTTTTACTAGATTTTCGTTATTACTGAGAACTAAATCGAGGATATTATTTCCTCTAGTGGGCGAGTTTATGAATTGATATAAAAAACTATCTTGTACTACTTCTAGAAAATCTTCAGATTCATTATCGCTAAGTTGATTTTTCCAATCTATGCCTGAAAAGTTGAAATCGCCTAGAATACATACATTGTTTCTATCAGATGCCTTCTTTATTTCCTCCCATAGCAATTTACCATCGTTCCTACTCAAATTAGGCGGTCTATATATAACACCAATAACTACGGACTCATTGCCCTCACCAATCTCTACCCAAATACTTTCATTGTCGCTATTTGTTTTAATATTTGATTTATTGCAGCTTTTTAATGACACCCTGATATACACTGCTACACCGCCACCTCTCCTTCCTACTCTGTCAAATTTAAATAGGTTATATCCTGGAATATGAAATTCTGCTAAAAAAATGTTTGCTGTTTGAATTTATCCATGTTTCCGTTATTGCAATTATATCTATGTTCTCTTTACTAACAATAGCCCTGAGCTGGTCCATTTTGTTACACAGGCTTCTACTATTAGTATAATAAACACTCAATATATTTCTTCCGTTTCTATCTGTTTTACATTTATTACTTTGATGTTTGTTATTATGACTAACTATATTTTCAGCATTATCTACTTCTGTTTCACTACTTCCCAGGACCTGCTTGTTTTTTGACTCCCATTTTCCCCGACCCCTCTCTACTGGCGAAACCCCCCCTTCGGAGTGACAATTTCACGCTCCAGGGATGCAGACAACGTCTTTACCCCCTCACGAGACAAGTGTACTCCGTCGGACAGTACAGGTAGTCGTTGCCATAAAATCGTTGCCAGTCATCAATGAATGCCCAACCATTTTTGCACAATGTTTTTCCAGTCGGCAATTAATAGCAATTGCCCTGGACAGCCATTCACGACCAACCCCTCTTCTAGGCAAGACACCACATACCATCGGGATCCCTCCCCTATCTCTAATCTTCCCCAGCGCCTCCCTATACCTCTTGAAAAGTTCCTCACTCCTAACCTTACCTATGTCGTTTCCTCCCACACTAAGACACACTACTGGAGTGGTACCCTCCCCTGACAAAACTCTGTCTAACCTCTCGGCTACATGCCCTATCCCAGCCCCAGGAAAACATACCCTAGTCTTATGTTTCCTAGCTCTCGCACAAAAAGCCCTATCCATAAACCTCACCTGGCTGTCACCAACTACCACGACCTTACCTGTGGGCAAGGTTTGTACAACTGCCCTTTCCTCTCCTTGATCCATACCGTCCTGCCTCTTCTCTTCTTCTCCAGCTTCCTGCAGCACCTGGTAAGGGTTACTGCACTCCACACCCTGGTCAGCTTTCCTAAGCCTGACCCTAGTCCCCTTGGAGACAACCACTCTCCACGCCTGCTCCTCCTTCGCAGGTGTCCTGCTAGGCAGGACACCTACCTGAAGGAGTTCCGTCCTGAGGGCTTCATTTTCCCCCTTTAGAGTGTCAACCTCACTCCTCAACTGCCCCAGCTGCCTCAACAGCGTGGCAAGGAGGTCGTCCTTCCCCACACTCCCCTCCTCTTTCCCCACGGCACAACTGTAAAGTTGACCTCAACCTACCTCTCTCTGTTTGCTTGGTGTAATGCTGATGTTGATCTACCAGGTACATTACTACTGTATTGCACTGTATAGTTGACCTCAACCTGCCTCTCTCTGTTTGCTTGTTGTAATGCTGATGTTGATCTACCAGGTACATTACTACTGTCTCGGGATGGCGTAGCAATCCTGGCTGGGTTTTTAGAGGGGGCAGTTCAAAAGATATCGAAGTCATTAAACTACAAGGCGAACATATGGGCACGTGGGTGAAGGAGACAAAACTAAATTAGATAGGGAGTTTAAACCTAAACGCAGCAAAGGAGGGACTCAGAACACGACTAACTTAAATGTCTACTACGCGAACAGTAGAAGTATGAGAAAGAAAATGGATGATATTAGGGCCTTGGTATGTGTATGTATATTATGTATGTGCTCCATTTATGTATTATTTATTCAGCCTAGCTAGCAGCGTGTGGCAATGTTATTACCATATCCCACACGCTTAATTAATGTGCCTGGCGACGTATGGAAGCTGCTAATGTATCACTTGCCATACGTCGCCTATAGCAGTTGACCGGGAGCCTAGTCAAGAGAGAGTGCTGCTCTCCTTTGTGTACATACTCTTATCCAGTAAACCGAACCTACAAAACTATACAGGTGTTTGTGTTCTCTCCTGTATATAGAACTTATTGTTCAGAACCTAACATGGCGCAGTGATCCGATCTTACTGGATAATTACGAGTGATAGCGCAAACTTTGTGGAAAGCCGGCTATGGCCTCTATGGACTCTCGCTTGGTTCAACTCCCGCGCCATCTCTCCTCGAAGAATTTCAGCAACTTTGAGCAGTGTCAGTGACAGTGATTTTCTGTGAAGTGTTTAGTGCATTGTGTGTTCGTGCCATTCATGTGTGACCTTGTTCTAAAGGATTCCCAAGGTATACGGCACGTTCTGGGCATTTGTAAGGAGTAAAGTTCAGTGCACCCGTCTCTGACCGCGTCCTGAGGGTAACTAGACTGACTGGGAGTCGCCGCGCCTCTCCCTCCACCCCCCCTCACAGCGCCGCCTCCACCCCCCCTCACAGCTGGGGCGAGACGCTTTGCCGGCCCAGGACACACACTCACTCGCACACGTACATGTACTGTACTAACACTCGCTGACCGCGCGGCTTCCTTATATATATTTTATATATATAACCTACTTATCTGTGTATTTAATTAATTTTTTGTCTGAAATCTTGTTGATACGACGGGCTGACCGGTCAACACTGATTTAAGACATAGTACACAGAGGAAGTAGTTATGTCTCACGCCTTACATAGCCGTGGACCCAGCGTCTGGATGACTCAGGCGGGTGATAGCCCCGCAGAGATTGATGACCAGGCCGGCCACGACGCTCCAGCCCCCACATCGCGCAGTCCCTCACCTCAATATTCAGCGTTGTCTCCAGAGATAATTGCTTTACTGAAGTTTATGAGAGATGAGAAACGCGAGGATGAAGCCCACAGACGTTTGGCGGATGAGCACAGAAGGCAAGCAGAGGCAGAACGAGACAACCAACGGAGATTGGAAGACAGTGAACGGTTTGAAGCCTTGATATCTCGCCTCACTGTTAACCAAGCCCCTGGCTCTAACACTGCCTCGGTACTGACTGGTTCAGATACCTCATCCATGCTTCCTTCACACCCCCCAGCCCCACCTAAAGCAGCAGCTCAAACACCGCCCATCTTGAAGCCTGATGTGAATTTCCAGACTTTTCGTGAATGGCGGCGACGGTGGACTGATTACTCTACAATGGTGGATCTCCAGAGTTTGTCACAGCCTAAACAACTCATCCAACTGCGTATGTGCCTGTCCTTGGAAATTCAGCGTGTCTTGGAACATACGTTGCAGGTACCCCCAACCTCTTCGCTGTCTGTAGAGGAGGTACTGGACGTTCTACAACGGCACATCAAAGGACAGCAGAATGAAGCTCTGCGCAGGAGGGAATTGTTTAGCTGCAGACAGATGGAGGGTGAGTCTTTTGATGCCTTTTACGTGCGTCTTAAGAGAGCCTCGGAAGAGGTAGATATATGTCCAGGCCACCACCAGCAGTGCGAGGAGACCCAGTTGAGGCAGGTGATCCTGATGGGTGTTAAGGACGAGGAACTTGTCCAACGCCTCACCTCCCTCGACTCTTCCTCTTCTCTTAAGGATGTGTTGACGATATGTCGCTCCTATGAGGCTGCCAGGTGTGCCACCTCTGCCATCCGTGCTCCCCCTACAGCTGTACGCGCTGTGTCCCGGTACAAGAAGGACAAGAAGTCCGTTCCTACGCCTTCGCCCACCACGTCCACGCCCGGTTTATTTTGCAACAACTGTGGTAAGCAGCACGGAACACAGGTGTGTCCAGCTGCTCAGTCTACCTGCAACAGTTGTGACCGTAAGGGCCACTGGTCACTCACAGTACGGTGCCCAGCCAAACGCGTCCAGTGCAATGTGTGTGGTCGTCTGGGCCACTATGACAAGTGTTGCCCTTCCAACATACCCAAGGGACCGCGTCGGCGGAAGCTTCAGCCCCCTCCACCAGAGAGGGCCGCCCACAGTCTTCCAATCAGAGGTACGGCGACTCTTGACAACGCTCGAGCCACATTAGGAATGTGTGCTCCCCCCAGCGTCCCAGGACCAAAGTCCCCCAGTACATCAGCGTCATCGTGACCTACGGCGGTGTGTCATCCCGCCTTCAGATGTTGCCCGACACCGGCGCTGATGCTACAGTCATCGGTCCCCAGCATTTGCAATGCTTGGGGCTCTCTCCAAGTGATCTAGGACCGCCCCCCAAGGATCTCCGCTTTATGGCAGATGGTTCACAGATGACCCCGGCCCTGGGTTCACCCCAAGCACAAGTCACCTTTGGCAACAGGTCGTGTCAAGCCTGGATTGATGTGCATAACGGTGTCCAGACTCCTTTGCTGTCCTACAGACATTGTCAGGAGTTGGCCATCATCTCCCAGGACTTCCCCAAACCTATTCTTGAGGTAAAACACGCCAACAGGGTGCAAAAAGGGAGCAGCAACGACCCTGCTGCCGCCCTACCCCTGCCTCTTGCCAGTGACACCTCTCCTTCGGATGCTCGGAAGTACTTCCTGAAGGAATTCAGCGACGTTCTGGTGACCAAGTCCGCTCTGGAATCCAAGCCTCTCAAGAAGATGGCAGGCCCCCCCATGAGAATCCACCTGAGGGACGACGCGAAGCCATTCGCTATTTACACCCCTCGACTGGTTCCCCTGGCCTTCCGCGAGGCGGTCAAAAACGAGCTGGACTCCATGGTCGCCCAAGAAATTATTGTACCAACCGGCGATGACCCGTCTCCATGATGTCACCCGATGGTTGTCGTCGCAAAACCTAAAGGTGGTGTTCGGATCACCACTGACCTTTCCAAGCTCAACAACCAGGTGTCTCGTCCTGCGCACCCTTCTCCCACGCCCTTTGCAGCCATACGCAGCGTGAACCCGAAGGCGCGCTTCTTCACGACGATGGACGCCCTGTGTGGATACTGGCAGATAGAGCTTGCCGAGGAAGACCGACCACTCACAACGTTCATCACCCCGCATGGACGTTACAGTTATTGCCGTGGCCCCATGGGATTCGCCGCTACAGGAGACGCTTTCTGTCTTCGAGGTGATATGGCTCTACAAGGTCTGGCAAACTGCGTGAAAGTGGTCGACGACATACTCGTGTACGACGAGGATTATATGGATCACCTCTGCCGTATCTACGAGGTACTCAACAGGTGCCGGAAGCACGGCATTACCCTAAATGCCGACAAGTTTGTTCTGGCCAGCTCTTCAGTTGACTTTTGTGGGTACACCCTCTCAGGGAATGGTATCGCAGCTGACCCGGAAAAGGTCCGCGCCATTACGGATTTTCCCACCCCTGCTAACCTGACCGACTTGAGGTCCTTCATCGGTCTCGTCAACCAGTTAGCAGAGTTTTCGTCGGACATCTCCGCAGCTGCTCAACCACTTCGCCCCCTGATGAGCCCCAAGAGGACATTCCTGTGGACCCCCGACCACGACAAGGCCTTCCAGCAAGTGAAACAGGCCCTGTCTCGTCCACCTGTCCTCGCCACGTTTGACCCAGCCTTGCCGACAGTTCTGCAGACAGATGCCTCACGCTTGTATGGCGTGGGATACGCCCTACTGCAGGATCATGGTGGAGGGCAGTTCCGGCTCGTCCAGTGTGGCTCGCGTTTCCTCTCTGACACTGAGACGCGCTATGCCACTATTGAGTTGGAGCTGTTGGCTGCGGTTTGGGCGATGTCCAAGTGCAGGTTTTACCTCATAGGCCTGCAATACTTTCACCTAGTGACCGACCATCGCCCGCTTGTCCCGATCCTCAACCACTTCACGCTAGACGCTGTTGAGAACCCTCGCCTCCAGCGTCTGAAAGAGAAGCTCTCGGCGTACATCTTCACTGCAGTGTGGCGTGCTGGTAAGGAGCTCTGCATCCCTGATGCCTTATCCCGCTCTCCTGTCAGCCGCCCTACTCCAGAAGACCATGTACTCGACGCCGACCTCGCTCTTTCCGTCAGGACTGTGGTCACTCTCCATGCCGTCCAATCCCTTCGTTCGGACCTGTCACCAGATGACGACAAGGCAATGGAGGACCTTCGAACAGCGGCCCGAGATGACCCTTCCTATGTCCGACTCGTCGAGTGTGTGAGGAATGGATTTCCTAGCAACCGCTACGATCTTCACAACACCCTGCTCCCGTATTGGAAACTCCGCGATGAACTCTACTGCGACGGAGACCTTGTTCTGTACGGAGCACGTGTAGTTGTCCCTGCTGCATCACGTCCCCACGCCTTGGCCCGCCTTCACGACAGTCACCGTGGAGCTGAGGCCACCAAACGACGTGCACGACAGACTGTGTTCTGGCCCGGCATCAACTCCGACATCTCCAATGTTGTCCGTGCGTGTGAGCCCTGCCAAGTATTACAACCCAGCCAGCAGCAGGAACCCTTTATGAGTGACGACAACCCCACCCGCCCCTTTGAGTCTGTGTCGGCCGACTTTTTCTGTGTGTCAGGAAAGTCCTTCCTCGTTATCGTCGACCGTCTCTCTGGTTGGCCGGTTGTCATCAAGTGCGGTAATGACACGACGTCTGCCGCCACCATCAGCAAGTTCCGCCACTACTTCCGTGACGTGGGCGTTCCTGTACGCCTGCGAACCGACGGAGGGCCTCAGTTCACAAGCCGGGACTTTGCTGTGTTCCTCGACCGATGGGGAGTCCGGCATGTGTTGTCATCGCCCCATTACCCGCAGTCCAACGGCCACGCTGAGGCTGCTGTCAAATCCCTGAAGCACCTCATCCTTAAGGTGGCCCCTTCTGGGAACATTGACTGCGAGGCCTTCGACAGGGGTCTTCTTGAACTCCGCAACACACCTAACTACACCGGACGCTCCCCTGCCCAGGTTTTGTATGGACGCCCCCTTCGTTCTTGTGTCCCTGCTCACCCTCAATCCTTCTCCAAGGAGTGGCAGGCCAAGACAGAGGATTGTGATCGCCGAGCCGCCGAACGTGTTCAGGACGTCGTCGCCCGCTACAATGACCACGCCCGTTCTCTCCCCAGGTTGAGTGTCGGCACCCAAGTCCGTGTTCAGGACCCGACCTCCCTACTTTGGGACAAAGTAGGCGTAGTCATGGGTCTCGGCAGGTCACGGGACTACCAGGTGCGGTTACCCAGTGGTCGTGTGTGGTGGAGGAACCGCCGTTTTCTCCGACCCGTAACAATGCCTTCTGCTGGCCCCGCCACCAGTGTTGAGTCCCATACCCTTCCCAGTGATGAAGTCCCTCGACGCTCAGAACGGATCCAAAAGAAAAGGTCCGCTCAAGACTTTGCTATGAGCGTATAGGGGGGAGGGAGGTGTATGTATATTATGTATGTGCTCCATTTATGTATTATTTATTCAGCCTAGCTAGCAGCGTGTGGCAATGTTATTACCATATCCCACACGCTTAATTAATGTGCCTGGCGACGTATGGAAGCTGCTAATGTATCACTTGCCATACGTCGCCTATAGCAGTTGACCGGGAGCCTAGTCAAGAGAGAGTGCTGCTCTCCTTTGTGTACATACTCTTATCCAGTAAACCGAACCTACAAAACTATACAGGTGTTTGTGTTCTCTCCTGTATATAGAACTTATTATTCAGAACCTAACAGTATGTACCGAAAAAATCGATATAATAGCATTCACTGAAACATGGATCAACCTACTGTAGACTCACGTGAGTTACCCGTCGAATACCAAATTGCAGGTGACAAATTGTTCCATGCCGATAGGCAGACCAAGAAAGGAGGCGGAGTAGCAACCTATGTCAGGGATAATCTGAAGTGTGAAATAAATAAGGAAATTAAAACTGAACGGAATACAGAAACAATTTGGATAGAATTAATCGTTAGTAGGGAAAAATTAATCACTGGAGTAATATATGGACCTCCCAATTTTGAAAGAGTTAATGAGCGACTTATCTGGGATGAAATGCGCAGGGCTTCCATACACAACAAAGTCTGTACAGTAGGCGACTTTAACCTTGGCCAAATAGATTGGACTGACCTTACAGGTAACTCAGAATCAGAGGACTTTCTCGAAACGATCCAGGACTGTTTCCTAAGTCAACATATAACCGAACCCACCCGGGGTAATAATATACTCGACTTAGTTCTGTTGAACAGAGAAAACCTCATTAACAATGTCGAGGTAGGAAACGAGCTTGCAAACAGAGATCACCAAAAAATTAGATTCCAGTTAGATTTTCAGGGCAGACGTAAGGAAAATTCCACAAACGTCCCAGATTTCAGAAGGGCAAACTTTGATAGTTTGAAGAGGCTTGGGGGGGAACCTGACGGTTGAAGCCTACCTGATAACGAGATCTGAGATTGCCGAGTTCCACGACAATTTAAATAGTGAGTTACTTAATACACAAATGCAGAACATACTATACAAAAAACTCAGATCAAACAGCAATGACCCTAAATGGATAAATAATTATTTAAAGAACATTATTGGCCAAAGGAAGGCTATAGGTAGAAGGATAAATCGTGGCGAAATTTACCTACGAGATTATTATAATGTATTGACGAGTAGGATTAACACCGAGATAAGGAGAGCTAAAAGGAATAATGAGGTAAAGATAGCAAGGGAGGCGAAGACAAACCCCAAAGGATTCTACCAACTGTATCAAACTAAATCACTAAAAAAGATTGGACTACTACAGTCAAATACCGGCAAGCTAACTGATAACGACGGAGAAATGAGCAATAATCTGAATAAATATTTTTCAACAGTCTTCACCACCGAAAATTTAAACATGATACCCGAGGCACCGACTCTATTCAGAGTTAGTGAAGAAAACAAATTTAGTGAGATAGTAGTGACTAGTAACAGAGTAGTGGATGAATGGAACAAGTTACCAAATATCATCATTAACTCGAATACGCTGAATTGCTTCAAACATAGGTTGAATGCTCATATGAGCAATAGGGGTTAGGTGTAAAGGGGACTGCCCAGTATGGGCAAATAGGCCAGCTGCAGTTTCCTCCATTCTTATGTTCTTATGTTCTTATGTAGCCAAGGCTCGACTCGACATGAAACTGAGCTACAAAGAGTCCCTCCTTGCTGTACGCTCCCAAGACAAAAAAAACAGTAGAAAAGAAAAACCAAGAAAAGAAAACCCAAGAAAAGAAAACTCAAGAAAAGACACATGCCACAAAGAATCAAGAACACCACGAGGCCCGAGGTGCTGAAGCCCACGTGGTCAACCTCACCGTCTCCGACTTCTTCCACACCTATGAAGACCTAAGGCACGAGGAAGACGAAGAACAAGACTCAAACACGAATGAATGGACACTTCAAGAGAGCAAGAGGAGGAGGAGAGTAAGAAGAAAATCAACATCAAGCTAACAAGATTACCAAGACAGAAGACCAAGACATTTCCTCCAAACAAGAAAGCAACACACAATCAAGCCGACCAAGTACTGAGAACATACATAAGAACAAAAGAAAAAAGGAGTCTGCAATAGGCCGGTTGGCCTGTGCATGGCAGCTCATGTCGAGAGTTACTACCACTCTCTATCATCCATGAATCTATCTAGCCTCCTTTTGAAACTTTCCAGAGTTCCAGCACTTACTACAAAGTTGCTAAGCTTGTTCCACTCGTCCACCACCCTATTTGTGAACCAGTTTCTTCCTGTCTCCCTCCTAAACCTAAACTTATCCAACTTGACTCCGTTGCTCCGAGTCCTATCCTGCTTGGATATTATAAGAACTTTATCTATATCCCCTTTATTGATTCCTTTCACCCACTTAAATACTTCTATCATATCTCCCCGCACTCTTCGTCTTTCTAGGGAATGCAAGTTAAGTTTCTTTAACCTATCCTGATATGGAAGGTTTCTAAGTCCCTGAATCATTTTTGTCATTCTTCGCTGCACCGACTCTAGTGAATTTATATCCATTCTATAAAAGGGGCACCAGAACTGAACCGCATAATCGAGGTGCGGCCTAACTAGCGCAAGATATAGTTGCAATAAGACCTCTGCACTCTTGTTACTTACACTTCTAAATATAAAACCCAATACTCAGGCTTGCCTTATTTCGAACATTAACGCACTGTATTCTAGGCCGTAGGTCCGGGCTTACAAGTACCCCTAGGTCTCTTTCACAAGTCGACTTCTCTAGGTTGATGTTGTTCAGGCTGTATACATTATAAGTATTTGTTCTTCCAATATTAAGTACGCTGCACTTGCTGGTGTTGAATTTCATTTGCCATTTTTCAGACCACCCCTGCAGTTTATTTAGATCCTCCTGTAATGCATTTGCATCCTGCCCTGAATTAATTTGCCGCCCTATTTTGGTGTCATCCGCAAACTTGCTTATGTCACTGCTGATCCCAGTATCTAAATCGTTTATGTAGATTATGAACAAGAGTGGGCCTAGTACTGACCCCTGGGGAACCCCACTGGTTACACGGCCCCACTCAGATTTAACACCATCTACGCTAACCCTCTGCGTTTTATCGGTGAGCCATGATTTTATCCAATTTAAAACTTTCCCCTCGATACCATGAGCCTTAATTTTTCTCAGAAGCCTCTGATGCGGCACTCTGTCAAATCCTTTGCTAAAGTCTAAGTAAATAACATCGTAATTTTCGTCATTATCTACTACCTCGAAGACTTTCCTAAAAAACGTTAGCAGATTTGTTAGACAAAATTTTCCCTTTGTAAACCCATGTTGAGAGTCGTAGATTAATTTACTTTTCTCTAGATGCTATCGGATGCTATCTGCTATAATTGATTCAAGAAATTTCCCCACTACTGACGTCAAACTGATCGGCCGGTAATTTGACGCTGATGCTCTGTCTCCCTTTTTAAATATGGGTACTACATTCGCCTGTTTCCACAACTCTGGCACAACTCCAGTGTCTAATGATTTTGTAAATAAGTTTACTAGGGGTCCGCTAATCTGTTCCTTACACTCTTTTAAGACTCGAGGAAAAATTTCATCCGGCCCTGGGGATTTTGTGTTCTTTAGTTTATTTATCTTCTTAAGAACATCCTCTTTTCTGATAGTGATATTCTTTCATTTCTCTTCTTCCTTTCCCTTAAATATCAGTTCCACCTCCGGAATTTCATCGCAAATTTCTTCTGTGAAAACTGATAAGAAGTAGCTGTTTAATACTTTGCTCATGTCTTCACTGCCATTTATCAATTCTCCCCTCCCTGACTTTAAAGGCCTAACTTTGTCCTTGACCTTTGTCCTATATACCTGGAAAAATCCCTTGGGATTCGCCTTGGATTCTCTTGCTATTTTGATTTCATAGTCTCTCTTTGATTTCCTTACATTTTTCTTAACATTCCTAGATAGTTCATTATACCTGTTTCTGAGCTGCTCCTCCCCTCCCTTTAATTTCTTATATATTCCTTTCTTTATTCCTATGTCATGTTTAAGTTTTCTGGTCATCCACCATGGCCCAACCCAACACGCACCTGACGCTTGACCTGACGCTCACCTGACTCTGTCCTCCCGCCTCCTCGCCCCGTCCAGGCGATTTGCTGCTGCCTCCAACTTAAACCCCCTCATGCAAGCTTTAGCCACGGCACCTTTACCTCCTTCTAAAATTCACTTCAATCCTCTCTTTATCCTTCCCCTGAACCTCCTTCCCCCTTGTCACTAGCATTTATGTCATGTATGTCCAGGGAGGCTGTGAATGTGCAGACGACTGGTGTGACAAAATATTTATCCCTAGTGAATGCAAAACGATGTCAGACATAAGAACATAAGAATATAAGGAGTCTGCAATAGGCCGGTTGGCCTGTGCATGGCAGCTCCTGTCGAGAGTTACTACCACTCTCTATCATCCATGAATCAATCCAGTCTCCTTTTGAAACTTTCCAGCGTTCCAGCACTTACTACATAGTTGCTAAGCTTGTTCCACTCGTCCACCACCCTATTTGTGAACCAATTCCTTCCTATCTCCCTCCTAAACCTAAACTTATCCAACTTAAATCCGTTGCTCCGAGTCCTATCCTGCTCGGATATTATAAGAGCTTTATCTATATCCCCTTTATTGATTCCTTTCACCCACCTAAAGACTCAGTATTTGGACCATTATTTTTTATTACATAAATAAACGACATAGATATCGGCATAGACAGCAACATAAGTAAATTTGCTGATGACACTAAAATAGGACGTGTTATTAAATCTGACGAGGACTCAGCAAATCTACAGGAAGATCTAAACAAATTTTTCGAATGTTCTGAAAAATGGCAGATGAAAATCAACATCCACAAATGTAAAGTACTCAGTATAGGAGATGTAAACAAGGAAACCAGATACCAGATGAACATAGATGCCATAGAGAAATCCGACTGCGAGAGAGATTTAGGAGTAATGATAAGTAGGAAATTTAAGCCAAGTAAACAATGTGTTTTTGCTCGTAACAAGGCTAATAAAGTGCTTGGGATCATACAAAGAAGTGTTAGTTACAAGACTAGCGAGGTCATCCTAAAACTGTATCTTGCTCTTGTGAGACCACACCTGGATTACGCAGTTCAGTTCTGGTCACCGTATTACAGAATGGATATAGAATCATTGGAAAGAATTCAGAGGAGAATGACAAGACTAATCCCGGGCATTAGGAACCTTGAGTATAGAGACAGGTTAAAGCATCTTAATTTGCACTCCCTCGAGAGACGTAGAGCGAGGGGCGACCTGATAGAGGTGTATAAGTGGAAGTCAGGGCTAAACAAAGGGGACATTACAAAGGTATTCAAACTATCCAACTAGGAGCGAACTCGTAACAATGGTTTTAAATTAGACAAATTTAGATTTCGTCTTTCTAGGGAATGCAAGTTTAGTTTCTTTAACCTATCCTGATATGGAAGGTTTCTAAGTCCCGGAATCATTTTCGTCATTCTTCGCTGCACCGACTCTAGTGAATTGATACTCATTCTATAATAAGGGCACCAGAACTGAACCGCATAATCGAGGTGTGGCCTGACTAGCGCAAGATATAGTTGCAATATGACCTCTGCACTCTTATTACTTACACTTCTAGATATAAAACCCAATACTCTGTTTGCCTTATTTCGAACATTAACGCACTGTTTTCTAGGCCGTAGGTCAGGGCTTACAAGTACCCCTAGGTCTCTTTCACAAGTCGACTTCTCTAGGTTGATGTTGTTAAGGCTGTATACAGTGACAGTATTTGTTCTTCCAATATTAAGTACGCTGCACTTGCTGGTGTTGAATTTCATTTGCCATTTTTCAGACCACCCCTGCAGTTTATTTAGATCCTCCTGTAATGCATTTGCATCCTGCCCTGAATTAATTTGCCGACCAATTTTGGTGTCATCCGCAAACTTGATTATGTCATTATACAAGCCATAACGAAGCAAGAACTAAAATGGACCTACTCTAACGAAAAATACTCTGAAGCACTAGTGGAAGCTTACCTGATAAACCAAAGAATTAAAATAAGGAGACACAACTTCAAAAAAGAAGAACAATGGAAATGTGCACTCCCTCGAGAGACGTAGAGCGAGGGGCGACCTGATAGAGGTGTACAAGTGGAAGGCAGGGCTAAACAAAGGGGACATTACAAAGGTACTCAAACTATCCAACCAGGAGCGAACTCGTAACAATGGTTTTAAATTAGACAAATTTAGATTTAGGCGGGAAATAGGTAAACACTGGTTTGGAAACAGAGTGGTGGATGAATGGAACAAGTTACCAAATATCATCATTAACTCGAATACGCTGAATAGCTTCAAACATAGGTTGGATGCTTATATGAGCAATAGGGGTTGGGTGTAAACGGGACTGCCCAGTATGGGCCAATAGGCCCGCTGCAGTTTCCTCCATTCTTATGTTCTTATTTTAATCCGTAACGGACTGGTACCGGACAAGAGATCGCCACCCGCGCAACAAACAAGAAACAAAAAAACAAAACACAATGAATAACGACAAACACAGAAGACTTACCATCATACAACACAACGTCCGCAACTGGGAAACAAATAAGAACAACCTTGCAAACACATACCTCAGCATTGATCCGAACTTAATCTTAATAAATAGTCAAGGCAATTCAAAGTCCAAGAAGATAAAAATATTTGGATATACAGCCTACCAAAGAAGTAAAACAGAATAATTAAATGATGGCGTGGCCATTGCTGTAAAACACAGACTTAAACATCAAATCATCGACGATTTCCAGGATGAATTCCTCGGAATCAAAATATCTACCACACTTGGAGAAATAGCCATAGCCACAGCATATTTACCGCCAAGAAGGACTACCTACCAGCCCCAGACTTGATAAAATTATTAAACTACAACTGCCCAACATATATAATAGGAGATCTGAACCCAAGACATCCAATATTCGGCCACGGAAAAAAGAACAGGGTGGGCATTGCACTGCATACCATAATGAACACAGGGAAGCTGATCCACCTAGGACCACACTTCACCACATTCATTGGCATTAACAAAACAAAATCCCAGACAAAGTCTTCACCAATAACAAGGCATTCCTGAATTACCATAAAAAACAAGGACCACTAACTACCAGTGACCACATTCCAATGATAATAAAACTATCTACAAGCCCAATTCAAGTACCCCACGTTTCCAAATGCAAAAAGCAGACTGGGAAGGCTACAGGAAGCAATTAGAACAAGTTAAGATCCCAGATCTCCAAGGCAAAATATTAGAAGATATTGACAACGAAACAGATACCCTTATACTTAACATCAAAAAGGCAATAGAGAACAACATACCAACCACAACATATCGAACGCTACCACACATCAGGACATCTCATGAATTTCGAATGCTCCAAGTACAATACAATAACATAATGCTGTACATACAAAACTATCCACCAACAACAGAGCTTATTAGAAACTTAAGGCAAATACAACAAAAGTAAAGAGATGAAAACCTGATAGCACACCAACAGATATGGAACGAACTAATAAACAACCTGGATACCACAAGAAATGACAAGAACTTCTGGCAGAACGTAAACAAAATTCTAGGAAACGACAAACCCCAACAAAAGTACATAAAAGACCAAAACGGGAAAAAACTCTTTGAAGAAAAGAGATAGAATCCGCATACAGGAGAGAATGGAAAAAAGTATTTCAACTATCAGAAGAAGAAAATGAGCAATTTGATGAGGAACACGAAAATCACATCTGCAGAGAAATGGCTGAAATGATACATAGGATAACCCCATACCATGTGGTGGACAAAACCAGGCTCAACTCGATAGAACCAATTACACTACACTACATCAGACACACTAAAGAAAAAGCACCAGGATTCACAAAAATCACAAGAAATATGATCCTATACCTACCCAACAACTGCACACAAGGCATCCTTGAAATACTAAACTCAGCTTTGGCAAGTGGATACTTCATTGATTGATGCATTCAAAAACGCAAAACTCATATGCATACCGAAACCAGCCAAAGACCTCACTCAAGTAATTAACTACAGACCGATTTCCCTACTCGAAGTTATAGGAAAACTATTTGAAAGGGCAATAAACAAGAGAATTAGAAAAGACAAGAGCGAAAACGAACTACTAAACCCCAGAAAACATGGATTCACTGAAAAAAAGGGAACACATACTGCACTAGCCATAATCACGGAAACGTTAGCCAACAAGAAAGCAGAAAGAAACCAAGTCAACATTATATTAAGAGACACTAAGAAAGCGTTCGATAAAGTATGCCACCTAGGATTCAAATTTAAACTGTTTCAATTAAATCTTCCAGACCCAATAGAAAAAATCGTCTGTGACTTCCTAGACGATCGCACGGCACAAATACAAATTGGCAGCCATATAGGACCATCCATAGAACTGAAAAGTGGAGTACCCCAAGGCAGTGTCCTTTCACCCACGCTGTACAATATCTACACAGCAGACCTACCAGAACCAGCTCCCAACAGTGAATACATAAGTTTTGCAGACGATATCACACAAATCATCACATACTCCGGCAAATCAACAGCAATAATGGCACAACATACTGCCAACGCAATAGAGAACATCAACCAGTATGAAAAAATGTGGAAGATACAAATGAACACCAACAAGTTCAAAATAATACCAATCGCTAAAAGGAAAAAAGACCCCATTATAGTAGACAACAAAGTAATTCCATATACCATGGAAGGCACTGTCCTAGGGCTGAAGATAACAACAAAAGGCTACAAAACATTCATCACTGAAAAACTTGCAAAAACCAGAATCATGGTAATTAAATTAAAACGCTTCAGAAGCCTGTCAGCAAAAAAAAGTTAAAGTTATATAGAGCCTTTGTTCAATCCCGACTAGTATATCCACCAATTCCCCTACATGCAATAAAACAATCAAACATAAAGAAACTGCAGACAATTCAAAGCTTAGCCCTAAGGGATGTATACAACATCAGATATCCTGACATAGTCACCAACCGTCAACTACACCAACGAGCGCAAATAGAACCCCTAAACGTTTACCTACACCAACACTCAAAAAGAATATGGACAAAGTTAGAAGAAATAGAGGCAGGACCAATCATAGAATGGATGGAAGAGACAGAAGAAGGAAGAAGAGAACACTTGTGGTTCCCTCGCAGTAAAAGAAGAGCCCTAGAACCCACACCAACTCCACTCTATTGAAAGATGCAACGTTACCCCAGTGACAACCTTGGCAGCCCTACCACTTACAACATTAGATCATAAAAAGACGGGATGTTCTTAGAAGAAACACAAGTACCTGCCCTAGACTCCCAATCATTGGCTAGGACACAAGACCTGAAAAGGTAAGGCATAAAATTGTAATAATTGCTAAACATACAAACACTTTTTTTTTTCTTTTTTTTTTTACGGGAATTAGCCCACCCGAGCACAGGTCAAACGACCCACAACGGAGCCACGGGGGCGAAAAAAAAAGAACGGAAAGGAATTGTAAATATAGACAAAAAACGTTATACTGTACTAATCCACACCACGAAGATGCCGGAAAACCAGCTGTTTAAAGTGAGACAGATTGTAAGAGCATGGAAATACAGAAGAAGGCAGAGCATTCCACAGTTTGGCTGTGTGAGGAAAGAAGGAGGTACTATAACGGGTTATTCTCGTGTGACCGACATCCACAGAGAAACGGTGGGCACCGCGGGCAAGACGTGTGTTACGAACCCACGGCCTTGCCGGCGGTAAACAGGATGCCAAATCCATCGAACATTACCCGTTAAAGTACCTGTAAAAGAGAGAGAGAGTGAAGCAACATTGCAGCGACGAGAAAGGGAAGAGAGATTGTCGACTAAAGGAGGAGAGTTAATAAGACGAAATGCCTTTGATTCCACCCTATCTAATAGTTGTACAGAAGAAGAGCCACCCCATATATGAGAGCAGTACTCCAAGTTAGGACGAATGAATCCCTTATATACTTGGAGCAACTGCTCAGGAGTGAAGTAGCTGCGGCATCTGTACAGCATTCCCAACTTTCGGGAGGCAGCTTTAGTTATACAAGGATGTGTGATTTCCAGGACATATTGGAGGAAATGGTGAGGCCGAACTTATTTTTTTCAGAATTTCGGAGGATGATAGCGTCCTGAAATGTAATTGGTGGGAGATTGTCTAATTTACAAAGTGTAATTGGTAAATATTGAATTTTATTACTATTGAACTTAACCAAGTTTGTACCTCCCCATTCAGAGATGCTGCACAGATCCGCGTTGATAGAAGTAATGATATCAGTTCTAGAAACAGATCTAGTTTGAGAGTCAGGAGGAGGGGGAAAATGTGAGAAAAAGTAGAGAGTAGAATCATCAGCGTAAGTATGGATAGAATTGGTTGTAGTGTGAAGTAAATCATTGATAAAAAGAAGGAAGAGAGTTGGTGAAAGGAGAAGAACCCTGTGGGACGCCACGACTGGTAAAGAAAGAGCGAGAAATCGATCCCTCAACAACAACTGCCATGGAACGGTTCTCAAGGAAGCTAGAGATGAGAAAACAAAGTGGGGGAGAGAAACCAAAAGAGGGAAGTTTAGAAAACAAAGACTTGTGCCATACCCTGTCAAATGCTTTGGAGATGTCGAGAGCCACGACAAAAGTTTCCCCATAATCCCTAAGAGAGGATGACCAAAGATGGCTGCAACAGGAGAGCAGATCACCAGTAGATCTCGCCTGGCGAAAGCCATACTGGTGATCCGACAGAAGAGAAAGGCGTTCAAGGTGATGGAGAAAATGGGAGTTCAAGATAGTTTCGAAAATCTTAGAGAGGGATGAAGTTAGGGCAATTGGGCAATAGTTAGAGGGATTAGAATGGTCACCCTTCTTCGGGATGGGCTGAACCAAGGCATGCTTCCAAGAAGAAGGAAAAGTTTTGGTTTTGAGGCAAATTCCTTTCCAACTAAAAACCTGGAACGTCAATGTGGCATTTAAAAACTCATGCACTGTTAAAAAAATGTTAATCAAGAACTCCCCCAATAATACAAATGGCTGCATTTATAAAGTCCCTTGCAAGGAATGTAATATGTTTTACTTAGGCCAGACAGTTAAAGATCTTGTAACTAGACTTAAACAACATAAATATAGTGTTAGGACAAGCCAGGAATCCAATGCTCTGTTTGTTCATTTGAGGGATAATAAACATTGCATTGACTGGGATAATGCCTCCTCAATATTACCTTGTAATTCAATTGACAGTAGGAACATTATAGAATCTAATCTCATTAAACATACTGTTACGAGTTGGGATTTAGAAACTGGTTTAGAATATAGTTAAAAATCTACCCAGATCCCAACAGGCAACAACAATAAAAAAACTAAACAAACAAAGACAATCTGACTATAAAAGGGTAGACAAAGGATGCGAGTTTTTGTTGTGTATAATAAAGTACAATAAATTCCTTAACAAAATATCCAGCTTTCTATAATTTACCCTAAACCATACTTAACTTAAACATACGCAACATTGGCTTAACAGTATATACATATTTATACAATATACAACAATCTGAAGCAAGTGGAGGTGGGAGGTAATATAGGGTTACAATACTCAAGTGGGGTGCTGAAGTGTCTGACGAGTAGGGCTGAGTATTGAAGAAGATGGTAGGTAGTCACCGTGCTGTAGGTTTCCAGGATAGGTAATCCAAGTGTTGTCACTTCCCAGAGTGAACTGAACTCTCCTCGATCTGGAGCTGATGAGGAAGAGTTGGAGGAGGTGACGCAACAACCAGGATATGGAGAAAGGAAACCCTGAGTGGTGACTAAAACTAGTCATACTCGGGTCGCGTCCCTAGATGGCGTTGGTCTGTAGTGCTTGGTAGCTAGATCTTGACACAATAGATGGCGTGGTTCGTAATACACCCCCCCCTCCAAGGACCTCTGTAGCGCAGGCGCAAAGGAGATGATCACCTGATGCGTCTGGAGAGTAGCTGCTGCATTTCCACTGGAGCTCGGGATAAGGAGTCCGCAATCAGGTTGTCCACCCCCTTTATGTGCCGAACTTGTAGATTATAGGGTTGGGTGAGGAGAGCCCAATGGAGGATTCGCTGGTTGGAGGTCTTGTTGGTTTAGATGAAGGTGAGCGGGTTATGGTTGGTGAAGACTAGGGTGGTTTGTTGGCGAGATTGGAGGTAACATTCAAACTTCTATATTGACAACACCAGAGCCAGGGCCTCCTTCTCTATGGTCGAGTAGTTGGTCTGATGTTTTTTTAACTTGGCGGAGGAGTATGCCACAGGGTGAAGGACATCAGTGGTTGGGTCGGGTTGTAGGAGCACAGCCCCACTCTGACACGGCTCGCGTCGATTTGCAGATGGAAGGGCAAGGTGTAGTCAGGTTGGTGGACTACAGGCTTAGAGGCAGGGAAGGCTTTGAGGCAGTGGAAAGACTGGTCGCACCTCTGGTTCCAGATGTAAGGGACCGCAGAACTGGTTAGGTTTGTGAGTGGTCCGGCCACGCTGGAGAAGTTACTTCAGAACCGGCGGTATTAGCCGCACATCCCCAGTAAGAGCATGAGTCCCTTCCTCGTCCTTGGAGTGGGGAAGGACAAGATGGCTTTAACGATTGCGTCCTTGGGTCTCACCGTACCATGCCCAACGATATGTCCCAGGTAAGTCACTGAGGCCTGGCCAAAAGCAGATTTAGCCAGGCTTATGGTGAATCCAGTCTCTTGCAGTCGTGGGAACAGTATCTCCAAACGCACCAGATGTTCGTCCCAGCTGTCCGACACCACCACCAGGTCATCCAGGTAGGCGAACGTCCCACCTAGGTCCTGAATCCGGTAATTGATTGCCCTCTGGAATGTGGCCGGAGCATTAGAAAAGCCAAACGCCATAACCAAATATTGAAAAAGACCAAATTTAGTTATAAATGCTGAGATTATTTTTGCCCTATCCCACTCGATAATATCCTTTCATCAAGTCCACCGTTGTAATAAATTTTGCACAGCCTATGCTGTCTATTATATCTTCAATCAAAGGTAAAGGGTAGGAGCCTGAGACAGTGACCTGGTTCACTTTACGATAATCTGTACAGAAACGAAAACTGTGTTAGGTTCTGAATAATAAGTTCTATATACAGGAGAGAACACAAACACCTGTATAGTTTTGTAGGTTCGGTTTACTGGATAAGAGTATGTACACAAAGGAGAGCAGCACTCTCTCTTGACTAGGCTCCCGGTCAACTGCTATAGGCGACGTATGGCAAGTGATACATTAGCAGCTTCCATACGTCGCCAGGCACATTAATTAAGCGTGTGGGATATGGTAATAACATTGCCACACGCTGCCAGCTAGGCTGAATAAATAATACATAAATGGAGCACATACATAATATACATACATGATATATAATCCAGCATACATAATATACATACACCTCCCTCCCCCCTATACGCTCATAGCAAAGTCTTGAGCGGACCTTTTCTTTTGGATCCGTTCTGAGCGTCGAGGGACTTCATCACTGGGAAGGGTATGGGACTCAACACTGGTGGCGGGGCCAGCAGAAGGCATTGTTACGGGTCGGAGAAAACGGCGGTTCCTCCACCACACACGACCACTGGGTAACCGCACCTGGTAGTCCCGTGACCTGCCGAGACCCATGACTACGCCTACTTTGTCCCAACGTAGGGAGGTCGGGTCCTGAACACGGACTTGGGTGCCGACACTCAACCTGGGGAGAGAACGGGCGTGGTCATTGTAGCGGGCGACGACGTCCTGAACACGTTCGGCGGCTCGGCGATCACAATCCTCTGTCTTGGCCTGCCACTCCTTGGAGAAGGATTGAGGGTGAGCAGGGACACAAGAACGAAGGGGGCGTCCATACAAAACCTGGGCAGGGGAGCGTCCGGTGTGGTTAGGTGTGTTGCGGAGTTCAAGAAGACCCCTGTCGAAGGCCTCGCAGTCAATGTTCCCAGAAGGGGCCACCTTAAGGATGAGGTGCTTCAGGGATTTGACAGCAGCCTCAGCGTGGCCGTTGGACTGCGGGTAATGGGGCGATGACAACACATGCCGGACTCCCCATCGGTCAAGGAACGCAGCAAAGTCCCGGCTTGTGAACTGAGGCCCTCCGTCGGTTCGCAGGCGTACAGGAACGCCCACGTCACGGAAGTAGTGGCGGAACTTGCTGATGGTGGCGGCAGACGTCGTGTCATTACCGCACTTGATGACAACCGGCCAACCAGAGAGACGGTCGACGATAACGAGGAAGGACTTTCCTGACACACAGAAAAAGTCGGCCGGCACAGACTCAAAGGGGCGGGTGGGGTTGTCGTCACTCATAAAGGGTTCCTGCTGCTGGCTGGGTTGTAATACGTGGCGGGGCTTACACACCTGGACAGCATTGGAGATGTCGGGGTCGATGCCAGGCCGGAACACAGTCTGTCTTGCACGCCGTTTGGTGGCCTCGGCTCCACAGTGACTGTCGTGGAGGCGAGCCAAGGCGTGGAGACTTGAAGCAGCAGGGACAACTACCGAAGGAGAGGTGTCACTGGCCAGAGGTAGGGGCAGGGCGGCAGCAGGGTAGTTGCTGCTCCCTTCGTGCACCCTGTTGGCGTGTTTTACCTCGAGAATCGGTGTTGGGAAGTCCTGGGGGATGATGGCCAACTCTTGGCAATGTCTGTAGGACAGCAAAGGAGTCGGGACGCCATTATGCACATCAATCCAGGCTTGACACGACCTGTTGCCAAAGGTGACGTGTGCATAGAGTGAACCTAGGGCCGGGGTCATCTGTGAACCATCTGCCATAAAGCGGAGATCCTTGGGGGGCGGTCCTAGATCACTTGGAGAGAGCCCCAAGCATTGCAAATGCTGGGGACCGATGACTGTAGCATCAGCGCCGGTGTCGGGCAACATCTGAAGACGGGATGACACACCGCCGTAGGTCACGATGACGCTGATGTACTGGGGGACTTTGGTCCTGGGACGCGGGGGGGAGCACACATTCCTAATGTGGCTCGAGCGTTGTCAGGAGTCGTCGTACCTCTGATTGGAAGACTGTGGGCGGCCCTCTCTGGTGGAGGGGGGCTGAAGCTTCCGCCGACGCGGTCCCTTGGGTATGTTGGAAGGGCAACACTTGTCATAGTGGCCCAGACGACCACACACATTGCACTGGACGCGTTTGGCTGGGCACCGTACTGTGAGTGACCAGTGGCCCTTACGGTCACAACTGTTGCAGGTAGACTGAGCAGCTGGACACACCTGTGTTCCGTGCTGCTTACCACAGTTGTTGCAAAATAAACCGGGCGTGGACGTGGTGGGCGAAGGCGTAGGAACAGACTTCTTGTCCTTCTTGTACCGGGACACAGCGCGTACATCTGTGGGGGGAGCACGGATGGCAGAGGTGGCACACCTGGCAGCCTCATAGGAGCGACATATCGTCAACACATCCTTAAGAGAAGAGGAAGAGTCGAGGGAGGTGAGGCGTTGGACAAGTTCCTCGTCCTTAACACCCATCAGGATCACCTGCCTCAACTGGGTCTCCTCGCACTGCTGGTGGTGGCCTGGACATATATCTACCTCTTCCGAGGCTCTCTTAAGACGCACGTAAAAGGCATCAAAAGACTCACCCTCCATCTGTCTGCAGCTAAACAATTCCCTCCTGCGCAGAGCTTCATTCTGCTGTCCTTTGATGTGCCGTTGTAGAACGTCCAGTACCTCCTCTACAGACAGCAAAGAGGTTGGGGGTACCTGCAACGTATGTTCCAAGACACGCTGAATTTCCAAGGACAGGCACATGCGCAGCTGGATGAGTTGTTTAGGCTGTGACAAACTCTGGAGATCCACCATTGTAGAGTAGTCAGTCCACCGTCGCCGCCATTCACGAAAAGTCTGGAAAGTCTCATCAGGCTTCAAGATGGGCGGCGTTTGAGCTGCTGCTTTAGGTGGGGCTGGGGGGTGTGAAGGAAGCATGGATGAGGTATCTGAACCAGTCAGTACCGAGGCAGTGTTAGAGCCAGGGGCTTGGTTAACAGTGAGGCGAGATATCAAGGCTTCAAACCGTTCACTGTCTTCCAATCTCCGTTGGTTGTCTCGTTCTGCCTCTGCTTGCCTTCTGTGCTCATCCGCCAAACGTCTGTGGGCTTCATCCTCGCGTTTCTCATCTCTCATAAACTTCAGTAAAGCAATTATCTCTGGAGACAACGCTGAATATTGAGGTGAGGGACTGCGCGATGTGGGGGCTGAAGCGTCGTGGCCGGTCTGGTCATCCGTCTCTGCGGGGCTGTCACCCGCCTGGGTCATCCAGACGCTGGGTCCACGGCTACGTAAGGCGTGAGACATAACTACTTCCTCTGTGTACTATGTCTTAATCAGTGTTGACCGGTCAGCCCGTCGTATCAACAAGATTTCAGACAAAAAATTACTTAAATACACAGATAAGTAGGTTATATATATAAAATATATATAAGGAAGCCGCGCGGTCAGCGAGTGTCGTGTGCGAGTGAGTGTGTGTCCTGGGCGGGTAGAGCGTCTCGCCCCAGCTGTGAGGGGGGGTGGAGGCGGCGCTGTGAGGGGGGGTGGAGGGAGGGGCGCGGCGACTCCCAGTCAGTCTAGTTACCCTCAGGACGCGGTCAGGGACGGGTGCACTGAACTTTACTCCTTACAAATGCCCAGAACGTGCCGTATACCTTGGGAATCCTTTAGAACAAGGTCACACATGAATGGCACGAACACACAATGCACTAAACACTTCACAGAAAATCACTGTCACTGCTCAAAGTTGCTGAAATTCTTCGAGGCGAGGTGACGCGCGCGGGAGTTGACCCAAGGCTTGACCCAAGACGGGAGGGGACCCTAGCCGGCTTTCTACAAACTTTGCACTATCACTCGTAATTATCCAGTAAGACTACACACTGCGCCATGTTAGGTTCTGAATAATAAGTTCTATATACAGGAGAGAACACAAACACCTGTATAGTTTTGTAGGTTCGGTTTACTGGATAAGAGTATGTACACAAAGGAGAGCAGCACTCTCTCTTGACTAGGCTCCCGGTCAACTGCTATAGGCGACGTATGGCAAGTGATACATTAGCAGCTTCCATACGTCGCCAGGCACATTAATTAAGCGTGTGGGATATGGTAATAACATTGCCACACGCTGCCAGCTAGGCTGAATAAATAATACATAAATGGAGCACATACATAATATACATACATGATATATAATCCAGCATTCATAATATACATACAAACTGCTATCGGGTTTTGGAATAAGAAGGCAAGGTGAAGCCCAGAGGGAGGTACTAGGCTCAGCTAAGTTATTTTTTAACAATAAATCTACCTCCTTTTTCATGATCTCTCTTTTTTGTGGATTTAGTCGATATGCTGATTGCCTAATGGGTTGTACATCATCTGAGATTAGCTTAATATCATGTTTAAGTATATTGCAAAACCTGGGAGGTCTGACGTGACTTTAGGAAATGTTGATAATAACTTAGTGAGATCTTTTGCTCGAGATGGATTCAGAACAGAAAAATACTCATCCAAGTTGTTGAGTATGTGACTGTTAGCAGGGTTTTCTTCAGGTAGAGGGAAGTCTAAATTCTCCAATAGGTCCATGTCATCTGTCTCCGGCTCCGGCCCTGACAAAGCCGTGTGCAATACAGGTAGGCTTATAGCCTCTGGGATGTCTTCCTCTGACTGCCTGGAAAGGTAAAGTTTCATGAGGTTAATGTGAACAAGTTGTGAATATTTTATGCTATCAGGAGTATGGACTATATAGTTGAGAGGAGATAGTTTATTAGCAACAATATAGGGACCAGTAAACTTGCTTTTAAGGGGAGTGCCTGGAATGGGTAGAAGAGTAACACCTTGTCACCTGGAGAAAATGATCTTTCAACTAATTTAGGTTGGGACTTCACCATTTCGTCTTGGACTTTTTTTAAGTTTGACTGAGCAATGGTTCGGACTTCACTTAATTTGTACCGTAAAGTGTCAATGTATTGGGAAACTGTTGCGGCTTAATAGATGGCGTGTCAAACCACTGCTCCTTTACTATTTTAAGGGATCCCCTAATTTGTCTCACATATAATAACTCGAACGGGGAGAAACCCAATGACTCCTGGGGACATTCCCTGATGGCAAAGAGTAACAAGTCTATGCTTTCATCCCATTCCTTTTGGTGTTTTATACAGTATTTTTTTAGCATTGATTTGAAAGTTTGATGGAACCGTTCCAAGCAACCTTGGGATTGTGGGTGGTAAGCCGAAGATGTACAATGGTCCACACTGAGGTCTTTCATCACCTGTTTGAAAAGATTGCTTGTAAAATTGGTGCCCTGATCGGATTGGATCTCTTTAGGAATGCCCACTGAAGTGAAAAGGTGCAAAAGAGGTTTGATTACATGTTTTGAAGTGATGATTTTAAGGGGAAAAGCCTCAGGATAACGTGTACTGGTATCCATAACTGTGAGCAGAAATTGATTTCCCTTCTTAGTCTTAGGTAATGGGCCCACACAATCCACAACAATCTTTTCAAATGGTGTAGAAAATACTGGGATGGGCTTAATGGGAGCTGCTGGTATACTTTCATTTGGTTTTCCTACCATTTGACAAATATGACAAGATTTTAGGTACTTTGACACATCCTTCCTAAGTCCAGGCCAGTAATAGTGTTGGAGGAGCTTTTTATATATTTTCAGGATTCCCAAATGTCCTGAAATACCATCATGGGCAAGGGCAATTAATGCTGGTCTGACTGAGGAGGGAATTACCACTTGATGTATTTCAGACCACGTGTCTAGATGGGTAAGCTCAGGGGGTCTATAGGCCCTTATCAAAACCCCTTCCTGATAATAAAAACACGGAAGGGTGATAAAATCTTTACCCTCAACTGCCGCATGATGAAGTTTATTCAAAGATGGATCAGATTGTTGGGCTTTAATGAGCTCATCCTTACTAATGGCCGGGTGACAGCACAAGATGGGAAAAGGTGAGGAATAGTTTCTTCAAGGTCAGTGATGGAGTTGACAGGTAAAGGAGAGTCGACTGTCTTTATGTTGGGAACCACTAGTTCTCCTACCAAGTCATTACCCAATAATAAATGAATGCGGCTCACAGGCATTGGATCTTTCCTAACGGCTACTTGCACTTCCCCAGTAATCAAGGGACATTGGAGGTGCACTTGAGCTAGGGGACAGGAAGAATGGGATGAGAGATCTGAAATTAGAACACTCTCATTAGTAAATGCTGTAGATATGTCAGGAATGACGTTAAACAGGAGGATAGATTGTGTTGCGCCCGTATCACGTAGTATACGAATAGGGAAAGAACAAGACCCCTCTATGATTGAAATTTTTCCCTCATAGGTGAATGAAGAGAAGAGATCCTGATGGGGCCTTTCCACATTGGTGGTTGCTATTGGTTTGAATTTGGGGTCCAGGGAACTACTTTTAGAAGTTCGACACTTTGGGTGTTTACAAGACTGGATCGTATGGCCTGGTTTTTTACAGTAAGAACAATAAAACTTGGGTGCATCGGGGGGGGGGGGGGGGTAGGTGTGGGACCTTTCGACCTACCACTCACGTCCCCAAGGTTATCATCAGAGGAGGACCTAACATGCTGGAAAGTACCACGTTCCCTACTGCCCAGTGACTCCACCAGCAAGGCGTACGCATCAGCCACCTCAGCCGCACGCCCTAAATTAACCTCTCCACGCTCCTCCACATGCTTCAAGATGTGAAATGGTATCTTGCTCTTCCACTCCTCCAGGACTACCAAGTTTAACAAATCCTGAAATGTGGAGGTCTCTGTAGCCTCTAACCACTTCTTGAAAAACCTAAGCTTTTCTTGAGCAAACTCAACAAAGGTGTGTGAAAATGTTTTGGTTAGTTTACGAAACTTCTGCCTGTATCTATCTGGCGTGATAGCATAAGAGGTGAGGATATTCTTTTTTACGTTATCATAGTCATCAGTCTGGTCTAAACAGTTATAAACTCTACGAGCCTTACCACATAATTTAGGAACTAACACCGACACCCACTGGTCCTTAGGCCACTCATTCTTCCCGGCTATTTTCTCAAAAGTCCTAAATGACCCGTCCATATCGGATTCATCAAATTCGGGAACAAGGGAAGAAGCATTAGCAGGATTAAAAGCAGGTAGTCTCTCTTTTAATGCCTATTCTTTTGATTTAAACTCATATGTTAAGGTGACTTCTGTCTCTTTCACCTGTAGTTCTTTCAGTCTAACCTTCTGCTCCAACTTGGCCTGTTCCAACTTGGCCTGTTCCAACTTGGCCTGTTCCAACTTTACTCTTTCCTCATGCTCCAACTTGGCCAGTTCCAACTGGAGTTCTTTCATTTTGATTTGGAACTCGAACCTGGCTCGTTCTATTTCTAAGGCGTCTACTCTTTGTGTTTTTTCTTGAGGGCTAGCCAGACCTGAGTCAACTTCTGAGTGAGGAGGGGTGGTAGATAGTGGTTGAAGTGTATTGGACATGGGCGTTAATTGGTCAACAGCGGATTCTTCTAAAACTTCTTGTTGAACCAACATTTCAATTACCTGATTTTTTAACACTTCCTTAGTCATTTGCTGTGAATATGGGATATTGTAATAGGTGGCTATTCTTTTCCATTCTTTCTTCAGGATATTAACACGTAATTTAGATACGGAAGGATTTTCAATAAAATCCTGGAGATCAAAACCTGAGGTGGTCATTGTTAAGAAAAACTAGATAAATTAACTAATGACCAGGATATAAGATAAGTGGATTACCCTAGAAAATATCACGGCAGTAGATAACCAGAAAGTCCCGGAAACTACCCAAGTTATACCTAGGGAAATTACACTTATGAATATTGTTCTTCTGATAAAATCCTAAAATAAGGATAAGAGACTAGGAAAGATACTTGAAACAGGAAGGGCGTATTACGGCATTAATATAAAGATCCGGATAAACAACCCTTGAGTTACTTTATTATTGACCCTGAATGAGATAATGAGAAGAACAATAATTGAGGCTTTATAATTATGGGGTCCTGGTAGAGAGGGGCGTCCCAAGATATCACTTCACCCTAAACTAGTGACTATGGAACAGCCTACTCTGGAGCGAGGGTACGGCATTAAACAGATCCGGATTCTTCCCTACACTCGTTAAGACTTACTACACGACTGCCTAGGTGTAATAACAGGTAAGCCTTATGACACTCGGAACCTAATATCCTACGTCTGTCGCTCTTGCTGTACGATAATACCAATATATGCACACACATATGAAGGAAACTTTAAACCACCATAAAGCAATTGTGAACAGAAGTGACTGGGAGGAATAATTAACAAGGAGTAACAAGGGGGGAAGAAATATGACACTTAAGGTCGGGTCCTGTCACGGTCGCCATTTGCTACGAGTTGGGGATTTAGAAACTGGCTTACAATATAGTTATAAGTCTACCCAGATCCCAACAGGCAACAACAATAAAAAAACTAAACAAACAATGACAATCGGACTATAAAAGGGTAGACAAAGGATGAGAGTTCTTGTTGTGTATAATAAAGTACAATAAATTCCTTAACAAAATATCCAGCTTTCTATAATTTACCCTTAACCATACTTAACTTAAACATACGCAACATTGGCTTAACAGTATATACATATTCATACAACATACAACAATCTGAAGCAAGTGGAGGTGGGAGGTAATATAGGGTTACAATACTCAAGTGCGGTGCTGAAGTGTCTGACGAGTAGGGCTGAGTATTGAAGAAGATGGTAGGTAGTCACCGTGCCCTAGGTTTCCAGGATAGGTAATCCTGTGTGGTCACTTTCCAGAGTGAACGGAACTCTCCTCAATCAGGAGCTGATGAGGAAGAGTTGGAGGAGGTGACGCAACAACCAGGATATGGAGAAAGGAAACCCTGAGTGGTGACTAAGACTAGTCATACTCGGGTCGCGTCCCTAGATGGCATTGTTCTGTAGTGCTGGGTAGTTAGATCATGACACAATAGATGGCGTGGTTTGTAATAATACCGAATCCGTTAGCATGAATTTGAGTAATGGTATGTACAAATTGGACAATTTTGTAATTAAGAAGATTTGTAACCAGGTGAGAAAGTTGGGTCAGTTTTTCCCTCTGACCAGACTACCAACCGCTACGGTGCTTTTGTGAAGATTAGTAGGGTCATTACCTACACTTGACCTGCGTGGACTTAATCTCACCCTCCTCCTTATATATATAACTTGTTCTGCATTTTTGCTTAGTTTGTACTCACTCCTGAAGATGTGAATTACACGAAAGTGCTTGGGAACTTCGTGTTTTCTTTTTCCTTGTGGTTATCAGCATATACTTGGATCACGCACACCTACAGTGATTTATTTGCATATATATATATATATATATATATATATATATATATATATATATATACATATACATATATATATATATATACTTCATTTTTAGTCCATTTAACACGCGGACTTTGAACATACAATCAACGACCTCACCAGCAAGGAATCAAACCCTCGACCTACTGGGTGTGACGAGGGAGGGCTTACCGGCTAGGCCACAAGGACACTAAAAGCAGTTCTAGACTCTGTTATATTTCACACAAAGCCTCTTCATCGAGCTGATGGCGCCGTGAACCTCAATGGGAAACTGCCCGTGCCTTGTATGTGGTGTCAGTAGCATTTTACCGAATCCAGCTGGTATGAAACGCGAGGTACATATATATACTTCATTTTTAGTCCATTTAACACGCGGACTTTGAACATACAATCAACGACCTCACCAGCAAGGAATCGAACCCTCGACCTACTGGGTGTGACTAGGGAGCGCTTACCAGCTAGGCCACAAGGACACTAAAAGCAGTTCTAGACTCTGTTATATTTCACACAAAGCCTGTTCATCGAGCTGATGGCGCCGTGAACCTCAATGGGAAACTGCCCGTGCCTCGTATGTGGTGTCAGTAGCATTTTACCGAATCCAGCTCTTATGAAACGCGAGGTACATATATATACTTCATTTTTAGTCCATTTAACACGCGGACTTTGAACATACAATCAACGACCTCACCAGCAAGGAATCGAACCCTCGACCTACTGGGTGTGACTAGGGAGCGCTTACCGGCTAGGCCACAAGGACACTAAAAGCAGTTCTAGACTCTGTTATATTTCACACAAAGCCTGTTCATCGAGCTGATGGCGCCGTGAACCTCAATGGGAAACTGCCCGTGCCTCGTATGTGGTGTCAGTAGCATTTTACCGAATCCAGCTGGTATGAAACGCGAGGTACATATATATACTTCATTTTTAGTCCATTTAACACGCGGACTTTGAACATACAATCAACGACCTCACCAGCAAGGAATCGAACCCTCGACCTACTGGGTGTGACTAGGGAGCGCTTACCGGCTAGGCCACAAGGACACTAAAAGCAGTTCTAGACTCTGTTATATTTCACACAAAGCCTGTTCATCGAGCTGATGGCGCCGTGAACCTCAATGGGAAACTGCCCGTGCCTCGTATGTGGTGTCAGAAGCATTTTACCGAATCCAGCTGGTATGAAACGCGAGGTACATATATATACTTCATTTTTAGTCCATTTAACACTGGTGAGGTCGTTGATTGTATGTTCAAAGTCCGCGTGTTAAATGGACTAAAAATGAAGTATATATATGTACCTCGCGTTTCATACCAGCTGGATTCGGTAAAATGCTACTGACACCACATACGAGGCACGGGCAGTTTCCCATTGAGGTTCACGGCGCCATCAGCTCGATGAACAGGCTTTGTGTGAAATATAACAGAGTCTAGAACTGCTTTTAGTGTCCTTGTGGCCTAGCCGGTAAGCGCTCCCTAGTCACACCCAGTAGGTCGAGGGTTCGATTCCTTGCTGGTGAGGTCGTTGATTGTATGTTCAAAGTCCGCGTGTTAAATGGACTAAAAATGAAGTATATATATGTACCTCGCGTTTCATACCAGCTGGATTCGGTAAAATGCTACTGACACCACATACGAGGCACGGGCAGTTTCCCACTGAGGTTCACGGCGCCATCAGCTCGATGAACAGGCTTTGTGTGAAATATAACAGAGTCTAGAACTGCTTTTAGTGTCCTTGTGGCCTAGCCGGTAAGCGCTCCCTAGTCACACCCAGTAGGTCGAGGGTTCGATTCCTTGCTGGTGAGGTCGTTGATTGTATGTTCAAAGTCCGCGTGTTAAATGGACTAAAAATGAAGTATATATATGTACCTCGCGTTTCATACCAGCTGGATTCGGTAAAATGCTACTGACACCACATACGAGGCACGGGCAGTTTCCCATTGAGGTTCACGGCGCCATCAGCTCGATGAACAGGCTTTGTGTGAAATATAACAGAGTCTAGAACTGCTTTTAGTGTCCTTGTGGCCTAGCCGGTAAGCGCTCCCTAGTCACACCCAGTAGGTCGAGGGTTCGATTCCTTGCTGGTGAGGTCGTTGATTGTATGTTCAAAGTCCGCGTGTTAAATGGACGAAAAATGAAGTATATATATGTACCTCGCGTTTCATACCAGCTGGATTCGGTAAAATGCTACTGACACCACATACGAGGCACGGGCAGTTTCCCATTGAGGTTCACGGCGCCATCAGCTCGATGAACAGGCTTTGTGTGAAATATAACAGAGTCTAGAACTGCTTTTAGTGTCCTTGTGGCCTAGCCGGTAAGCGCTCCCTAGTCACACCCAGTAGGTCGAGGGTTCGATTCCTTGCTGGTGAGGTCGTTGATTGTATGTTCAAAGTCCGCGTGTTAAATGGACTAAAAATGAAGTATATATATGTACCTCGCGTTTCATACCAGCTGGATTCGGTAAAATGCTACTGACACCACATACGAGGCACGGGCAGTTTCCCATTGAGGTTCACGGCGCCATCAGCTCGATGAACAGGCTTTGTGTGAAATATAACAGAGTCTAGAACTGCTTTTAGTGTCCTTGTGGCCTAGCCGGTAAGCGCTCCCTAGTCACACCCAGTAGGTCGAGGGTTCGATTCCTTGCTGGTGAGGTCGTTGATTGTATGTTCAAAGTCCGCGTGTTAAATGGACTAAAAATGAAGTATATATATGTACCTCGCGTTTCATACCAGCTGGATTCGGTAAAATGCTACTGACACCACATACGAGGCACGGGCAGTTTCCCATTGAGGTTCACGGCGCCATCAGCTCGATGAACAGGCTTTGTGTGAAATATAACAGAGTCTAGAACTGCTTTTAGTGTCCTTGTGGCCTAGCCGGTAAGCGCTCCCTAGTCACACCCAGTAGGTCGAGGGTTCGATTCCTTGCTGGTGAGGTCGTTGATTGTATGTTCAAAGTCCGCGTGTTAAATGGACTAAAAATGAAGTATATATATGTACCTCGCGTTTCATACCAGCTGGATTCGGTAAAATGCTACTGACACCACATACGAGGCACGGGCAGTTTCCCATTGAGGTTCACGGCGCCATCAGCTCGATGAACAGGCTTTGTGTGAAATATAACAGAGTCTAGAACTGCTTTTAGTGTCCTTGTGGCCTAGCCGGTAAGCGCTCCCTAGTCACACCCAGTAGGTCGAGGGTTCGATTCCTTGCTGGTGAGGTCGTTGATTGTATGTTCAAAGTCCGCGTGTTAAATGGACTAAAAATGAAGTATATATATGTACCTCGCGTTTCATACCAGCTGGATTCGGTAAAATGCTACTGACACCACATACGAGGCACGGGCAGTTTCCCATTGAGGTTCACGGCGCCATCAGCTCGATGAACAGGCTTTGTGTGAAATATAACAGAGTCTAGAACTGCTTTTAGTGTCCTTGTGGCCTAGCCGGTAAGCGCTCCCTAGTCACACCCAGTAGGTCGAGGGTTCGATTCCTTGCTGGTGAGGTCGTTGATTGTATGTTCAAAGTCCGCGTGTTAAATGGACTAAAAATGAAGTATATATATGTACCTCGCGTTTCATACCAGCTGGATTCGGTAAAATGCTACTGACACCACATACGAGGCACGGGCAGTTTCCCATTGAGGTTCACGGCGCCATCAGCTCGATGAACAGGCTTTGTGTGAAATATAACAGAGTCTAGAACTGCTTTTAGTGTCCTTGTGGCCTAGCCGGTAAGCGCTCCCTAGTCACACCCAGTAGGTCGAGGGTTCGATTCCTTGCTGGTGAGGTCGTTGATTGTATGTTCAAAGTCCGCGTGTTAAATGGACTAAAAATGAAGTATATATATGTACCTCGCGTTTCATACCAGCTGGATTCGGTAAAATGCTACTGACACCACATACGAGGCACGGGCAGTTTCCCATTGAGGTTCACGGCGCCATCAGCTCGATGAACAGGCTTTGTGTGAAATATAACAGAGTCTAGAACTGCTTTTAGTGTCCTTGTGGCCTAGCCGGTAAGCGCTCCCTAGTCACACCCAGTAGGTCGAGGGTTCGATTCCTTGCTGGTGAGGTCGTTGATTGTATGTTCAAAGTCCGCGTGTTAAATGGACTAAAAATGAAGTATATATATGTACCTCGCGTTTCATACCAGCTGGATTCGGTAAAATGCTACTGACACCACATACGAGGCACGGGCAGTTTCCCATTGAGGTTCACGGCGCCATCAGCTCGATGAACAGGCTTTGTGTGAAATATAACAGAGTCTAGAACTGCTTTTAGTGTCCTTGTGGCCTAGCCGGTAAGCGCTCCCTAGTCACACCCAGTAGGTCGAGGGTTCGATTCCTTGCTGGTGAGGTCGTTGATTGTATGTTCAAAGTCCGCGTGTTAAATGGACTAAAAATGAAGTATATATATGTACCTCGCGTTTCATACCAGCTGGATTCGGTAAAATGCTACTGACACCACATACGAGGCACGGGCAGTTTCCCATTGAGGTTCACGGCGCCATCAGCTCGATGAACAGGCTTTGTGTGAAATATAACAGAGTCTAGAACTGCTTTTAGTGTCCTTGTGGCCTAGCCGGTAAGCGCTCCCTAGTCACACCCAGTAGGTCGAGGGTTCGATTCCTTGCTGGTGAGGTCGTTGATTGTATGTTCAAAGTCCGCGTGTTAAATGGACTAAAAATGAAGTATATATATGTACCTCGCGTTTCATACCAGCTGGATTCGGTAAAATGCTACTGACACCACATACGAGGCACGGGCAGTTTCCCATTGAGGTTCACGGCGCCATCAGCTCGATGAACAGGCTTTGTGTGAAATATAACAGAGTCTAGAACTGCTTTTAGTGTCCTTGTGGCCTAGCCGGTAAGCGCTCCCTAGTCACACCCAGTAGGTCGAGGGTTCGATTCCTTGCTGGTGAGGTCGTTGATTGTATGTTCAAAGTCCGCGTGTTAAATGGACTAAAAATGAAGTATATATATGTACCTCGCGTTTCATACCAGCTGGATTCGGTAAAATGCTACTGACACCACATACGAGGCACGGGCAGTTTCCCATTGAGGTTCACGGCGCCATCAGCTCGATGAACAGGCTTTGTGTGAAATATAACAGAGTCTAGAACTGCTTTTAGTGTCCTTGTGGCCTAGCCGGTAAGCGCTCCCTAGTCACACCCAGTAGGTCGAGGGTTCGATTCCTTGCTGGTGAGGTCGTTGATTGTATGTTCAAAGTCCGCGTGTTAAATGGACTAAAAATGAAGTATTTTTTGTACCTCGCGTTTCATACCAGCTGGATTCGGTAAAATGCGACTGACACCACATACGAGGCACGGGCAGTTTCCCATTGAGGTTCACGGCGCCATCAGCTCGATGAACAGGCTTTGTGTGAAATATAACAGAGTCTAGAACTGCTTTTAGTGTCCTTGTGGCCTAGCCGGTAAGCGCTCCCTAGTCACACCCAGTAGGTCGAGGGTTCGATTCCTTGCTGGTGAGGTCGTTGATTGTATGTTCAAAGTCCGCGTGTTAAATGGACTAAAAATGAAGTATATATATGTACCTCGCGTTTCATACCAGCTGGATTCGGTAAAATGCTACTGACACCACATACGAGGCACGGGCAGTTTCCCATTGAGGTTCACGGCGCCATCAGCTCGATGAACAGGCTTTGTGTGAAATATAACAGAGTCTAGAACTGCTTTTAGTGTCCTTGTGGCCTAGCCGGTAAGCGCTCCCTAGTCACACCCAGTAGGTCGAGGGTTCGATTCCTTGCTGGTGAGGTCGTTGATTGTATGTTCAAAGTCCGCGTGTTAAATGGACTAAAAATGAAGTATATATATGTACCTCGCGTTTCATACCAGCTGGATTCGGTAAAATGCTACTGACACCACATACGAGGCACGGGCAGTTTCCCATTGAGGTTCACGGCGCCATCAGCTCGATGAACAGGCTTTGTGTGAAATATAACAGAGTCTAGAACTGCTTTTAGTGTCCTTGTGGCCTAGCCGGTAAGCGCTCCCTAGTCACACCCAGTAGGTCGAGGGTTCGATTCCTTGCTGGTGAGGTCGTTGATTGTATGTTCAAAGTCCGCGTGTTAAATGGACTAAAAATGAAGTATATATATGTACCTCGCGTTTCATACCAGCTGGATTCGGTAAAATGCTACTGACACCACACACAAGGCACGGGCAGTTTCCCATTGAGGTTCACGGCGCCATCAGCTCGATGAACAGGCTTTGTGTGAAATATAACAGAGTCTAGAACTGCTTTTAGTGTCCTTGTGGCCTAGCCGGTAAGCGCTCCCTAGTCACACCCAGTAGGTCGAGGGTTCGATTCCTTGCTGGTGAGGTCGTTGATTGTATGTTCAAAGTCCGCGTGTTAAATGGACTAAAAATGAAGTATATATATGTACCTCGCGTTTCATACCAGCTGGATTCGGTAAAATGCTACTGACACCACATACGAGGCACGGGCAGTTTCCCATTGAGGTTCACGGCGCCATCAGCTCGATGAACAGGCTTTGTGTGAAATATAACAGAGTCTAGAACTGCTTTTAGTGTCCTTGTGGCCTAGCCGGTAAGCGCTCCCTAGTCACACCCAGTAGGTCGAGGGTTCGATTCCTTGCTGGTGAGGTCGTTGATTGTATGTTCAAAGTCCGCGTGTTAAATGGACTAAAAATGAAGTATATGTATGTACTCGCGTTTCATACCAGCTGGATTCGGTAAAATGCTACTGACACCACATACGAGGCACGGGCAGTTTCCCATTGAGGTTCACGGCGCCATCAGCTCGATGAACAGGCTTTGTGTGAAATATAACAGAGTCTAGAACTGCTTTTAGTGTCCTTGTGGCCTAGCCGGTAAGCGCTCCCTAGTCACACCCAGTAGGTCGAGGGTTCGATTCCTTGCTGGTGAGGTCGTTGATTGTATGTTCAAAGTCCGCGTGTTAAATGGACTAAAAATGAAGTATATATATGTACCTCGCGTTTCATACCAGCTGGATTCGGTAAAATGCGACTGACACCACATACGAGGCACGGGCAATTTCCCATTGAGGTTCACGGCGCCATCAGCTCGATGAACAGGCTTTGTGTGAAATATAACAGAGTCTAGAACTGCTTTTAGTGTCCTTGTGGCCTAGCCGGTAAGCGCTCCCTAGTCACACCCAGTAGGTCGAGGGTTCGATTCCTTGCTGGTGAGGTCGTTGATTGTATGTTCAAAGTCCGCGTGTTAAATGGACTAAAAATGAAGTATATATATGTACCTCGCGTTTCATACCAGCTGGATTCGGTAAAATGCTACTGACACCACATACGAGGCACGGGCAGTTTCCCATTGAGGTTCACGGCGCCATCAGCTCGATGAACAGGCTTTGTGTGAAATATAACAGAGTCTAGAACTGCTTTTAGTGTCCTTGTGGCCTAGCCGGTAAGCGCTCCCTATTCACACCCAGTAGGTCGAGGGTTCGATTCCTTGCTGGTGAGGTCGTTGATTGTATGTTCAAAGTCCGCGTGTTAAATGGACTAAAAATGAAGTATATATATGTACCTCGCGTTTCATACCAGCTGGATTCGGTAAAATGCTACTGACACCACACACGAGGCACGGGCAGTTTCCCATTGAGGTTCACGGCGCCATCAGCTCGATGAACAGGCTTTGTGTGAAATATAACAGAGTCTAGAACTGCTTTTAGTGTCCTTGTGGCCTAGCCGGTAAGCGCTCCCTAGTCACACCCAGTAGGTCGAGGGTTCGATTCCTTGCTGGTGAGGTCGTTGATTGTATGTTCAAAGTCCGCGTGTTAAATGGACTAAAAATGAAGTATATATATGTACCTCGCGTTTCATACCAGCTGGATTCGGTAAAATGCTACTGACACCACATACGAGGCACGGGCAGTTTCCCATTGAGGTTCACGGCGCCATCAGCTCGATGAACAGGCTTTGTGTGAAATATAACAGAGTCTAGAACTGCTTTTAGTGTCCTTGTGGCCTAGCCGGTAAGCGCTCCCTAGTCACACCCAGTAGGTCGAGGGTTCGATTCCTTGCTGGTGAGGTCGTTGATTGTATGTTCAAAGTCCGCGTGTTAAATGGACTAAAAATGAAGTATATATATGTACCTCGCGTTTCATACCAGCTGGATTCGGTAAAATGCTACTGACACCACATACGAGGCACGGGCAGTTTCCCATTGAGGTTCACGGCGCCATCAGCTCGATGAACAGGCTTTGTGTGAAATATAACAGAGTCTAGAACTGCTTTTAGTGTCCTTGTGGCCTAGCCGGTAAGCGCTCCCTAGTCACACCCAGTAGGTCGAGGGTTCGATTCCTTGCTGGTGAGGTCGTTGATTGTATGTTCAAAGTCCGCGTGTTAAATGGACTAAAAATGAAGTATATATATGTACCTCGCGTTTCATACCAGCTGGATTCGGTAAAATGCTACTGACACCACATACGAGGTACGGGCAGTTTCCCATTGAGGTTCACGGCGCCATCAGCTCGATGAACAGGCTTTGTGTGAAATATAACAGAGTCTAGAACTGCTTTTAGTGTCCTTGTGGCCTAGCCGGTAAGCGCTCCCTAGTCACACCCAGTAGGTCGAGGGTTCGATTCCTTGCTGGTGAGGTCGTTGATTGTATATATATATATATATATATATATATATTTATATATATATGTAACCGGTCGGAATATACGGGACTTTACTTTCTCACTTGACTTGGGGTTTATTAAAGATTAATTGATGGTAATGGCAGTGGAAGCGCCCCTTTGAGAAAAATCCCGAACCAGCACAAGAACACTTAAATCTACTAAACAAAATGAATTGTCCGTGACCCGTGGAAGGATAGCGTCTGTGACTGGGATGAATGAGACACACTGTAAAATTTAGACACTTATATTCCCTCCAACACTACAAACACAATCAAATAATGGTACACCAATATGCGCACCTCTTAACTTGAACTTATAACACTACTCTGGGGAATAAAAGTTATACATGATATAGAAATTATTAGAAACTCAGGCAACAATAAATTTGAAGTATTAAGAAATGTTGCTTGCACACATGAAACAGGCCTTAAGGGCTTTCAACAAAATAATATCCAGCACTGAGAAAATGGTATCAAAAAATAAGAAATTAAATACTCTACAATGAATAGGCCTTAAGGGTACTCAATATTACCCCAACAGATGCACAATACTTAACCTAACTTAAACACTACTCTGGGGAACAAAGGTTATACCTGAGGTCGGGGTAGTGAAGAAAAATTAGATGCATTAAAAGAATCAAATGACAGTATCACTCTGGTTCCACTTAGTGACACAAACATTCAAAAAACAATACTATCAAAATTATTTAAGAAATATTAAACCATATACGTCAAGATAACATCAGTAACTGAGAAATGGTATTAACTACACACAAATATAGTCACTATTATTGATTTGTTACTAGGTCCACCAATACTCGTGAACCATGCTCCACCCAACTCAACATACACCCGTAATAAGGGAGATAGAATGTTCCTCTAGGTATCTCCTAGACTTATGGTCTCAGTGTGCGACCCTGTATCACTCAGCTGGCCTCACTTTACCCCCAGTACATCCATGAAACGGAAGGGAGTGAGCAAATCAGACCTTGTACAGTTGAGAGAAGCTTTAGCTTCCCGTTAGCAAGAGGGTTTCACTAAGCTGCTCGAGACATGTGGTGATGTGAGCCGAGGTCTGATGACCCCAACGATCGTCCCGTCGTCAGCTGGGCACCCAGACGGCTAGATTCCCTCAAGAGATCCTTTGATACCCGGCTAAACAGTGACAGGCCTACACTGATCGGTCGAATGGCGACAATCGCCACCCTCAATCATCAACGGCAGTCTCAAACGGCAGTCAATCTCTCGCAGCCATCACTCTCGCAGTCAAACTCCGGTCAAGTGGGTTCTGACGGAACCCCTGAAATGAACTCACTGTTAGCTCTTGTTAACTTTACCAATGCCCTATCTAACCCTGTTTGAGATCGAATGAGACTTACTTGTTATACTGCAATAGTGCAACACAGGTGACTAGGCCACGTGACTATTTCTGTGACGGACGGGCAGGGACGTCTTGTTTGTCTGAATGCTTCTCCGTGACTGAGGACCAGCCAGCGTCGCGTCCTCTCAAGGCGTTAGCTTAGGCCTACGTGACATATTTTCCGCCTAACTAATAACTCCTTGTGACACCCGTTACATTATTCTGACTGATAAACGATCTATACTAATTTCAAATTCAATAATAGTCCCTAAACTTCATGAATCGCATCATTATTAATTCGGCAAATTACATTTAATATCATATAGGCCTAGTTCCACAACCTCCTACTATGTGCAGGGAGCGCTCTCTTCCCTCAGACGACCTTGAACGCTCAGTATCCCTAATGGCGGGGCATTTGAAATTTCTGAATATTACAATCGACTCCCCTAAAAATTTGTTCTAAGGACTGCATCTCACTCCTTTAACGTGCAAAATGCAGCCTTCCCGTCTTCTCCACTTCTCTCTCCCGCTAACATATATATATATATATATATATATATATATATATATATATATATATATATATATATATATATATATATATATATATATATATATATATGTGTGAGTGTGTGTGTGTGTGTGTGTGTCTGTGTGTGAAATTTTATTCCAATCAATGTTAATGTAATTTATTATAAATATTCTTATAAATATCAATATACTGTACTATAAATATAAACAGAATATATTACTAATAATAAATATTAAATTAATTATTAAAAAATACATTATTGTCGAGACTATTCTGTCATTAAATAACAGACTATATGTACACTCATCTATATGACCTTCAACACACACGCACCCCGCATTTAAGCAGCTCACACCATGCAGCTCTCCAGCCATAATTAGGTGAACAACCAGTTTTTATTCTTTCATCACTCGCTCATGAAAGCAAGGTCGATATTTTATCATTACGTCATTGCAAGAGGTTTCCGGGTGTAAGCCACAAGCATGGCCTTGCGTTGAGTGAACATACTGTATACATTCTCATATTAGTTCTCAAGTATCTCAATAAACAACAAAGACGCACCTTAAAAATAATGATCGTTTTACATCAATTTCCACGCTCGTGTGGGTTAGTGCGGTCTAATAACAGTAGGTTGTATTTTATCGTTTTATTCTTATTTCATATTTCGTTACTTACTCTTACCTCTTCACTCTCGAGTTTACTTTCCTTATTCTTAATCTTTCCTTATTTGTTCTTTACTCTCTGTATACTCGTGGGATGGAGGAGGTTAAGGGTAGGGGGGGGGGGGGTATAAGGAATAGGTGGGGAGGAAGGCGAGTGAACCTAGAGAGAGAGACTTGTTTATGATTGAGAGAAAGTGGGGGTTTGCTTCTGGTAACCTCCCTCCCCCACCAGCGGGTAATCTGATATGGGGGGAGACTAAGGGAAAAGCTGATAACTGGGGAATAGGACCAACATACAACAACTTAAACAAAGGGGAAATATGAAACAGTTATATTATCACTTAGGTCTCACTGTATTACTGCATACACCAAAGACACTTAGAAGGACATACTCTACTCCATACACAAGGGAATAGAGAACTAATAATAATGGTTCTATGTTTATTAACGACGTCACTCAGAATGAACAGTTACACTTTCAAAACAATAGACCTTTCTCCCTTGTTAGTTAAACATGGGTCACATAAATCACAATACATTTCGTGAAACGAATATAACCTGAAGTGCACACACACACACACACACACACATATATATATATATTATATATATTATATATATATATATATATATATATATATATATTAGTATATATATATATATATATATATATATATATATATATTATATATATATTTATAAAATCACACGGGAAAAGGGAAACAACGGAGCACCTTAGCTTTCGTCTTTATTCAAGACATCTTCAGAGGCAAGTTCAATTGCCTCTGAAGATGTCTTGAATAAAGACGAAAGCCAAGGTGCTCCGTTGTTTCCGTTTTCCCGTGTGATTTTATCAAGATTGATAAGAACATAAGAAAATAAGGAGTCTGCATTAGGCCGGTTGGCCTGTGCATGGCAGCTCCTGTCGAGAGTAACTACAACTCTATCATCCATGAATCTATCTAGCTTCCTTTTGAAACTTTCCAGAGTTCCCGCACTTACTACAAAGTTGCTAAGCTTGTTCCACTCGTCCACCACCCTATTTGTGAACCAGTTTCTTCCTATCTCCCTCCTAAACCTATACTTATCCAACTTGAATCCGTTGCTCCGAGTCGTATCCTGCTCGGATATTATAAGAACTTTATCCCATTTATTGATTCCTTTCACCCAATTAAATACTTCTATCATATCTCCCCGCACTCTTCGTCTTTCTAGGGAATGCAAGTTAAGGTTCTTTAACCTTTCCTGATATGGAAGTTTCTAAGTCCCGGAATCATTTTTGTCATTCTTCGCTGCACCGACCCTAGTGAATTTATTTCCATTCTATAATAGGGGCACAGAACTGAACCGCATAATCGAGGTGCGGCCTGACTAGCGCAAGATATAGTTGCAATAAGACCTCTGCACTCTTGTTACTTACACTTCTAGATATAAAACCCAATACTCTGTTTGCCTTATTTCGAACATTAACACACTGTTTTCTAGGCCATAGGTCCGGGCTTACAAGTACCCCTAGGTCTCTTTCACAAGTCGACTTCTCTATGTTGATGTTGTTAAGGCTGTATACATTATAAGTATTTGTTCTTCCAATATTTAGTACGCTGCACTTGCTGGTGTTGAATTTCATTTGCCATTTTTCAGACCACCCCTGCAGTTTATTTAGATCCTCCTGTAGTGCATTTGCATCCTGCCCTGAATTAATTTGCCGCCCTATTTTGGTGTCATCCGCAAACTTGCATATGTCACTGCTGGTCCCAGTATCTAGATCGTTTATGTAGAATATGAACAAGAGTGGGCCTAGTACTGACCCCTGAGGAACCCCACTGGTTACACGGCCCCACTCAGATTTAACACCATTTACGCTGACCCTCTGTGTTCTATCGGTGAGCCATGATTTTATCCAATTTAAAACTTTCCCCTCGATACCATGAGCCTTAATTTTTCTCAGAAGCCTCTTATGCGGTACTCTGTCAAATCCTTTGCTAAAGTCTAAGTAAATAACATCGTAATTTTCGTCATTATCTACTACCTCGAAGACTTTCCTAAAAAACGTTAGCAGATTTGTCAGACAATATTTTCTCTTTGTTGAGAGTCGTAGATTAATTTGCTTTTCTCTAGATGCAATCTGATGCTATCTGCTTTAATTGATTCAAGAAATTTCCCCACTACTGACGTAAAACTGATCGGCCGGTAATTCGACGCTGATGCTCTGTCTCCCTTTTTGAATATGGGTACTACATTTGCCTGTTTCCACAAGTCTGACACAACTGCAGTGTCTAATGATTTTATAAATAAGTTTACGAGGGGTCCGCTAATCTGTTCCCTACACTCTTTCAAGACTCGAGGGAAAATTTCATACGGCCCTGGGGATTTTGTTTTCTTCAGTTTATTTATCTTCTTAAGAACCTCCTCTTTTCTGATAGTGATATTCTTTAATTTCTCTTCTTCCTTTCCCTTACATATCAGTTCCACCTCTGGAATTTAATCACAAATTTCTTTTGTGAAAACTGATAAGAAGTAGCTGTTCAATGCTTTGCGTATTTCTCCACTGCCATTTATCACTTCTCCCCTCCCTGACCTTAAAGGCCCAACTTTGTCCTTGACCTTTGTCCTATATACCTGGAAAAATCCCTTGGGATTCGCCTTGGATTCTCTTGTTATTTTGATTTCATAGTCTCTCTTTGCTTTCCTTACATTTTTCTGAACATTCCTAGATAGTTCATTATAGCTATTTGTGAGCTGCTCCTCCCCTCCCTTTAATTTCTTATATATTCCTTTCTTTATTCCTATGTCATGTTTAAGTTTTCTGGTCATCCACCTTGGCTCATTCTTATTTGACCTAATTTTTCTGTATGGTATATTTTGTTCTTGTGCTTTATGTAGTATACTAGTGAATATATTATAGTCATGATCAATTGTTGTGTCATCTATGACCTCACCCCTTCCTACTGGGGACTGACATGACTGTTCCCAGGTGACCACACCTAGGTACCTTCTTAACCCCTGACAATCCGCCAACCGAAAGTTTGGGACTCTGACCATATTGTCATTGTTTTTCGTTTCCCAATTTAGGGTGAACCTGATTTCTCTGTGATCACTGTTACCTAGTTCTTCCCCTACTGTGATATCTCTGATAATATTTTCTTTATTTGTTAATACTAGGTCTAATATATTGTCACCTCTAGTAGGTTCTGTAATTAGTTGTTTCAAAAAATTGTCCTGTAGTGCGTTTAGGAAGTCTTCAGATTCATAGTCGCCTACAATGCTGTCCCAGTCAATATTTTTGAAGTTGAAATCCCCCATGATGCATAGGTTGTTATATTTTGCTGCCCTACTCATTTCCTGCCATATGGGCTGAGCTGCTTCTTTGCTAAGACTTGGGGGCCTGTAAATCACTCCCATAATTAGTTTTTCTCTTCCTTCCGTGATTTCTACCCACACAGACTCCGTTCCTATATCACCCTCTATTGAATTATTAAAACAACATATTAATGTATCCTTGACGAAGAAGGGGGAGGAGGTGTGGAGAGAGATGTGTGCTGCCCCTCCTCCTACATCGCTGATTTTAGACACTGGCTGGCAGATCTCCCTCTCTCTCTCTCTCTCATATATATATATGTATATATATATATATATATATATATATATATATATATATATATATATATATATATATATATATATATATA
>CAUDMG010000006.1:0-10988 GCA_958450375.1 Homarus gammarus
TTGATCTAGATGTATGATAGTTATTTTGTGGGTCCCCTTTTTTCTGACCTGACTTGACTAGTCACGTCACCACCCTTCTCTTAAGCTCCTCTACGTGTGTGTTGGTGTGGGGATTAGTGGATGTCATCATTTTGACCTGACCTCATGTTTTTAGGTCACCCTGTATATTTAAGCCTCTCTCTGTCCATGTAATCCAGTTGCCTCTGAAGATGTCTTGAATAAAGACGAAAGCTAAGGTACTCCGTTGTTTCCATTTTCCCGTGTGATTTTATCAAGATATATATATATATATATATATATATATATATATATATATATATGCAAGTAAATCACTGTAGGTGCGCGTGATCTAGGTATATGCTGATAACCACCAGGAAAGAAGAAAACACGAAGTTCCCAAGCGCTTTCGTGTAATTCACATCTTCAGGGGTGAGTACAGACTAGATAGAGTAATGCAGAACAAGATGAATATATACAGAGGAGGGTGAGACCAGGTCCACAATGGTCAGGTAATGACCCTACTAATCTTTAAATGGCACACAACGGTTGGTGGTTGGGTCAGATGGGACAGTGACCCGCCCTCTCACCTGATCACAAATCTTCTTAATTACAAAGTTGTCCAGCTTGTACAAGCCGTTACTCAAATTCATGTTGAATGCTTCGGTATGTTTAATAAGACTAGATTCTATGATGTTCCTACTATCAATTGAATTACATGGTAATATTGAGGAGGCATTATCCCAGTCAATGCAATGCTTGTTATCCCTCAAATGAACAAACAGAGCATTGGATTCCTGGCCTGTCCTGACACTGTATTTGTGTTGTTTAATTCTAGTTACAAGATCTTTACCTGTCTGGCCTAAGTAAAACATATTACATTCCTTGCAAGGAACTTTATAAATGCAACCAATTGTGTTGTTGGGGGAGTTCTTGATTAACATTTGTTTAACAGTGCATGAGTTTTTAAATGCCACATTGACGTTCCAAGATTTTAGCTGTGCCGGAATGTGTGAGAAATTTTTGTGAAATGGTAATATTAAGATATTCTTATGGTCATGGGTGGGCTTGGGATCAGTTCTATAAAAAGTTTTCTTAGTAATGTTTAAGCATTTGTCTATGAAAGATCTAGGGTATTTAAGGTTTGAGCCAATATTATATATATATTTGTATTCCTCATCGATGAATTCCGGACTGCAAATTCTCAAGGCACGTAAAAACATTGTTGTAAATACTGACTGTTTGACTTTATTGTGGTGGGCAGAATAATAATGAATGTATGAACACACATTGGTTGGTTTTCTATAAATACTGAACTTGAAAGTGTTACCCATTCTGTGTATCAGACAGTCTAGGAATGGCAATTTACAGTCTTGCTCTAATTCCACAGTGAATTTGATCGAGGGGGCTAAGTTGTTAAGTTGTGGTAGGAAAACTTTTAGGTCCTCATTACATGGCCAGAGACATAATACATCATCAACATATCTAAACCAGACTGCTGAGGGTGGTAAAATATTACTTAATAGTTTCTTTTCAAAGAATTCCATATATAGGTTGCTTAATACAGGTGAGAGTGGATTACCCATTGCCATACCAAATTTTTGAGCATAATATTCCCCATTGAATTCGAATTTGCAATCCTTAATACATAGTTTGATGAGTTCGATGAAGTCATCTTTCGAGACGGGCAGTGAAGTGTTATCCAGGGAATCTATGAGGAACTCTAGTAAATCATCAACTGGGACCTTTGTAAAAAGTGACGTTACATCAAAGCTAACCAGTTTAAAATCATGATTAATGTGCAAGTTATTGAGTTTATCAACCAGATCCATATTATTCTTGATATTGGAGTTAGAAATGTTGCCAACTAGGGGGTTTAGTAAGGAAACTAACCATTTCGATAGTTTATAAGAGATTGACCCAACAGAGCTAATGATGGGTCTTGCTGGGTTATTGGGCTTGTGGGTCTTGATTAAACCGTACATGTAAGGCAGTGGAGGGGACGTTGAAGTAAGATGTTTAATGAGAGTAGCTTTGCCTCTCAATAGGGACTTAAGTTTTTTGTTGAACTGGGTGTTGACAGTGTTGAGAGGATTATTTATGAGTTTAGAATATGTTGTAGTGTCACATAAAAGGTCATTCATTTTTGAGATATAGTCATCTTTGTTTAAAATCACTACTGTGTTGGCTTTATCTGCTTTAGTGACATGTAGATCCTTATTTTTCTTAAGGGCTTGGAGTGCTTTGGTGAATCTTTCTGGACAGTTTGAAACACAAGGCTTGGACATAGATGCATACACAACACCTTTACACATGTTCACTTCTTCACTTGTCAAATTACTGAATTTCTCCAAATTGCAAAATGCTTTGGCTATGTCAACACTGTCGACTCCCTTGTTGGAACCATCAAAACTTAAACCATAGCCGAGGGCACACAAGGTATCATTGTCTAGTTGTTTAGAGGAGAGATTCACTACACAGTTGTTATTGGCATCCTTAGTCCAATCACTATTTCTAATAAGGAGTGCCAATTTGTGGTCTATCTTGGCTTGAAGATCAGAACGCTCACGTCTCAGGTTATCAAAACAGTAGTCCAACATGAACTTTTTCCAATAACTTGGTATGGTCATGATAAAAGCGCGCTTTTTTTGTCTTACAATACGGAAGGCTTCATCCACTTCAATTTTCTTTATTTCAAAATGTTTCTTAAGGATGATTTCTTGGAACTCATCAAAGGGGCGGTCAGACATCTTAAGGACACGTTGTGGGAGGATTGATCTTGGCATAACTTTTTCACTGAGGCATGTCTGGAGAAATTTCAAACGTATTTTCAATTTGTGGGCCTTGATCATCGAAGAGGAGTATTCAGTAACGAAAGGAGACAGTCCAGGACAGCTTGTAGAGAAGATGAAGAAGTGGCGCGTGGAATCCATTTATGCAAGTAAATCACTGTAGGTGCGCGTGATCTAGGTATATGCTGATAACCACCAGGAAAGAAGAAAACACGAAGTTCCCAAGCGCTTTCGTGTAATTCACATCTTCAGGGGTGAGTACAGACTAGATAGAGTAATGCAGAACAAGATGAATATATACAGAGGAGGGTGAGACCAGGTCCACAATGGTCAGGTAATGACCCTACTAATCTTTAAATGGCACACAACGGTTGGTGGTTGGGTCAGATGGGACAGTGACCCGCCCTCTCACCTGATCACAAATCTTCTTAATTACAAAGTTGTCCAGCTTGTACAAGCCGTTACTCAAATTCATGTTGAATGCTTCGGTATGTTTAATAAGACTAGATTCTATGATGTTCCTACTATCAATTGAATTACATGGTAATATTGAGGAGGCATTATCCCAGTCAATGCAATGCTTGTTATCCCTCAAATGAACAAACAGAGCATTGGATTCCTGGCCTGTCCTGACACTGTATTTGTGTTGTTTAATTCTAGTTACAAGATCTTTACCTGTCTGGCCTAAGTAAAACATATTACATTCCTTGCAAGGAACTTTATAAATGCAACCAATTGTGTTGTTGGGGGAGTTCTTGATTAACATTTGTTTAACAGTGCATGAGTTTTTAAATGCCACATTGACGTTCCAAGATTTTAGCTGTGCCGGAATGTGTGAGAAATTTTTGTGAAATGGTAATATTAAGATATTCTTATGGTCATGGGTGGGCTTGGGATCAGTTCGATAAAAAGTTTTCTTAGTAATGTTTAAGCATTTGTCTATGAAAGATCTAGGGTATTTAAGGTTTGAGCCAATATTATATATATATTTGTATTCCTCATCGATGAATTCCGGACTGCAAATTCTCAAGGCACGTAAAAACATTGTTGTAAATACTGACTGTTTGACTTTATTGTGGTGGGCAGAATAATAATGAATGTATGAACACACATTGGTTGGTTTTCTATAAATACTGAACTTGAAAGTGTTACCCATTCTGTGTATCAGACAGTCTAGGAATGGCAATTTACAGTCTTGCTCTAATTCCACAGTGAATTTGATCGAGGGGGCTAAGTTGTTAAGTTGTGGTAGGAAAACTTTTAGGTCCTCATTACATGGCCAGAGACATAATACATCATCAACATATCTAAACCAGACTGCTGAGGGTGGTAAAATATTACTTAATAGTTTCTTTTCAAAGAATTCCATATATAGGTTGCTTAATACAGGTGAGAGTGGATTACCCATTGCCATACCAAATTTTTGAGCATAATATTCCCCATTGAATTCGAATTTGCAATCCTTAATACATAGTTTGATGAGTTCGATGAAGTCATCTTTCGAGACGGGCAGTGAAGTGTTATCCAGGGAATCTATGAGGAACTCTAGTAAATCATCAACTGGGACCTTTGTAAAAAGTGACGTTACATCAAAGCTAACCAGTTTAAAATCATGATTAATGTGCAAGTTATTGAGTTTATCAACCAGATCCATATTATTCTTGATATTGGAGTTAGAAATGTTGCCAACTAGGGGGTTTAGTAAGGAAACTAACCATTTCGATAGTTTATAAGAGATTGACCCAACAGAGCTAATGATGGGTCTTGCTGGGTTATTGGGCTTGTGGGTCTTGATTAAACCGTACATGTAAGGCAGTGGAGGGGACGTTGAAGTAAGATGTTTAATGAGAGTAGCTTTGCCTCTCAATAGGGACTTAAGTTTTTTGTTGAACTGGGTGTTGACAGTGTTGAGAGGATTATTTATGAGTTTAGAATATGTTGTGGTGTCACATAAAAGGTCATTCATTTTTGAGATATAGTCATCTTTGTTTAAAATCACTACTGTGTTGGCTTTATCTGCTTTAGTGACATGTAGATCCTTATTTTTCTTAAGGGCTTGGAGTGCTTTGGTGAATCTTTCTGGACAGTTTGAAGTGGATGAAGCCTTCCGTATTGTAAGACAAAAAAAGCGCGCTTTTATCATGACCATACCGAGTTATTGGAAAAAGTTCATGTTGGACTACTGTTTTGATAACCTGAGACGTGAGCGTTCTGATCTTCAAGCCAAGATAGACCACAAATTGGCACTCCTTATTAGAAATAGTGATTGGACTAAGGATGCCAATAACAACTGTGTAGTGAATCTCTCCTCTAAACAACTAGACAATGATACCTTGTGTGCCCTCGGCTATGGTTTAAGTTTTGATGGTTCCAACAAGGGAGTCGACAGTGTTGACATAGCCAAAGCATTTTGCAATTTGGAGAAATTCAGTAATTTGACAAGTGAAGAAGTGAACATGTGTAAAGGTGTTGTGTATGCATCTATGTCCAAGCCTTGTGTTTCAAACTGTCCAGAAAGATTCACCAAAGCACTCCAAGCCCTTAAGAAAAATAAGGATCTACATGTCACTAAAGCAGATAAAGCCAACACAGTAGTGATTTTAAACAAAGATGACTATATCTCAAAAATGAATGACCTTTTATGTGACACTACAACATATTCTAAACTCATAAATAATCCTCTCAACACTGTCAACACCCAGTTCAACAAAAAACTTAAGTCCCTATTGAGAGGCAAAGCTACTCTCATTAAACATCTTACTTCAACGTCCCCTCCACTGCCTTACATGTACGGTTTAATCAAGACCCACAAGCCCAATAACCCAGCAAGACCCATCATTAGCTCTGTTGGGTCAATCTCTTATAAACTATCGAAATGGTTAGTTTCCTTACTAAACCCCCTAGTTGGCAACATTTCTAACTCCAATATCAAGAATAATATGGATCTGGTTGATAAACTCAATAACTTGCACATTAATCATGATTTTAAACTGGTCAGCTTTGATGTAACGTCACTTTTTACAAAGGTCCCAGTTGATGATTTACTAGAGTTCCTCATAGATTCCCTGGATAACATTTCACTGCCCGTCTCGAAAGATGACTTCATCGAACTCATCAAACTATGTATTAAGGATTGCAAATTCGAATTCAATGGGGAATATTATGCTCAAAAATTTGGTATGGCAATGGGTAATCCACTCTCACCTGTATTAAGCAACCTATATATGGAATTCTTTGAAAAGAAACTATTAAGTAATATTTTACCACCCTCAGCAGTCTGGTTTAGATATGTTGATGATGTATTATGTCTCTGGCCATGTAATGAGGACCTAAAAGTTTTCCTACCACAACTTAACAACTTAGCCCCCTCGATCAAATTCACTGTGGAATTAGAGCAAGACTGTAAATTGCCATTCCTAGACTGTCTGATACACAGAATGGGTAACACTTTCAAGTTCAGTATTTATAGAAAACCAACCAATGTGTGTTCATACATTCATTATTATTCTGCCCACCATAATAAAGTCAAACAGTCAGTATTTACAACAATGTTTTTACGTGCCTTGAGAATTTGCAGTCCGGAATTCATCGATGAGGAATACAAATATATATATAATATTGGCTCAAACCTTAAATACCCTAGATCTTTCATAGACAAATGCTTAAACATTACTAAGAAAACTTTTTATAGAACTGATCCCAAGCCCACCCATGACCATAAGAATATCTTAATATTACCATTTCACAAAAATTTCTCACACATTCCGGCACAGCTAAAATCTTGGAACGTCAATGTGGCATTTAAAAACTCATGCACTGTTAAACAAATGTTAATCAAGAACTCCCCCAACAACACAATTGGTTGCATTTATAAAGTTCCTTGCAAGGAATGTAATATGTTTTACTTAGGCCAGACAGGTAAAGATCTTGTAACTAGAATTAAACAACACAAATACAGTGTCAGGACAGGCCAGGAATCCAATGCTCTGTTTGTTCATTTGAGGGATAACAAGCATTGCATTGACTGGGATAATGCCTCCTCAATATTACCATGTAATTCAATTGATAGTAGGAACATCATAGAATCTAGTCTTATTAAACATACCGAAGCATTCAACATGAATTTGAGTAACGGCTTGTACAAGCTGGACAACTTTGTAATTAAGAAGATTTGTGATCAGGTGAGAGGGCGGGTCACTGTCCCATCTGACCCAACCACCAACCGTTGTGTGCCATTTAAAGATTAGTAGGGTCATTACCTGACCATTGTGGACCTGGTCTCACCCTCCTCTGTATATATTCATCTTGTTCTGCATTACTCTATCTAGTCTGTACTCACCCCTGAAGATGTGAATTACACGAAAGCGCTTGGGAACTTCGTGTTTTCTTCTTTCCTGGTGGTTATCAGCATATACCTAGATCACGCGCACCTACAGTGATTTACTTGCATAAATGGATTCCACGCGCCACTTCTTCATCTTCTCTACAAGCTGTCCTGGACTGTCTCCTTTCGTTACTGAATACTCCTCTTCGATGATCAAGGCCCACAAATTGAAAATACGTTTGAAATTTCTCCAGACATGCCTCAGTGAAAAAGTTATGCCAAGATCAATCCTCCCACAACGTGTCCTTAAGATGTCTGACCGCCCCTTTGATGAGTTCCAAGAAATCATCCTTAAGAAACATTTTGAAATAAAGAAAATTGAAGTGGATGAAGCCTTCCGTATTGTAAGACAAAAAAAGCGCGCTTTTATCATGACCATACCGAGTTATTGGAAAAAGTTCATGTTGGACTACTGTTTTGATAACCTGAGACGTGAGCGTTCTGATCTTCAAGCCAAGATAGACCACAAATTGGCACTCCTTATTAGAAATAGTGATTGGACTAAGGATGCCAATAACAACTGTGTAGTGAATCTCTCCTCTAAACAACTAGACAATGATACCTTGTGTGCCCTCGGCTATGGTTTAAGTTTTGATGGTTCCAACAAGGGAGTCGACAGTGTTGACATAGCCAAAGCATTTTGCAATTTGGAGAAATTCAGTAATTTGACAAGTGAAGAAGTGAACATGTGTAAAGGTGTTGTGTATGCATCTATGTCCAAGCCTTGTGTTTCAAACTGTCCAGAAAGATTCACCAAAGCACTCCAAGCCCTTAAGAAAAATAAGGATCTACATGTCACTAAAGCAGATAAAGCCAACACAGTAGTGATTTTAAACAAAGATGACTATATCTCAAAAATGAATGACCTTTTATGTGACACTACAACATATTCTAAACTCATAAATAATCCTCTCAACACTGTCAACACCCAGTTCAACAAAAAACTTAAGTCCCTATTGAGAGGCAAAGCTACTCTCATTAAACATCTTACTTCAACGTCCCCTCCACTGCCTTACATGTACGGTTTAATCAAGACCCACAAGCCCAATAACCCAGCAAGACCCATCATTAGCTCTGTTGGGTCAATCTCTTATAAACTATCGAAATGGTTAGTTTCCTTACTAAACCCCCTAGTTGGCAACATTTCTAACTCCAATATCAAGAATAATATGGATCTGGTTGATAAACTCAATAACTTGCACATTAATCATGATTTTAAACTGGTCAGCTTTGATGTAACGTCACTTTTTACAAAGGTCCCAGTTGATGATTTACTAGAGTTCCTCATAGATTCCCTGGATAACATTTCACTGCCCGTCTCGAAAGATGACTTCATCGAACTCATCAAACTATGTATTAAGGATTGCAAATTCGAATTCAATGGGGAATATTATGCTCAAAAATTTGGTATGGCAATGGGTAATCCACTCTCACCTGTATTAAGCAACCTATATATGGAATTCTTTGAAAAGAAACTATTAAGTAATATTTTACCACCCTCAGCAGTCTGGTTTAGATATGTTGATGATGTATTATGTCTCTGGCCATGTAATGAGGACCTAAAAGTTTTCCTACCACAACTTAACAACTTAGCCCCCTCGATCAAATTCACTGTGGAATTAGAGCAAGACTGTAAATTGCCATTCCTAGACTGTCTGATACACAGAATGGGTAACACTTTCAAGTTCAGTATTTATAGAAAACCAACCAATGTGTGTTCATACATTCATTATTATTCTGCCCACCATAATAAAGTCAAACAGTCAGTATTTACAACAATGTTTTTACGTGCCTTGAGAATTTGCAGTCCGGAATTCATCGATGAGGAATACAAATATATATATAATATTGGCTCAAACCTTAAATACCCTAGATCTTTCATAGACAAATGCTTAAACATTACTAAGAAAACTTTTTATAGAACTGATCCCAAGCCCACCCATGACCATAAGAATATCTTAATATTACCATTTCACAAAAATTTCTCACACATTCCGGCACAGCTAAAATCTTGGAACGTCAATGTGGCATTTAAAAACTCATGCACTGTTAAACAAATGTTAATCAAGAACTCCCCCAACAACACAATTGGTTGCATTTATAAAGTTCCTTGCAAGGAATGTAATATGTTTTACTTAGGCCAGACAGGTAAAGATCTTGTAACTAGAATTAAACAACACAAATACAGTGTCAGGACAGGCCAGGAATCCAATGCTCTGTTTGTTCATTTGAGGGATAACAAGCATTGCATTGACTGGGATAATGCCTCCTCAATATTACCATGTAATTCAATTGATAGTAGGAACATCATAGAATCTAGTCTTATTAAACATACCGAAGCATTCAACATGAATTTGAGTAACGGCTTGTACAAGCTGGACAACTTTGTAATTAAGAAGATTTGTGATCAGGTGAGAGGGCGGGTCACTGTCCCATCTGACCCAACCACCAACCGTTGTGTGCCATTTAAAGATTAGTAGGGTCATTACCTGACCATTGTGGACCTGGTCTCACCCTCCTCTGTATATATTCATCTTGTTCTGCATTACTCTATCTAGTCTGTACTCACCCCTGAAGATGTGAATTACACGAAAGCGCTTGGGAACTTCGTGTTTCTTCTTTCCTGGTGGTTATCAGCATATATATATATATATATATATATATGCAAGTAAATCACTGTAGGTGTGGTTATCAGCATATATATATATATATATATATATATATATATATATATATAAAACAAAGAAGTCTGTTTGTCTGTGTGTCCACAAGAGAATCTTGGAAACTACTTTACGGATCTGGACCAAGCCTGGCATGGATAGCAAGTGTCATGTGGGGATCTCAAAAAAAACCCCAACCAACCCCCGACCCCCCCCCGACCCGACCCGACCGGACCCGACCCGCCCCGACCCGACCTCCGACCGACCGACCCGACCCCCGCCTGAGAGAACGAGAGAAAGAGAAAGAGACTAACGGTCAGCCCTGACTCACACACGTAGGAAAGTCGTATTACCTCCTGTGATTTACAGCTATTTTGATCCTTAGGTTCTCCTTCATTATGGCTTACTTTTCTCTGCATCTAACCTCCATCCCTTACACCACGCAGAGGATGAAAAGTCGTATCCCATCCCACGTATTATAGCTAATTTTATCCTTATGCTCTCTCTCTTTACAGCTCACTTTTCTTTGATCTCTAACTTTTCTAGGCTGTCCATTCTAACAAGGTAGGTAGGTAGGTAGGTAGTCCATTCTAACGAGTTATGCCGAACTTACGATATTTCACAGCGCTAAAATCAATGTGGTTACGTCCTACCTTAGTAAATCTATTCCTTGCCATGGCCATCTATATAAATAACTGAAAGAGCGTCTCTATATAAATAAAAAAAAGAGCGTCGGTGGTACATGTCAACTTTTTGCCGAGGGACTGTTCGGGCACTGTTTGTTCCCAGCTTTGCCCGGGGAAGGAAGGATTGTAATCGCGCTGAAAACAAAAATTTAGATCAAATCTAACTGAACAAAATGCGGCCAAAGAAACGACCAAGGCTGTCAATTCTTGAAAGAAGACAGAGAGATGCACTGAGAAAGCGGCAATCAAGATCAAGTGAATCAAGGCAACAACGTGCTGCACGTTTACAAACTGACAGAGCGAACAACGGACAGTCGGTCACAGGAAACAGATCAGGAAAGGGAAGCCCATCTTAATGCTGACAGAAAGCGAACAGCGGACAGTCGGTCACAGGAAGCAGATCAGGAAAGGGAATCCCGTCTTAATGCTGACAGAAAGCGAACAGCGGACAGTCGGTCACAGGAAGCAG
>CAUDMG010000008.1:5000-72500 GCA_958450375.1 Homarus gammarus
ATGTATTATCTCGGATTTTCAAAACTTTTGGGTTGATATTAAAGTGCATTTTATTTAGGTATAAAGGAGTGGTTATTTGATTTTCAGTTGACAAGGGGGATGCCATCCCCATCAATATTACTCCCTTGTGCACCAGTCATACATACTTTTATCCCTGTACCTTCTTCAACTTGCCTCCTCTTTCCATCATACAGATTCTCTCTACACCTTTAACCACATCTGGATGGAATATACTGTTCATCTTATCTACCAACCACTTCCTAGAGAATTCTTCCTCGCTCCTCACTTAATCTATTTAATAAAACTTAAAATATCCCATCACACAAGACCTTCAAGAATTCCTCCTCCCTCTGCATTATTGCACATAATAAATTATTTATATTAAGACTGATGAAGACAAGAATTCAGCACATTAGTCCTCTCAGAATAATAACTATGACCATTAAATCCTTAATAAATACTAAACCTAGAGAATAGAAAAAAAAAATATCAACTTCAAAAATTATCTATCTAAAGCCGGTATGAAAATGTTCATCTTTATATACGTCATAAAAAGAACGGCCACTCAACCACACATATAGTAATAAAGAACATCCAGTAAACAGCACATATATTTGTAATAAAGATCAACCACACCTTGTCATAAAGATCATCAACCACACCTTGTCATAAAGATCATCAACCACACCTTGTCATAAAGATCATCAACCACACCTTGTAATAGATATCATCAACCACACCTTGTAATAGATATCATCAACCACACCTTGTCATAAAGATCATCAACCACACCTTGTCATAGAGATCATCAACCACACCTTGTCATAGATATCATCAAGCACACCTTGTAATAGATATCATCAACCACACCTTGTAATAGATATCATCAACCACACCTTGTAATAGAGATCATCAACCACACCTTGTAATAGAGATCATCAACCACACCTTGTAATAGAGATCATCAACCATACCTTGTAATAGATATCATCAACCACACCTTGTAATAGATATCATCAACCACACCTTGTAATAAAGATCATCAACCACACCTTGTAATAAAGATCATCCAGTCAACCACACACATTGCAATATGTAATAAAGAACACCAACCACATATCTAAAGCAGTATTTCTCTTTAGTTTCTTCAACATCTACCTGTTTTATCTATGACACATCCACAATTAAAGAGTGGATAAGACTGCACTTTATGATCTATCAGACTTGGTTGATATTTTACACTAAAAAATTTTCGACATAGAAATCTTAAACTTCTCAAGGGAATAAAAGAATATACTAACTCTTAAATCATGATTATGATTATATATGGTAGCTCTTGCTTGCCAAGATTCAATGAGCAATTTCCTGCGAGCCTCCAGTGTTGCTATCTTCTCGGCTATTTCCTCTGCCATGAAGTGACCTTGATCAATTAGTGCATTACCAGCTGCACTAAAATTGTCAAAGGAATCTGCACGGGCATCAATCTCGGTCTTGTATTCTTTGTGTCTTGATATAACTGCTTCAGCACCAGAGACATCTTTAGGTAACTCGGGCGCAGTGATTTTTGCCAAAATTTCATTCAGCCAAGCCCTAAAAGAAAAATACATTTTAATAATTCTAGTATTAAAAACTAGACACTTCAGTAGCTCATAATAAATAAGAAAATACAAAAACATTCTTATGTCTTCACAGACTGCACATGACTCAATACAAAACAAGAAGAGTACTGTACATTCAGCAAGCCACAACCAACAACCTTCTAAACATTACTTTATATGCCAGATGCCTCACAAGTGTTTGAACTGTGGCAATTTCACAAGGTCCATTGTTACTTTTATCGCAGTATAAACCGATGATTTGCTATTGAAACAAGATTTCCAATCGGCAATTGTGACCAAGTCCTGACCAAGTCCCAGGTTGCTCATCCGACTTTCTACCTAATTTACACACAATTGCATGGTTTCAATTGTTTCTCTTATTACTGACAACACAACATACATATATTGTTTCTCATTATTTTTTTTTTTTTTTTAGATATTTTATTTACTTATGGTTATCATTACAGGTTGACAATACCTTATCCGAAATCCTTGGGACCAGAGGCATTTCGGATTTCGGAATTTTTCGGTTTTCAGATTTTTTTTTTTTTTTTTTTTTTTAGGCCATCTGGGCACAAGTCACTGACCCACATTGGGGCCTGTGGGGCGAAAATATAATAATAATAATAATAATAATAATAATAATAATAATAATAATAATAATAATAATTCATAGGTCTAGGTCACGTTACTCACTTTTATCTTTTTTTCATTCTTGTATTTCTTTATTATTATTATTTTATTAATACAGTATTATTGTTGTTATTATTTTATTTTGGTGTATTTTTTAATTATAATTTTTATTTACTATGAATAATTACAGGTACGTATTATTATAATTATTATAATTACTATTACATTTTCGCCCCCCCCCCCCCCCCCAGGCCCAGATGTGGGTCAGTGATCTATGCCTGGGTGGGCTAATCCCTGTAAAAAAAAAAAAAAAAAAAAAAAAAAAAAAAAAAAATGCTCCACAAAACCTTTCGGTTTTCAGAGCTTTTCGGTTAAAGGGTTGTCAACCTGTATTATTATTATTATTATTATTATATTTTCGCCCTCAGGCTCTAATGTGGGTCAGTGACCTATGCTCAGATGGGTTAATCTCCATTAAAAAAAGAAGTCAACTTTGTATGCCAAGACCAAGAATGCCAACAAGCAACCAGTTTACATTTCTTTTAAGCATGAGAGTACTGGTACTAATCACATCCACTAGTATGACAAAAATTAAAAGAAATTGGTCCTAAAATCTCACTTTAGAGCATAACCTGGAGAGAAAGTGTGTGTGTGCACATAAATGGTGTAATGCATCTAGTATTAGTGTTAAGGTGCAAGCACGGCTTGCTTCCTCTTATCTACCAACCACTTCCTAGAGAATTCTTCCTCGCTCCTCATGGCGAACAGGGAAGCAACTTGCATTAGTCTTCACCTGCCAGTACACAGCCTCTTCACCATCAAGACTTCAGTTGTGCCTCCTTGTGGCAACACATGGTAATTGGGGGCCTCGTGGGTCCAGGCTAGACCAGCAGGGGATCTTGGAGTAGCAGTGGGCCCAGAGGGATGGCGCATAGGTCCACTGGCATGTGGACACGGCCTGGCACATAGGTCCACTGGCATGAGATCACGGCCTGGCGCCTACCAACCACTGCCCCGCTGCCTTGCAGATTAACCTTGGTAGGAATTAGGCTACAGGAGTAAACCCTGAATGAAAAATCTGCAGTGGAGCCCCACATCAGGCAGACATGCTTACAGAGTTCCAACAAGACCTCCAAAAGTGGTACAGGTGGAAGAGATGACCAACATGGGAACCCATCGATTATACTGGCAGATGAAGGCAATGCATGATGGACAGGCTACCAAGGCGAAACGCAACAAACTGGGCTATTGGCAGTCCATTGCAACTCTACCTCTCCCCAGTCATTGCAACACTTACACCACTGGATCAGGAAAAGGGAGAGCCAAGATGTGTGGTTGCAGTCTGCACTCCTGTCTCGCCACATAAACTAACTCACACGCAACCATCATCCAGCTCATCATACTCAAACCCCTATACCCCAAAAGTGGTGACAGGGATAGGCAGAAAAGACTGCTGGGAGTCTCTAGTGACAACTCTGCACATGGGTGGCACAGATAAGATGGTTATTTATGCACTGGGATCTAGGCAGCAGTGCAATCCAGTCCTGTCTGTGCAGCCCCTTTGAGGAGCCACTCTACTCACCCCACATGGGGAGGGGGGCTAGAAATGGTGCCCCAAACAAAGCCTGCTTAAAGAACCAACCTGACTTGGGAACTGCACCCAGTAAGGTCAATCTTATGCAGTCAAAAGCACAATTATAATCCCAGATCAAAACAAAAATACAAACTATACAACCTCTTAAGGTCACTGTATGGAATGTCAGGACTCTTCTGGATACTGGCACAAATGAGCATCCTGAAAGAAGAACTGCCCTTGTGGCAAAAGAACTGGCCAGATATAACATCGACATAGCAGCCATTAGTGAGTCCCAGCTCCCAGATGAGGGTCGACTCACAGAACTGGGGTCTGGCTATACTTTCTTCTGGAAAGGTAAGCCTGCTGTGGAGAGAAACCACATTTATGGAGTTGGCCTTGCCATCTGCCAACGCATCCTACACAGGCTGACTGAAATACCTGTTGAGATCAACGAGCGCCTCACGACGCTCTGAATCCCACTGAATCACTCGTGTCATGCCTTTTTCATCAGTGCATATGCCCCAACACTGGATACAGAGAATGACATCAAGGAGGCCTTTTATGCCGACCTTGACAAAGTGCTAACCTCTATCCCCAGAGAAGATAAGGTTGTGCTCCTTGGTGACTTCAATGCCAGAGTTGGCAGAGATGCTGACATTTGGCAGGGAATATATAGGGAGAAATGGAGTAGGCAAGTGTAATCCCAATGGCCTACTCCTCCTCAGCAAGTGTGCTGCACACAACCTCACTATCCCCAATACCTTGTTTAAGCATGCCAACAAGTTCAAGGGTTCGTGGCAACACCCACAATCCAAACACTGGCATCTCAATGACTACATCTTTGTCAGAGAAAGAGATCGCCGAGATGTTCTCATCACCCGAGCAAAGCGTGGCTCAGACCACTGCGGCAACGATCATAGGTTTGTCAGAGCCAAGCTCTCACTTCACGTTGCCCCAAAATGGTGAAGGCATCAAGCCTCCAGAAGAGGTTTTAACACTTAGCATCTGGAGGATCCAGCGGTAGCACATGCTTTCAGAGGGCAGCTCAAACTTGGTCTGATAAACAACCTGACAACAAACAACCCAAATCCCAGTGCCAAATGGGGTATTCTCGACAATCATGACAAAAACCTCCAGAGAGACCCTCGGCCGGATCGAAAGAATACACCAGGACTGGTTTGATAAAAATGATCCAGAAATCAATGTGTGCATTGATGATAAAAGTGCTGTTTAACTGACTGGCAGAATAACAACCCTCAGTCTCAGACCAAAGCCCTTCTGCAATAAGAAGGCGATGGCCCAGCGCGAACTTCGCAAACTAAAGAACGACTGGTTTAAAAATAAAGCATGTGAAATGCAAAAACTTCCAGATCAACATAAGATGCACAAATGCCTCAAATCAACTAAAACATTTTATGGGCCAATCACTCATGGGGCAGCCCCCCTCCGCTCATCCGACGGTAACACACTAATTAAAGACGAAGAAGGCCTCCTTCAGTGCTGGAAAGAGCACCACCATTTGCTGCTCAACCAAAACACCAATGTGTATGTCCTGACTACCCAACAGTTGTCTCAGCAGAGCTGACCCACCTCCACTATCCTTCATCAAACAGATGAAAAATAATAAAGCCTCAGGGCCTGATGGAATCCCAGCATTTTTTATATTAAAATTATTAGTCATTTTAATATTTATTTAACATACCAGTATTGATAATACTGTATATGCAGTACAGGGAACTAGTTACAAATATCACATTTTGTTGTGAGCATCAGCTGATCAGCTGATGGGGTACTCTGCCAATTCAGTAATCTGTTCTATGTTTACATTCATTGCCAATGGAGTAAATATCAATAAAGCTGTGCTCTTTAATATTTTTGCATGTTTTATATTAAAATTATTAGTCATTTTAACATTTATTTAACATATTGATAATATATGCAGTACAGGGAACTAGTTTGTTGTGCTCCCATCAGATGCGTGAGTCGGTCACAAGGCGTCAGTTAAATTTTGATAACAGTGGAGAGAGGATCTATTTTGTTGGTGTCTTGAATATTTTTTTATTTTTCATTGGTCATTCTGAACTTTAGGTAACATATTGATAATAAATAGTGCAGTGCAGTGTTGACTTAAAGAAAATAATCTTGAATTACACCTAGTGAACTTAATTATATTGGTGAAATTACTGCATCAAGCATGGGTCCCCTGAAAGGTGATTTCTCATCCATCCCCATTTCCTTCTCTTCTCCCTTCTCCACCCCCACTTCTAATTCCCATCATCATCAACCAGGAACCTTCTACATACACACCTCAAAGTAAGTGTACTTTACTGCATTTTTATTCACTTTGTATGTACTTTTCGTTGAGCTGGAACCAATTACCCAAAATCCCATTGAAACAGTGGTTTCGGTTAACAAAATTTTTGGTTAACGAGCTACCTTCTGGAACGAATTGTGATCCCTCGGTTAATGAAATTTCGGTTAACGAATTACCTTCCATAAGAATCTTCAATTCGATTAAACGAACAAAAATTAGGTTAACGAAATTCTTACGAAATCATGTCAACATGTTTTTGCTTGCTCACCAGCTGGAATATTAGTCCGCCAATACAGTAATCGATTCTAAGGCTTAAATTCGTTCTCATTTGAGTAAATATCAAGATGGTTGTGCTATTCAATAATTTTCCAAGTTTTATATTAAATTTTTTTAGTCATTTTAACACTTATTTAACGTAATTGCAGTACAGGGAGCTAGTTTTTGATGCGCCAATCAGCCACTTGACTCACCCACCAAGGTGTCAGTTTATATCTCTGGTCAGTGGAGGTAACATCTTGCTTGTGGCTCTCATGAACATAAACTATTTTAACGTTTTTACAGTACAATTATTGGTCATTTTGAAATTTATTTAACATATTGACAATATATAGTCCAGTGCCGTGTTGATTTAAAGAAAAAATATCTTGAATTACACCTAGTAAACTTAAAATTTTATGGGTGAAAAGACGGCATGAAGCATGGGGTGATTTCTCTTCCACCCCCACTTCCTTCTCTTCTCCCTTCTCCTCCAACCCCACTTCTAATTCCCATCATCATCAACCACGAGCTCTTCTACATACACACCTCAAAGTAAGTGTACTTTACTGCATTTTTTTTTTTACTTTGTATGTAATTTTCGGTGAGCTGGAACCAATTACCCAAAATCCCATTGAAACAATGGTTTCGGTTAACGAAGTTTTCGGTTAACGAAGTTTTCGGTTAACGAACGACCTTCTGGAAAGAATTGTGTTCGTTAACCGAGGGACCACTGTACTGTATGTATGTTGTGTTGTCAATAGTAAGAGAAATATTTGGGACTGCAATTGTGTGTAAATGAGGCACAAAGTCAGATCAGCAACCTGGGACTTGGTTACAATTTTCGTGATGTCATATGGCAGCAGGGTCTACCATTAGACAATACATTAAGCTTCCATATCTTCCCAGGCGGTAGTACCTCCCTGTTTGGTAGCTGCTTACTACCTATAAAGTGTAGCTGACTAGACTTAGCAGAATATCAATTGCATTGCTGGAATCCTTATAAGATAGGGATTAATTTGAGTATAAACATTACATAGTTTGCACAAAAGATAAAAACTTTAGTCTTGTGAAGTGCATTTGAGTACAAAGTGTGTACAGTAATGTACACTTAATATTTACATTTAATATTTGTTTAATTTACGTTTCTAGCAGTCCATGGTGCTTTAGAGACACAGGAGACATATAATTAGTGGGCCAGAGGTGTATTGTTGAATAATATTACCTGACCTCGGTTGGTCCGGCAAAACAGATAATCCGGCAAGGCTTTGGAACCAAGGGTGCCAGAAATTCGGTGGTGTACCTGTACTCTTTTCTGAAGCATGATTTTAGCACCAGTGTGAGGGGAAGATATAGCACAAGTACAGAGATAAACAATGCAATGATTGGTCAACACCAATCACTTGATATCTTGAAACTGTAGGAAGTAGAGATAGTGTGAAACACATCCATAATACTTCCCAGGAAATCCAAGGCACCCAACCTGATGCCACATGTACAAAGTGATTCTGGTAGATTCATGTCCCCTAACATAGGAGATGATTTTTGGTACAGTTTAAAGTCAGTTTACTGAATAAAATGTCTGACAACTACATGCTAATCAATGGAAAAAACTAACAGCCTTACATAAGTTCTCGGTAGTCATCGAAGTATGACTGTAGCTTCTCTGCCTGATATAGTTTATCCTTCCTTTGTGCAGATTTGTCAAGAAGATCATTCCATGCTTCAACTGTCTCCTCATGTTTGACAGAAATGTGTTCTCTTGCATCTGGGAAAAGTTCAGCTAAGCGCTTGGCTTCTTCAACTACAGATTCCACCTGGCAAAAATTAAAAGCAAAACAATATTTTTAATATTTTTCAAAATATGGAGACTTAAAAGAATATAAAACCCCTCACATTTGAAGTTAAATATGGCTTTAAAGATGATATTGGAATCATTTTCTCTATGTGGCGACTTGGACACCACAATGAGTTATATTGATATTTTTTACATTAACAAAGGTAAGTATCTTGAAACTGACAATTCAACAAATATTTACCCAACACTTCAATTAAAAAAAAATTAAACATGATTTTTTAGGATGAAATTTAAAAGTGGTCATTTCATTTGGTCTAGAAAAAAATTAAATAATTAAAGAAAGTTTCTAGTTACCACAGTACATTAAGTAAAAAGGGGAGATGAGCACATCCTATTACAAAATAAGCAAGATGAAAAATATAAAAAATAAATAAAAAATAGGCTAATAAAACATGAATTAATATATCAAAGAAATACAATTTTTTAGACTAATTCCTGAATAGTAATGACTTCATGTATAAACTACACCACACAGGCTACTACCAAATAACCTCTCATGAACAGGGCTGCTCCTGCACTGAATAAAGTTATCTGGCATTAGCCACATAAAATATTAAAAGTGGTGTCCCCATATTGAAGGGGTTAAGATGTTACCAAATAAAGCAACTGGTTCAAAATAATAACATACCTGCTCCTTTACTGCTGCCAGGTCTCTTTCAAAGCCTTGATGTTTTCTAGCTAAACTTTGGATGGTCTCTATGTCATGGCCATAATCTTCAGATGAAATAAATGCATCTTTCTCAGCAATCCAGCTTATTGTCTCGTCAGCGTTACGGTCAAACACGTGGACCTGACAAAAAAATAAAAATAAAATAGATATAAATAACTTCAAATTATTGGACACATAATTTGAATCAACATAACTGGAATGAATTCTTAGCCACTATTTACAAAATGAGGGAGAAAAACCTCGAGTACTACCATACGGTATACACTCAGGTATAGGTAGAGCCAGGAGTTGACTTATAATTGAGTAACATGCATGTTTAGGGGAGGAGATGGAGGAAGTTATTGCATATTCATATTTCTTTGTTTTTATTAGTTATACTGTACTATGTTTTCAGTTGGGTAATTAACACATTTAAATATAAACATTTACCGCCTCATGTTTACTTACCACAAAATCTTCCTTATCCTAACATTATTTCAAATTTCTGCCAATATTGTAAGCATAACATGCCTCATGCTTGCAACACACTCATTTCATTGCTTCAGAGATGCCATTATAAAGGTAAAAATTTTCATAATACCTAAATTCAATAAATGTAAATATGAATACAGCAAGTCCTCGTTTAACTTTGCCCCCAATAACATCGTTTCGTTATAACATTGCCAATACCCATGATTCGGATAACATCCCGCCGATTCAGTATAACGTCATCATGAACTACTTTGTAAGCCTCATCACCCTCTCTCTCATCTTGGCGCGCTATGCTCTAACCCGCGGAGCGTCACGGCGTCCTCAAGCGCAGCCAGTCTTTGTTAAGCTACCACAGCGTTCGTGCATGTTTAAGTGTTTATGCTCTTAATACTGTACTCTAACCATTCTAAAAGGCATCCATCAAGTGCTGCTGATGCTATTGTTGTGAAGAAGCAACGTAAGAATATTAGCCTTGCTACGAAAATGAAGGTTTTTAAACCGGTTGGAGGAGCCACCTGCCGAGTCTCAGTGACTCGCCACCCTCCTCCTCTTCTCCCGCCTTCCTCATCCACTCCACTGCCCACCACACACTCGCTCCACCACCTCCGTCCATCACTGAGTACAATACAAAATGACTCAGTTTATTTATATACTGTACAGGTAGTTCTGCTATAACGCGATAATTGTGTTCTTGTAAAATATCGTGTTATAGAAAATCGCGTAATAGAAATAACAGGGCTTATGGAGAAAATAGGGTTAGGTGCAGATTACTCGAAATCAAAAAAATTTAGTAGTTAGCCTAACACAAATGATAGCACAGTCTAAATAAATGTTACATTCATATCTAATAATGAAATCATACAGTAAGTGTAACACTTTGCCTTGAAAAAATATGAATGTAACTTGATGGGGGAGAAGGGTGATTTTGAGGTTGATAACATCGAGCTTCATTTCAAGTGTTATATCCTTTCTTTTAAGATCATCACCGGGAATTCTATCACCAGAATGCTTCTTGGAGATATTCTTCTTTACCATATTCACAGTTAATACCACAAAATTGGAGAAATAGTAAGCAAAAATTGCGTTATAGCAAACAAGCGTTCCCGTCATACAAATATCGTTCCTAATTCATAAATCGCGTTAGAGCAAATTCGTGTTATCAAAACACGCATTATAGCAGAACTCACTGTATATACTATTTTCTATAAAAATTCTATTGAATTTCTGTATAAGTAATGTATTTTATGGGGAAAAGGGAGGTTGGGGACGTATCTCCCGTATTTTATTTATTTCTTATGGGGAAAATTGACTCCGTTAACATCACGGTTTTCAGGAACGGAACCACAACATTAAGCGAGGACTTACTGTACATGCGCGCACATGTGTTAAAAGGCTACAGTGTTTGTTTTAATGGAAATAAGGACCACCTTCTTGTATACATTCAAGCGAACCATGTTCAACCAGAAAAATAAGCGAGTAAAACACAGCAGGACTTTTCCATTCAAATTTTTAAAATATTGACCATATACAAATAAAGGTTTACCTCACAAATTCAAATTACCGTATGTTACATATAGGGCTATATTCCTTCATCTCTTCCTGTTTAAGGCAAATTAGTTGACTGCAACAATGCAGAGTTACAGTGTCAGAGAATGTTCCCATCAAGCTGGTCCTTTAAACAGTTTATTGAGAGCTACAGTTAAGCGAATCATGGTTGCAGAGGATTATATAAAAAAGTTTTAATGACTAAACTGTTATCAATAAAGTAATAACTGCTATAGACAGAGCCATTACCATAATTTGTGTATGTTGCCAGTAATTCTAAAACAATGGACATGTCTGAAACCCATCCCAGACACTTGCATAGGTCACTCAAGTATTAGGATTAAAACATGGGATGTATTAGGACAAATGGAGGCAGTTGCCAATTTCTACATACTCCAGTTTCAATTTTAAGTCACTCCTCATCTCAAGCCATTTCAAAGTCTGTAAAACAAATTCTTGTAGCAAAGAATAATATAAGAGCTTGAAAGAGAGATGTAGCAAAAGTACAAGAAAGATGAAATACTTCAGTATTTGCCTTGAGATGAACTAGGCAAGAATGCAGTTTTCAAATGAGACAACATTTGATTACATCAACTAATAGAATGGTAGCAACTTCCCATTTTCTCTACTCCTATTATATTTACCATGTAGATATTAGGTCTATTCTGCAGACAAAACACTAAAATAAGTATAAATAATTGGAAAGTATACAACATATTTTATGGCCTAAATATCAGCCTGCGTACTATATATGCGATTGCTGTCTCCCGCAAGCTAATGAATCCCCAGTTGCTGTCTCCCGCAAGCTAATGAATCCCCAGTTGCTGTCTCCCGCAAGCTAATGAGTCCCCAGTTGCTGTCTCCCGCAAGCTAATGAGTCCCCAGTTGCTGTCTCCCGCAAGCTAATGAGTCCCCAGTTGCTGTCTCCCGCAAGCTAATGAGTCCCCAGTTGCTGTCTCCCGCAAGCTAATGAGTCCCCAGTTGCTGTCTCCCGCAAGCTAATGAGTCCCCAGTTGCTGTCTCCCGCAAGCTAATGAGTCCCCAGTTGCTGTCTCCCGCAAGCTAATGAATCCCCAGTTGCTGTCTCCCGCAAGCTAATGAATCCCCAGTTGCTGTCTCCCCCGCAAGCTAATGAATCCCCAGTTGCTGTCTCCCCCGCAAGCTAATGAATCCCCAGTTGCTCTCTCCCCCGCAAGCTAATGAATCCCCAGTTGCTGTCTCCCCCGCAAGCTAATGAATCCCCAGTTGCTGTCTCCCCCGCAAGCTAATGAATCCCCAGTTGCTGTCTCCCCCGCAAGCTAATGAATCCCCAGTTGCTGTCTCCCCCGCAAGCTAATGAATCCCCAGTTGCTGTCTCCCCCGCAAGCTAATGAATCCCCAGTTGCTGTCTCCCCCACAAGCTAATGAATCCCCAGTTGCTGTCTCCCACAAGCTAATGAATCCCCAGTTCCTGTCTCCAGCAAACTAATGAATCCCCAGTTGCTGTCTCCCGCAAGCTAATGAATCCCCAGTTGCTGTCTCCCGCAAGCTAATGAATCCCCAGTTGCTGTCTCCAGTATGCTAAATTCTACCTAACCCAACTCCAGAATTAAAAATATGTTATTGCTTACATAAACACATTATTACTATTTTTAATTAATTTAAAAATAGTTATTGTAAATATAGAAGTTCAATTTACAACTACTGTACAGATGATAACCCGAGACGATTAACTTCAGTACAGCAGACACCCAACTCTTCAGAGGTAGCTAAGCAGTAGCCATTTCTGAACTCTTTCAAGCATCACAATCTATTAATGCCATACCTACAACATTTATTTTTAAATCTTCAAATATCTGATACAAAGGAGGATTTAGAGATAATTCTTCTTTTCAAATTTGTGTCTGTTAACATCGCTGGCCGCATTGTAGCGAGGTCAGGTTAGACTCGTCACTTTAACCACCAGGCTACTGTGCCAAGCTGTGAGGTGATAAGGTTGTTTTTCCTCTCGTATTTTCAGGTAGATATACGTAACTTTCTTCATTTAGTTTTACTCGTTACATGCACACACCATCCTATATACATAATGTGAAAAAAGTAAAAAATAATTGTCCTAATGGCTAACACAGAAAGGGAATATTGTATACATTTCTTTGTATACAAGTTAGCTGGCTCAGTGGGGAAGCAGGAAGAGGGCGAGCCATGTGGGGGGGGGCACTGCTAGGGAACTGGCAGAGTTAGTGTCTCCGTTGCTATGGTGAACTGATGAACCAGGGAGCATATGCAAATGGGGACTGCTAAACTTCCATTTGGCTTTTATTTATTGGTTTGGCAATACTGTACAGTATTTTGGGTTATACCTTATTTATTGGTATTTTTATTTACTCCCCACATTTACTGGTACTGTTCATAGTACGCCCGGATAATTCGCGGATTTTTATTTTGCAGTCCTCTATTACTTGCAAATGATACTCCAGATGTACCCAAGAATGTCTGTGGGTAGTTTTAAAGTTGCCAGCATTTTCGCGGCTGGGACAGGGAGCCATTCGTTCTAGAGACAGTAATTTCCTTTACCTGTATTGTATATTTGTATGTGTGTAGACACAGACAACACACAAAAATAAATAATAATGGGAAAATCCTCTCACAAATAATCAGAAACAAATTTATTAAAAATGCGAGTCTACCCTAAAGTCTACTCTATGCTTTATTAATAACAAAGTTAGGAGTAGACTTGAGGTGTAGACTGTCACGTTTTTAATAAATTTGTTTCCGATTGTGAGAGGGTTTTCCCATTATTATTTATTTGTATGTATTTTGTGTATGTCTACACACACACACACACATATATATACAATACAGGTAGAAGAAATAATTGTCCAAAGGGAAAACACACAGGGAATATACATTTCTTTGTACACAAGTAAAAATGTACCCCCCAGCAAATGTTATACGCAGATTTGGCAATTCGCGGCCATTTTGAAAACTTATCCCCCTGCGAATTTGAAGGGCATGCTATATATTATTTTATTAAGAAAACTATGGCTACAGGAGGAAAATCCACACCAAAGTTTTTTCCTAAATACTCCCTGCTAAAATAGGGGGGTGCGTCTTATATGCCATAAAATACGGTACATACTGTAGTACAGGCATCCCCCGGGTTACGGAATTTCGCTCTTAAGGCATTTGTAAATTATGACCAATAATTTCGTGCTACGGCCTGTAAATCCGCCCTTACGGAAATTGGGGTAAATTTTAACAAACACAAGGCCTCACACATGCCATTCAGACTGACAGACTTGACAAGTTTTACCAACCATAAAGAGAGTTGAAGCTTTAAACATCACTCACAATGGATCTTGAATATTCCAACTGTAATCAGACATACCTAAGTTGCCTCAACAATTGCAACCCCAGTTGCAATATCAAATTCTGTCACACTACCAAAAAATAATAGTTTCTGGTGCACGCTTAAGATTAAGAGAAAACGGACGACTCAGGAGTGCTAAAGTGAGAGAAAAAGGACTCCTATGACGGGGCACTCAAATAAACATACACATAGCTGCATAATGCAATATTATGCAATATTAACTCCTAAATAGTTGTTTTAAGAAGGTATATCATAAATTATTTAATGTACTGTATTGTATGTGTTTATATATGTTTATTTTCATTAATAAAAGTGCTTGAATTACTTTTTTGGGGCCGAAAAAATTCCTTAGGAACGCATCTCCAGTTTTATAATGGAAGTCAATGGGAAAATAGGTTTCGCGTTACGGAATTTCACGATACGGTCAATTTTCCGGGAACGGAACCCTTCCGTAACGCGGGGGATGCCTGTATATATAATTAAAAAGTGCATATTACAGAACAATGTTCCTTACCTTAACAGAATCAGGTCTTCAATTTAAGTGTTGTCATGTTAATAAATGCAGTAATGCAAGAAGATTTAAAACTCCCTAAGTAAGACCCTATCATGAGTGTGTGTAGTTTAAACCAGCCATATCAGGTCAGGTTTCAGATTTGTCCCATGTAGGAGCTAGTTTATTGGGCACCCCCTTGCATCCTTTGCAAGGCAAAGCCCTGAAGTGTTTCGAGTACCCAACAGGGAAGCATATTAATCCCAAAGTTACTCTTTATGTCACTCAGTATGGTAAAAATCACATTTGATTACAACAATTTTACTGATTAAATTTAAGTATAGTTGATGGAGCTTACTATAAACATTAAACTTACATTTTGGGTTCAATAAAAGAAAAATACAGAATAAAGTTTGTAACCTTACTATCTTCAACTGCACTTCTTGTGTAACTGTAGACTACAGTTGACCACAACATGACTGCAGTACTTTAGAATATGTCAGAATCTTCTCCAGGACATTTGCACTCAACAAAATAATTAATCAAGGATAAGCCAACATATATGCTCAATGAAAACATCATCAAAAATACTCCTGGGTACAGTAAATGCTAATACCTCTCCAACACATTTCCTTGTTTTAAGTTAACTTGGGGTGGCACACCTACCAAATGACAGTCACAGTCAATGCACTGCTCTACTGAAATGGAAGTAAATAACATTGAAGTTAATCAAAAAAATTTTGAGTCATGGCTTACCTGTTTGGCTCCTGCAAGCGCCTCCTGTCTTGCATTTGCCAACTCTTTCAAGTCATCCCATAATTGCTGGAGTTCATCGACCTGCAATTGGAATTTTCTTTAAATCTTCATCACACAATATCCTGCACTGTACAATACATTAAACCACTACATAATTGCACAAGTGAAATAGTATTACAAAGTTTTAAAGGATAGTATTTTATAAACTGTCAAGCAGACAATAAAACTAGTAATTTCCACTCTATAAATAGAATACTTTTGTTGCTAAATGACCATACAGTATAAATTAAAATCATGTTTATTATTTTGTTTTCGTTTTTTTACAGTAAAACCTCATTACTCCGGACTAATTGGGACAGACTCCAGCCAGGAAAATTAAAAAATCTGAAAAAAGAAAGGCAATTCCTTTAGGTTCATTAGGTGCTGGGGGGGTTGATAAAACATTACAATAAAATAATCTACTTTTCCCCAAAAAAGAATCCCACACTCAATAAAATGAGTCATTGCAGTAATTTCTTTACACAATGCAACAGTTGATCAGCCTAGCTCCCTCTCTCCCTTGAATGCTATCACAACATATGTCTGTATTATCACTTAATAAATAATATTGAAGTGTATATATCAACACTTACTTAATAAATACTTTAATGTTGTAGTGAATTATGCATCTGCATATTCCCTGGTTTGTTCAGTACAAGGAGTCCCTGACTTACGAACGCCCGCCAATACGAATGGGGTTAAACATAAAATTTACAGTATTTTATTTACCTGACGACTTATTTTTTACTTTCATTTATTGTATTTTGTCATTTTATTTCTTATTTTGTCTTAATTAAGTGATTTTAGATATATAAAAGAACTTAAGCTTTGATATAAAGGGATTTTAAACATTGTTCTGTAAGTACGGTATGCACACACCATGTGTTCCAACTTACGTACAAATCCGACTTGGGTGTATAAGTAGTCAAATCGAGCCATCATGTATCACTCAGAGGCAATAAATAATGTTGTTAAGAAGGTACAGTAACTGCATATCAAATATTATACAGTGTTTATAGTGACCCTGTTGTAAGCTGATTTGCTGAAAGCTCTCACAGAAACGCATCCTTAGTGAATACCTTCCGATATAGCTTATCCTTTTATTTTCAAGTCAAATTACAAATAATATATTGTATTTTTCTATTATTGAAGATTTTATATTTATCATGATGAATCACACACCTTAAGAGGCTGATCATATAACAATGAATCGGTAAATAAACCTGGCAAATACAACAATGTCCAATCACAACCCCCACCCCCCTGCAACCCCCAGCCTGTTAACATATACAGTGTCTTAGCTCTCGTTAGGCCTACAGCAAATTTCATTAGACCACTGAACAGTATTCAGTAAACAGGTGTTGTTCTTTTCATAATAATTTCTTTTTAATTTTACCCAATTCTTAAAACATGGAGAGTATTCTTACATCATTTTAACCCATTTCTTAAATCTTTCAAGTATCTCTGTTATAGACAATACAGATTTTACATAAAAACCTCACATACCGTAAATAAGTACTGTATAGGTAACAATGTGGAACACGGATATGATACATATGAAGGAAGGATTCAGACCGAGACATGTGCCCCGAGACATATGCTGCAAGACACCGATGAACAGACAGTCAACTGCACACAGGAACACACAAACTACCTGGACTAATGCTGGATTTTTTCTGGACTTTTTAAAAGTATTTCAAGTGAATAGAGGGACGGTCCGGAGCACCTCGGAGAGTCCGAAAAAAACGAGTTCTGGTGTATTGAAGTTCGCTGTATCGAGGTTTTACTTTAGTTCAAATCTCATTTTCTCTGTAAATATCTTAACTACAAATGTCCATCACAGCTAAATTATGTACATCCAATGAAATTTTGACAGATTAAAGGTACACAATTTGGTAAATATTTTAATGAGCCAAAGCCCTAAAAACATTACTGTAATACAAATATCATGCTGGTCATATTTTTCATTATATTAAAATCCTGTGATGGTTCAGGCATGTAGAGAAAATAAAGGAGACCAATTGGGTCAAGATATGCAAGTCTAAATGTGGAGGGGAGGAGAGCAAGGGTTAAGCCAAGAATGACACGGGGAGAGGTTGTAAAATGTGTTCTCAAGGATAAGCAGTTGACAAGGAGGCTGCAAGTTAGCTGCCATCAAGTAACTGTACAGGCCTATATATATCGTTTTTTAAAAGAACATTATTTTTACGAGTCAATTTTCACCAGTGAGATGAAATGCAGTTAGCATGATGAAAATACATAAATTTCATGGTAAGAAATAAAATACAGGTACAGGTAGTTATGCTATAACGCGATAATTGTGTTCTTGTAAAATATCGTGTTATAGAAAATCGCGTAATAGATATAACAGGGCTTATGGAGAAAATAGGGTTAGGTGCAGATTACAGTTGGTCCTCCTATTACGCAGTCCCACAATCCGCGTTTCACCGTTAACGCGGTGCCTTGCCAGAACCTAACATTTTCACATTCCGCGGTCGTGAACCCCATTACGCGGAGAGCGGCTGGCAAGCCGCGCCATTTTTGGATCCAAACCTCCCGCCATCCGCCATGTTGTGTAAGAGGCGCGAAAATGGTGCGCACAAGGTCGCCCAGTCATCAAAACATTACCGAGTTCTTCACCCGCCACCCACTAAAGCCGACCCAAGTCAGTGATAGTGATAATTATAGTGAGGATATGGACTTATATGAACTTTGGGGGGTTTGATAAAGAGGCCCTGCAAGCCTCTGTGGTGGATAGTGATACAATTGATACAGGTGAGGGCCAATAATCTGCCCTCTGCCTCAGAACCAACCGCCTATCCCCGTGTGCCCAGCCATCTTTTCTACTAATGTAAGTGTTAAAAAACCTAATATTATTGATATTTCTCTTAATTATTAATTGTGTGTGCATGCCATCATAAAGTTAAGATAATATTTTTACTACAACATAGTTGTGTGTCGTCAAAAAGTGGAGTTTGGGGATCGGCCCGGACTCCATTTCAATTAATCCCATATGTTATGTTATTCACTTTACGCGTTTCTCACTTTCCGCGGTACCCTCCGGGTTACATTAACCGCGTAATACGAGGACCAACTGTACTCGAAATCGAAAAAATTTAGTAGTTAGCCTAACACAAAGGATAGCACAGTCTAAATAAAAGTTACATTCATATCTAATAATGAAATCATACAGTAAATGTAAAACTTTACTTGATGGGGGAGAAGGGTGATTTTGAGGTTGAAAAAATCGAGCTTCTCTTCAAGTGTTTTATCCTTTCTTTTACGATCATCACCGGGAATTCTATCACCAGAACGCTTCTTGTTGATATTCTTCTTTACTATATTCACAGTTAATACAGTGGGGTATGCTATAACGAACAGATCCTACTACGAATATTCCTATAACGAACGGTTTTACCTATAAAATTGAGAATGCTATAACGAACGAAACTCCTACAACGAACATTATATTATTTTTTATTTATTTATTTTCTAATTTATTGTTTTTTTATTACAAATATTAATGATATTCTTTATTTTAGGGGTTTAAATGCATATTTATGCACTTTTTTGCAATTTTTACAATTATATATTATATTTTTCAGTGTTAAGTGGTTGTATTTGGGGGCCTGGAACGGATTAATCCTATAACAAACGAATGCTATAATGAACAAGGTTCTAGAACCAATTAGATTCGTTATAGTATACCCCACTGTACCACGAAATTGGAGAAATAGTAAGCAAAAATCGCGTTATAGCAAACAAGCGTTCGCGTTATACAAATATCGTTCCTAATTCATAAATCACGTTAGAGCAAATTCGTGTTATGAAAACACGCGTTATAGCAGAACTCACTGTAAATGTTTTTTGGGTACAGGTCCACTCATTTGTTTTTACGGAGAACATTATTATTCTTGTCTTGTTAGTTTACGAGTTAATATTCATCACAGCAAGTTGAAATGCACATATAATAAAAATATGTTATGCTGCACATAGTAAATTCAATGACTGCATGGATGGCAACACTGATTCACTCGCTGGCAACTGACCTTCCGTATGAAAAGTGGACTGCTGCCACACTTCACGCCATGCAGTAGGTGTTAAGATGGAAGTTGACCATCAAATAGACCAATAGAGTAACAAGTTCGACTAAATTATGAAATATTTAGAATAACTAATTTTCAAGTACAGTACAACACTATTCAAGGAAATTTGATAAAAGCAAGAGGTCAGGATTTACTATAAGATCAGGAAAAATCGATACTTTACCACAGGAATCATAAGCATCTTGTCATCTCATTTGTGTGTTTACATCAAGTACATAAATTGTGGAAATAAGCAGATTATTTCACAAAGCATCTACTATCTAAGGTACCAGAACAATGTGCCACCAGTAATACATAAACAGCCCCATTGGGAAATCAATCAATCAATCAATTAAAGTGTCATCTTCATGTCTGAGGGTTGGCACCCAAAGTCCTCAACTCTAAATGCTTCTGGGCTCTTTTAATCAGTCCTCCCAGATTTTACATCATTCTGCAGACTCCACGAATTTCATTCATCCATACCATGTTTCTGCCATCCCCTGGCCCTCCTACCCTCAGTTTTGCCCATTACAGGTTGTACCTGTCTAGTCCGGCAACCTCGGGACCTGACCGGTGCCGGACCATGGAAATTCACCCTTTTCCTGGATAGATAGTGAATTGTGCTTATGCTTGGAAGCACTATCACCACTTTCTCTGCAACATGGTCTCTTCGAAGACATATTGAAGGGTTAAATGTCGTATAGTAGCTTCTTAAATTTCGAGTTTTTAATTCTTAACGTATTTTATTGGAACACAAAAAAACTAAATAAATAAAAATTTTGATGGCGGAAATTTGAATTTCGACGGGTTTGAACGGCCCGCCAAAGTGCAGACGACGTGCATAAGTGTGTAAACAGCGTCATTTCTCTTATGTACAAAAGATTCATTATTGTTTATTACTGAATGTCTTTTTTTTAATTAATGTTTATGTGTGCAAAATGAGCAATACAATTCATTAATAATACGGAGAATATTAAAACACACAAGGAAATGACACAGCATTGTTTTCGTTGATTACAAAACCAGTGACTGACTGGTTCTACATATAAAACTGAAGAAAATAAGACCTTGGTTGTAGCTGTAGTAAAATTAATATGGTTGTTTTAAGTAATGTTATTTAATGTTAATAAATGGAACAATAAAAGTAGCTAACGATAATGGTAAAGAAAAAAGAGAGATCGCGTATGTAAGTGCGCATGCGCACACGTGAAAACATATCGTCATTACTTTACATAAGAATATGAAAGCAACACTTATTTACTGTTCATATATATTTTAATTAATGTTTCTGAATTTGTTTTTATTGAATTAATGTATGTGGGTGCAAAATTAACAATACTGTACAATTTATTAATATTACGTGGAATATTAGAGGAGACGAGACGGCTGCTGGCATTGTTCATGTTAAAGCTTACGAAACCAGTGACTGATTGGTTCTACATATAAAACTGAAGAAAATAAGACCCTGATTTTAGCTGTAGTAAAATTAATGTAAAAAAATTAATATGGTTGTTTGAAGTACCTGTAATGTTATTCAATGTTAATAAATGGAACAATATAAGTAGCTAACCATTAATAGTAAAAAAAAAAGTGAGACTGCACGTATGTAAGTGCACACATGTGAAAACATATTGTCATTACTCTACATAAGAATATGAAATCAACACTTATTTACTGCTCATATATATTGAAGGGTTAAATGTTGTACTCTGTATAGACAAGCAGAGAGAGAGAGAGAGCAGCCGAACTGCCGGATGTAAACAAACCTTAATATCCCGGGGCTTTTTCTTTTTTTTAAGGGGATTAGCCCACCCGGGTATAGGTAACTGACCCACATTGGGGCCTGCGGGGCCAAAATTTAATACTCCTGTAATAATAATTCAGATAAAAAAAAAAAAAAAAAAAAAAAAAAAAAAAAAGACGCCGCCTATCTACCTATTGGACAAACTAAAATCGTTCCGGACCACGGGAGTTTCCGGACCACAGAATGCCGGACTAGAGAGGTACAACCTGTATAATGTCGAATATTATTTCTTCATCCTTAATTATATGACCAACAGAGAACAGCAATACCCTTTATAACGCTAACCCACACAAAGTTGTTTCATTATAGCACTCTTGCTTGCATCTTGGAGCTTTAGGGAAAAGAAAACAAAAGCACAAATTTCACAAAAACATAAAAAGCATTCAAAAGTCACGAGTCCAAACACTCAACGTGCAAAGAGCAGCTCTCTTTGTTTTTATGCACTCGGACAATCAGTACAAGGCGCTTTGTTTACATACAGTACAAATGTTTTGTGTTTACACTGTGGACACATTCTTGTTGACTGAAGATGGTGTAAAATGAAATTAAAAATTTTTGAGGTTTTTACTCACTTTTTCTTTGATTCGCTCTGGCTCAGGATGTCCATCATCCAAGAGGACTTTAGACTTCCCTTTGGCATTAGTTAGTTTGTCTTCATTCACAGCCAGAGCACCGAGGAAGGACTCAAACTTCTGGATCAAGATTTCCACGTGTTCTACATCTCTGCCATAATCTTCACTTGCTGCTATGGCCATTTGCTCATTTAGCCATTCACCCACTTCATCACTTTCCCGAAGAAATGCAAATAACTTGTGACTCTCTTCTAATCTCTTTGCTCGTTTTTCCCGAAGAACTTTCAGTTCAGCATACTGTTGTGTCACATTATCCTGCAGATTTAAATAGGTAGAAGAATTTAGGTAAAGCACACATTCATCTCTCAAAAATCTCTCCTAATCACTGTCCTAATATGTTCCAAAAAATAACTAAGATGAGGTGTACCTAAGTTGCTAAAAAATGGCTTTTCCTTTTCCAAACTAAGTTTCCTGTATTCTTCCTATGAACAACTAGAATTCCTCCTATCACTTCTCAATGGAGTTATCATCCATGGGAAGAGTCAACCATAGTTATTCATTAGTTAAGGGAGTAGCAACTCTACCATGCTAGCTAAGAGGGCCTCTACATATAATGCCCAGATAGAAGTGGGATGGCAATAGGAAGGGAATTATGGCTTTAAAATTTGCTGGATGGCAAAAAGGACACTATCCGATCAGGTATGCATGGCTAACCCACACAATCATCGAAAATGGCCTTAAAACAGCGATATCATAATAACGACGTCTGGCACCACAACAGTAAGTTATTTGATAACAGATACACAAAATGTATCCAGTTCAAAATGATAATTCCCAGGAATTAAAGATAAAATACTGTATGAAGATGAATTAGGACAATGTATATATAACAATAAATAACAAAGGTTTCTGTTTGAGGGAAGCCAGCTTTCTAAAAACACTTTGGAAATGAAACATTCTCATCTCAAACTACCAGAGAGATGCCGCCCTCTAACGTCCCAACAGACTGGGGCTTTATAGTCAACAGGACCACCAAAGTCACCTTATTACATTCATAATTATGAGGCCCTTCCTTGTGATATTTATTACTATTTAAGCATTTCTTTTTTATTATCATCACAAACAAACAAACAAAGTGATTGTGGTATATCCTAAACATAAACCAGTGTCATAACTAACTATACACTAGAACTGAAATGAAGTTGAAATTCAAGTAGCTTATAAAAAGGTGTCTGAATATGAAGAATGACAATACAGTACATCTAAAAACAGGAACTGCTTAAATTTTCTAATATTCTTTAAACCTTAATCATCAACCAACACCATTTGATAATGCATATTCCTTGTGTTCCAGTTTTTGTGCATATGAAGGGGGGGGGGGGTGAATTAGGGATTTATTACCCACCATTTACGGGTTAAAAACGGCTTTATAACACACAACACACATACCATCTTCTTGGTGATGTTATCACTGTCAAAGTGCCTTCTCTCTGTAAGCTTAGTGCACAAGACTGACAGTTTTTCTAAAGTGGATTTGAAACTCTCTAAGTCTCGTGCAACATTATCCAACTTCTTAGACAGTGCCCCAACAGATGTCTCATCTTTCCCAAAGTCTTGTGAGAGGAGCAGTGGTTTCTTCTCTCGCATCCACCCCTCTGCTTCACTGGCTTCAGTATAGAACTACGTAAAACAAAAAGAATGATAAAATAACCACAATTAATAAGAACATGTACATCTTCAGGGAATAAAAATTTTAAAACGCTGCATAATAACACTTAGTATAATGTCCCATGTTTCAGTAAAATCTTGGTTGGTATGACAATAAAAATTGTGCCATATACCCGAGGGGAAATAAAAGGGAGCCACTTACCATTTGTGACTCGACAGCATCAAGGAGTCTGAGTCGTCTTACACTGGCTGTATCCTTCAGTTGTGTTAGTTGTGACAAAAGCCGAGTGATCTTTGTTTCTATCTCTGCTGATGCAAAGTGGCCTGACCTAATCATCTGTTGTGATCTGCTATTTACACTATTAATGACTGGTTCATGTGAATGGATTTCTGCTTCCAATGCCTGAAACAAAATTTTTTTACAATAAGATTTAAAAAAATTTAACAATACGTACAGTATGTCTCCAACTAACAAATATTCAGTTTGAAAAGGCCACAAATTTGTTGTGGCTATATATTGTTTATAAAAAAGCTAGCAACATCAAAGCTCCAACTCATGGAACACTAAAAAAAACCTCTTGAATACCCGGGCACGATGGATGTAAGAATGAGCAGAATGGGGCTTGTCATCTCGGAATGGTTTCAGATTCTTCGTTCATTTTTCAGATTGCATAGTGCTTATAGTGTTCGAGAAGTTTTTGGTCAGAGTATACATGTAGTGTCTCATTAAATATATACAGCACAGTACAGCCAAAGAAAAAAGACGTGTTACACCCCTAATGTTAGGTTCTGAAACCCATGATGAAGAATCTGAGTAAAATAACAGCAAAGCCTTAATGTTCAAGTCTGAATGGGGAACTTTACAAAAAAAAATTTCATCAGGAGTTTCAGAAAATAAGGCACAGTAAGTGTAAAGTGACTTTCTCTTTTACATAATAAAAACAGACATTTACAAACCTGGTGTTTCTTTTGCAGGTTTTGTACAGCTGTAAGAGAAGAACCAAGGTCCTGACTGGCTGCCAATGGTTCCTTTTCTGCTACCCACAGCAGTTCATCCTCAATATCTCTCAAAAGCTGCTGCAGCAACATGGCATCCTCTAAATTCTCATGCCGGATGTGCATTGGCTCATGCAAGGAATTGTGCCTGAATTTTGAAGAGACAAGAATAATAACCTGTGTACTAACAATCATGTTGGGATGTGTTATCCAACAATTGCTTAAAAATACAACAAATAACAGCACCGGATGAAGGATCTTTTCAACATAAGATGACTCCAGGCAGGAACAAAGGTGTTGGCAGCTTCCAGTACTGAACTTCAGTTAGCAGACGACCTCACCCTTGTTGCTGACACTGAACGCGACCTACAGGAGATCCTGAACACCTACGCAGATGCGTATGCACACTTCGGCCTTGAGGTGAATGTAAATATAACTCAGATTCTCTTTCAGCCTGCCCCTGGTTCAGACACATCTCCATCATCCATCCATCTTAATGGTAATATCCTCTCTAATGTTACCCACTCTCGGTATCTCAGCTCCCAACTGTCCACCATATGAGTTTGCCTCAGTAGCCTGGCTACAGTGCCATGATTAATAATTATTAAGCATTATTATATCAGTAAACACCCATAGTAACAGTAAATCCAGTAAAATATGGCAGGGAGGGAGGGAAGTTAAGTGCCCTTTCGTAATTTTGTCCGGACTAAAGGAGGTGCCGGACCATCAGTTCCCGGTAAACCGGTGGTGTACCTGCATGGGGTTCCAACCATTCCGAGTTATTAAGGCAATTTTCCCCGCAGTCTTTCATCCCACTCCAATACCAACTTTTGGGCCAGAATAACCTCTCATAATCAGAAAACTTGCAAAATATTTAACACTAACCAGCAATGCAGGCAAAGGATGAAGATAATTAAAGGCTGGTAGGTGTAAGAGGTGATGGGGGGCAGACTGCACTACAGTACAGTATATACAGCATAATTCTGTATTATAAGCACTTACAGCACCAACTTCAAATGTTATTATTCACTTAAACACTACTGTACAGTAGCAAATAAGTAGTATCTGCCAGGATGAGTTTGATGACTTCCAAAACACTACATGCACCATGTAATGTCCCGGGAGGGTTGGTATGCTTGGTTCTGTGGCATAATGATTCGACCACATTTGGTAAATAAACATCATATTAATTACGCCAAAATAAATGCATATTGCATTATTTATGTTAAATTATATACCAAAGTCAATGCATGTCCCAATATCTATCATCCGTGGTCTCAATATTTCACTGTGTGTGGAGATAATTTTCTGAGTTACTGTACATATTTACTGGTTAAATTTTCAATGCAGGTGGAATAGCACTTTGCAAATAATACCTGAAAATAAGTACAGTGACTGTGGGTGGGTATCACTTCATTAGGCCTACTGATATGTAACTGGGTGGATGACTAGGCAGAGCCTCCCATGCTTCACACATATTCTGTCATTCCAAGATTGTATCATAATGACTCAGAATATTGTGAGTTATGTAAAAAAAAAAAAAAAGTATTTATCTAAAAAAAAAAATATTTTTCACCCAAAAAAATAATTTAAAAAAATTTACAGCCATTCCGAGTTTTACCGAATTACGAGTATGAAATTCCAAGGCTGGCAACTCAAGGCCGTTTGTTTACTTTAGTACAGTAAGATCTCATATTTCGTGCGATTTCATTAAGCGTTTTTGAATTTTGCGAGCATTACTCAATGTGATCAAGTCTTATATTTGGAGTAAAATATCGTGAATTAAACGAGATCCAGCAAGATGAATGCTGGCCACCGTCTTGAATAACGTCACAGCCCTCATATCAGTTAGTCATTTCTGTTACAACGAGTGTTTTGTCAATGCAAATTGGTTGTAACGCGATTGATGAATAGGGGAACACTTTGTAAAACGCGAACTTTTGCATACGAGTGTTGGCTATAGCGCGATTCCATCCTCAACGTTTTAAGCGTGGCGAGGGTTTATGCAATGTTTACAGTTCACATTCAACATCACATGTTCAATTGATTCGTGTCTTTTGTTTACGAAGTGTTTTTTGAGAGGCACTCAGTAAATTTCGTTCTTTTTTTGCAAATTTACCTGTTACCCATAAACACTGTATGAAAAGAATATGTAAAAAGAATGTTTCGCAGTGAGGAGTAATAACGGTTTACACCAGCGCTCTCTGTTTACATCACGTCATCATTTGAATCGCACAGGTTTTTGTCGATTGCTACGTGATTTTCGCTGTTTTCTCCAATTTTGTTGTGTTAGCGATGAATATAGAAAGACAAGGTAAGAAAAATGTTTCCAGGAAGCGTTCTGGCGATCGAATTGCCGGTGGTGAACGCAAAAGAGGTTTACAAGAAAGCAACTATCGCGTTGTTGCCTGCACCATCCTAGCGACCACCCAGGCTGTTATTGTGCGCTTTTTTGGGTGGTGCTACAACCTGTTGAATCAAGATAATGGCCTCTACCTGTTTTGGGGGCCTACTGGTGCAGGTGGGACAAACCCTAAGCGGCCAAATAAGGAAAAGGAGAAGCAGGACTATTATAAGGGAGTTAAGTTTGCCAAGTACTCGATGCAGGATAAGCAACGTGTGATTAAGTTACTTGAGGAAGGTCTAAAAACTATTTTCCGGAAAGCACAATCAGGTCAATAACGGCAGAATTTGTATCATTTGGAGGTTATAAATGGGGAAATCTGAGGTTGATGTAGAGTGGCCAGTCTAAATTGTTATTTTTCTCATTAGTTTATGTATTTGCATTTTGCAAATCTGAATTTGGCCCAATTTTTCCAGTCTATATTACTCAAGAAATACAAGATCTTACTGTACGTAGTAAAAATTATGAATACAGTAAACCCTCGCTTTACGCGGTTTCACTTTACGCGGTACCTTGCCGAACACGGAAAGCTCACTTTCCGCAGTGTGTGTATCCTTTTACGCGGAGAGCGGCTGGTGGTCCTCTCGCGCCGCGCCATTTTTGGATCCAAACCTCCCGCCATCCGCCATGTTGTGTGAGCGGCGAGAGTATGTTGCGCAGTGTATGTCTTTGTTGTGTGAGCGGCGAGAGTATGTTGCGCAGTGTATGTCTTTGTTGCGTTATCGGTGACATCATATGACATATCGGACTGTGATTGGGCCAAGCATCCTTAACTCCCTCCCAGCTAGCTGGGATTGGTTTAAGTTACTATGACGTGCCCCGCCACGGGAGCGTTGAAGCCCCTTGACCTACCCGCGTCAGTTACATCCCTCCCGGCTACACCGTGTATATCGGTATCCATTGTTCCATAAGAATGGCTTCCACTGGACCACCACCACCACAAACAAACCTTGCATTACCTGGACCCAGCCGCCCTAAGCCAAAGAAGATACGACGTTCCTTAAGCTACGAAATTAAGTAAATGATCATACAAGAGTTGGAGAAAGGAACAAGACAGGTTGATCTCACGCGCCAGCATGGTGTTAACGAATCAACTATCAGGACAATTAAGAAGGATGCAGCCAAGAAAAAGGAGCACATGAACATCACAAAGTCTACAGGTGCTTCTATGATCAAGTATTGCCACAACCAGGTGCTTCTCAAGACGGGAAAATTACTTGTGAGCTACTTGGTTCGTCAAGCGCGACGGAACATGGCAGTGGACAAGCGCTCAGTTAAGGAGTAAACGCATATGAACTGTATGCTGCAGTGTCATGAAAGATGGGAATTGCAGAGCCCAAACCCTTTAATGCTTCCTCTGGGTGGTTACAGAGGTTTAAGAAGAGGAACAAGATCACCAATATTAACATTGGAGGTGAAGAAGCTAGTGCTGACCGTGTTGTGGCTAGGGAATTTCCTCCGTTTTTACATGAGATTATGGAGGAAGGACAATACATCGACGGCCAGGTGTTTAACATGGACGAATCTGGTCTTTTTTGGAAAAAGCTACCTTCCAAGACCTTCGTTGTAAAGAATGCCAGCAAGTGTCGGGGCCGGAAGTTGCAGAAGGAGCGCATCACTGTCCTGTTTACAACCAATGCCTCCGGTACCTGTAAGCTCAAGCTATTGGTGATCCACACAGCACGCAAGCTGCATGCCTACAAGAGCATGGACATGTTCTCTACTCTGTCCCTCTCCTGGTTTGATGACTGTTTCGTTCCTGACGTTAAGAAATTCTGTGAGCAACAGAATGTTCCATTCAAGATTTTGTTGCTGCTTGACAACGCACCAGGACACTCGCCCTACTGTTAAATCTTCACCCAAAGGTAAAAGTGGTCTTCCTTCCTCCCAACACTACGTCTATAATACAGCCCATGGACCAAGAATTGATCTGTAATGTGAAAGCTGCATTCTCTGCCAAGAAATTCAAGCTCCTGAATGACTACACCAACACCAAGGAAGAGATGCGTAACCTGAGTGACACCGATAGCAAGAGCGAAGATGACGAGGAACAACAGTTGGCAGAGCAAGAAGTACTTGTGAGACAATTTTGGAGAACATTAACGTCAAGAAAGCTGTGTACTTCTTGGTGGAGGCATGGGATCAGCTGTCTGTAGCAACTGTTCGTCACGCATGGAGACATGTGTTGCAAGGTATTCCGGGTGGGAGGCAGAGTAAATCTGTGACTGGTGAGGTTCAGACTGTTGCAGTAGCAGTGGACCTTGCCAGAGAAGCTGCGCAGAGTGTTACAGCTGCAGGCTTCTCCGAGACCACCAACGATAACATAATGGAGGTGATAAGGGATCCTCATGTGACTACCGACGAGGTGGTAGATGATGATGACGTCAGTGAAGAGGCAGGTGGTGGTCATCCCAAGAAGAACGCCGCTTATCCCATAGTAATGTAAGAGGTGCCATCGAGTGTATGGAGAAAGTCAAGCTCCTCCTTTCCGACGACCCTGACGCTAACAGGTATGAAGTCTTCACTACCCAGCTGTTGCAGACTATGGAGCCCTACATCAAGGTGTATCACGACAACATAAACACCAGCCGTCAGCAAAGCATAACCGAGTTCTTCGCCCGCAACCCACCACAGCCAGCCCAAGCCAGTGACAGAGACAGCGATGATGACTTTGAGGGATCTGTCAGGGAGGCACTAGTAAGTGTGGATGACAGTGATGAAGACTCACCTGAGGGCCAGTAGCCTGCCCTCTGCCTCGGAACCAGCCTCCATTCCCGTACGCCGACCCATCTCTTCTACTAACATAAGTATTAACCCTAACCATGTATTTTTGTAACCTAACCTTCAGTATATTATTCTCTTATTGATTGTTCCCTTCTATATTATGTGTGTGTGAATACCATCATAAAGTTAAGATGTTATTTTTAGTAAAACGTACGTACAGTGACCCCTCGTTTAACGAACACCTCGGTTAACGTAATTTCGATTAACGAACTGCCTTCAATTCGGTTAACGAAAAAAAATTCGGTTAACGAAGTTCTTACGAACCGACCTCAACATGTTTTCGCTTGCACTGACCGGGCAACCAGTCCGCCAATACATTAATCGGTTCTAGGGCTTAAATTCCTTACTATTTTAGTAAATATCAAGAAGTTTATACTATTCAATAATTTTAAAAGTTTAATATTCAATTTTTTAGTAATTTTAACAATTATTGAACATAATTGAAGGTAAAGTGACTAGTTTAATGTGCGGCATCCAGCCTCTTAACACAGCAAACAGGAGTTAGTATCTCTCTGTTTTCACTGGAGGTAACATCTTGCTTGAGACTCTCTTCAACTAAACGCTTTTTTTCTGTGTTTCCAAGCAAATTATTGGTCATTTTGAAATATATTTTACATATTGACAATATATAATGCAGTGCAGTGTTGATTTAAAGAAAATAATCTTGAATTACACCAAGAGAGCTAAAATTTTATGGGTGAAATGGTGCCATGGGGTGACTTCTCTTCCACTTCAATGCCTTCTCTTCTTCCTTCTCCTCCACCCCCATTCTAAATCCCATCATCATCATCATCATCCAGGAGCCTTCTACATACACACCTCAAAGTAAGTGAACTTTTCGACCATTTTTGTTGAATTTAGGAAATTTTCGGTGAGCTGGAACCAATTACCCAAAAACCCATTGAGACAATGGTTTCGGTTAACGAACAACCTTCTGGAACGGATTGAGTTCGTTAACGGAGGGGTCACTGTATTGTGTCGGGAAAAAGTGGAGTTTGGGGGTCGGCCCGGGATCTATTTCAATTAATCCCATATGTTATGTTGTTCACTTTACGCGTTTCTCACTTTACGTGGGCCATCGTGGGTTCAATTGACCGCGTAAAGTGAGGCTTCACTGTAAATGTAAAAGTGATCGGTAATTGGTTACTTAATTCCCCGTTGCTTAATTTAATGGTTGGGCTTTGTTGTTTCTTATTACTGTATATTATACTACGTACTTTAGTAAACACACGGCCTTGAGTTGCCAGCTGTCTCCTGCGGTGTTCGAAGAATCTTGAACGAGACTACATACTGTACTTAATGCTTTTCATCTATCTTTTAAGTGCTTCTATACAAAAAATCAACCCATGTATCCCTAAATTTCTTGGATAGGAATGCCTCCCCTTATTACACTTCTTAAGGCAAAATTAGTTTCACATATGCAATTTCACGCATCTCAAAGGTTTTCAGGAATGGAACTCTTGTGATAAATGAGGTCAACCTCTACATATTTATAAATTTAAAAAGACTTAAATGTTGTTTTAGTATATTTCAGGGGAAAATATTTGTCCATAAGACTGCTTCTTCAATTATATAATAGAAATTTATAGGAAATTCAAACTAGAAAAAACCCGGAAAATAACCTTTCCAGTTCCCTTGGGGTACTGGAATACATCTGTTAAACCTTAAGTTAACTATGATAAAGAATGATTTGTTAAAGGAAAAGACCATGCCTTACAGTTATCTAATTAAGATCATTTGCAATTTCATCTTTTATGGATCAATATCTGGGAAGCTAATCTTCAGGTGATCAATAAAGGATCTACGGTAATTACAAATAATCTCAACTACATCACTGTTACATTATCAATGTATCTTTGTCAAGCATCTACAGGTACTTATCAATATAAGAATTCACAAAAAGAATGACAAAAAATCTCACCTTTTAGTAACAGTCTCTACTCTTTCTGTAATTTCTTCACTCATGAAGTGGTTAGCTGAAGCAAAGGACTGAGCCACTTCTCTTGCCTGGTCCACTTCACTTTGGTGCGCTGCAACATCGGCCTCTAGTTGTTGATGCTTCTTTAGAAGACTTTGGACAGATGTTAGGTCACGGCCATGATCTTCGGACTGCAACTGGGTCTCTACATCATCCATCCAGGATTCAAGGTCATCAAGTGTACGACTGAAGAGCAAAGCCTGGAAGTAATTTATATTTTGAGAAAATTAATTGATTACAACTCTTGAGCTTTATTCTAAAATGACATCTTTCTCTACCAATTCACATGACAATTTGAGAAGAACAAAACAACACCAGGAGTAACAAGTGTAATTAAATTATTAATAAAGTTTCATACTCATTTATGTTCACAATTACTATGAACTACAAACTCAATGTGATTGAGCTTTAATCTTACCTGGTATGCTTCATTTAGTCTATCCTTCTTCAGTTGAGATGAATCTTGCAACTGCTTCCATAGAGAATCAAGACCATCTAGGCGAGCCTGAATCTCTTGCTCTGCATAATGACTACTCGCAATAATTCCTTCACCTATTGAGAAGTATTTATATAATTACAACTCCCTGTATCCAAATAGATGTTTTAAAAGACAAATTCACCAACAATTACCTGTCTAAATTGCCACTGACTAAAAAGGATAACCAACATAGCTCAGTCACATTAGTCTTCAGCAACAATGATCCCAAGATAGTAAAAAGATTTTACAACAAAGAATGTAGAGAATCTTTTAAGTCTCATGAGAAGCAATTACAGGGTATGTGGAAAGCAATAACCAAATGAAACGTTGAGATACCAATAAAGTCACAAACTCCCTGGGAAATCAAGTACAGTATGACTGAAAATTATGAATTTATGAAGGAACCAACTGCATGACATCAAGTCCCTGTACTGGTTCTATTACTCTTAGGTTGCCTATCCCATTCATACTCTTCATTCAGTGGTCATCGTAGTATTTTCCCTGGGCATTCTTGATTCCCTCATTATCAACAATCATGTTACCATGATTTCCTCATTATCAACAACCATGTTCCCATGATGCACTCATCATCAACAACCATGTTACTATGATGCACTCATTATCAACAACCGTTCCATGATTTCCTCATTATCAACAACCATGTTACCAGCAGACATGGGGACAAGGCCAATTCTCCGGCTTTGATGCCAAAGCCATTGGAATGTCACAAAGCCGAAGCTGAACCCAGACATTAAAAGTTATGAAGCCAAAGCTAAAGCCAAGGCTTGTCAAGATTTCAAGAAACCTTAAAACCATTATTTATATAATATACTGTACAGTGGTCCCTCAATTTACGAATGGTTCAATTAACGAATTAGCTCCCATAAGGATTTTCAGTTCCATTAACAAACAAAACTTTGATTAACGACAGCCTTACGAGAAACACGCTTTGTTGTGCACATCAGCTGATAGGCTAGTCCGCCAATACAGTAATCGGTTCTATGTTTACAATCGTTTCCAGTGGAGTAAATATCAAGGTCATGTTCTTGAATATTTTTGCATTTTTTATATTCAAATTATTGGTCATTCTAAAATTTAGCCATCCAAGCTCTGTCTACATAAAGTATTTCAACAAATATTTTTGGCTCGATATATGTAACTTTATTAATTTATTTTTACTCATTTACATGCACACACTGTCCTAAGTGCAAAGCTGTACTGTACATGTACTCAAAATAATGTACAAAAGATTACTAAGATTTTTGTCTAGTGCAAACTACAATATATCATGTTTATATTCAAATTAATCATTATCTTATAAGAGTTCCATTAATGTAAATTATATTCTCCCCAGTCACTTCTATGACATTTTATAAGCAAAATAAAAAAAAACTCGATCTAAAGGACATAAATAAACAAATAAATACTTCACTAGACCTTTGGCCCCAACTGTCAAACATGTTGTAGAGGACTTCTCCCCTACAACTGCGTAGCGGCGTCACCAGCTGCTACCATCTTCCCTAGCAACCAAGCGTATCCCCCATTCCAATGCTACCGTATCCTAGCAACCGAGCCAAAGACCGGTTACTTCTCGGGTTTTCCCAACGTGACTCGTAGGTGACTCACGGCTGCTGGGTATATAAGCTCTGTCTCTCCATTGAGATTCATTCTGGTCTCTCTTCTTGAACAAGCAACACCTCCTCCTCCGCCGCTGCCTGGCGGCCCTCGCTTCTCCTCGCCTGCCTGGCGGCCCTCGCTCCCGCCAGCGAGCATGGCGACCCACCAGCTGTCCTTCTCTGAGCTTCCTCACCAACCAGCTCTCATTCTGGTCCATCTTCCTGAACACGCAACACCTACTCCAGCAAGCTCCTTGCTGTCAGCATTCATTCAACCAGGAGGCCAGCAACAGGCAACATCTTCTCTAACGAAGCTCCTGCACATCTACCACCTTCAACACGCTACTCACCGAACATCTCTACTGAGCAGCTCCTCACCACACGGCACCTCCAGCACCAGACTGTCTATCATATAACTTATATTATACAGTGACCCCTCGGTTAACGAACTCAATCCGTTCCAGAAGGTCGTTCGTTAACCAAAACCATTGTTTCAATGGGTTTTTGGGTAATTGGTTCCAGCTCACCGAAAATTTCCTAAATTCAACAAAAATGGTAGAAAAGTTCACTTACTTTGAGGTGTGCATGCAGAAGGCTCCTGGATGATGGTGATGATGGGAATTACAATGGGGTGGAGGAGAAGGAAGAAGAGAAGGCATTGGGGTGGAAGAGAAGTCACCCCATGGCACCATTTCACCCATAAAATTTTAGTTCTCTTGGTGTATTTCAAGATTATTTCCTTTAAATCAACACTGCACTGCATTATATATTGTCAATATGTAAAATATATTTCAAAATGACCAATAATTTGCTTGGAAACACAGAAAAAAAGCATTTAGTTGAAGAGTCTCAAGCAAGATGTTACCTCCAGTGAAAACAGGGAGAGACTAACGCCTGTTTGCTGTGTTAAGAGGCTGGATGCTGCACTTTAAACTAGTCACTTTACCTTCAATTATGTTCAATAATTGTTAAAATGACTAAAAAATTGAATATTAAACTTTTAAAATTATTGAATAGTATAAACTTCTTGATATTTACGAAAATATTTAGGAATTTAAGCCCTAGAACCGATTAATGTATTGGCGGACTGATACTAAAGCTGGTTGCCCGGCCAGTGCAAGCGAAAACATGTTGAGGTTGGTTCGTAAGAAATTCGTTAACCGAATTTTTGTTCGCTGACCGAATTGAAGATCCTTATGGAAGGCAGTTCGTTAACCGAAGCGTTCGTTAAACGAGGGGTCACTGTACAAGAAAACCACCTTAGAGTTTCCATCCATCCTGAGTGCTAGACAACATTATACAACGAACTCCTACAATGTCACCCCCCCCCCCCCCCCAGGCAGGGTTTGGTGTTTTAGGCTTACAGTTTTATCTTATATAATATCACAGACTAAAATTAAGAGAATATAATTTGCATTGCTAGAATCCTTGCAAAACACCGAATAATTTTAATATAAATGTCATATTTTGCACAAGATAAAAATTTTAGTACATTGGTTTAGTACATTTTAATAATGTACAAGTTTTTCAATTGTATTTTTGGGGAGATTTACCGAAATTTCTTCATTTATTTTTATTCATTTACAAGCACACACTATACTAAAAGAAACTTAAAAGAAATAAATGACCTAAGTGCAAACCTGTACTGTACAATGTACATGTACTAAATGATTACGGTACTAAAATTTTTATTTCTAGTGCAAATTATAGCTTGTTTATATTCAAATTAATCACTATCTTATAAGAATCCCAGCAATGTAAATTATATTCTCCCAGGTCATTTCGCTGGCATTTTATAAGAGAAAAGCTTAGTCACTCTTATGGACTGATAAATAAACACACATACCTTCGCCGCCAAACTGTCAAGCATATCACCTCACCTCGCCTCCCCCATCTGCCCAGCCAGAGTTTTAGCCTTAGTTTTTATCTTATATAATATCACAGACTAAAGTTAGAATATAATTTGTAATGTTGGAACCCTTGCAAGATGGAGAATAATTTGAATATAAACGTCATATTATGCACAAGAGATAAAAATTAATCACCTGTATCACATTACAGTAGTGATTTAAGAGTTCTAGTGTATATCTATGTATATATACAGGTACTCCTCGACTTACGACCTACTTGACTTATGACCACCCGGGCATACAACCGCCGCAGTCGTACAATTTTTTTTTTTTCAAATTACGTATTTTCGAGTCCCGACGTTGGTAATCGCGCTATGTACTGACAATTTTTTTGGAATTCCCTTTAAAATGGCTGGCAAGAGTAAAAGTGAGAGTTCTCGTGGTGCTGAGAAGAAAAAGAGACGCCCATTTTAGATTGTCTATGTATTATTTTCGCTTTTTCGACTTCTGACCAATTCGACTTACGACCTGGTCCTCGGTCCCTAACCCCGTCGTAAGTCGGAGACTGACTGTATAGTGATTTAGGGGCGATTTCGGGGATTTTTAAGTGTTTCTGACTTGATGCCTTTTTTGGCTTTACAGTGAGCCCTCAGTTAACGAAGTTTCGGTTAACAAATTACCTTCCATAAGAATCTTCAATTCGGTTAACGAACATAAATTCGGTTAACGAAATTCTTACAAAAATGTTTCGAAATGCTTTGGCCTGCTCACCAGCTGGAATATTAGTCAGCCAATACAGTAATCAGTTCTAGGGCTTAATTCGTTCCCATTTGAGTAAATATCAAGAAGGTTGTACTATTCAACAATTTTCCAAGTTTTATATCGAAATTTTTGTGTCATTTTAACACTTATTTAACATAATTGCAGTACAAGACACTAGTTTTTGGTGCGCCAATCAGCCACTTGACTCGCCCACAAAGGCGTCAGTTTGTATCTCTGGTTAGTGGAGGTAACATCTTGCTTGTGGCTCTCTTGAACATAAACTATTTTTACATTTTTACAGTACAATTATTGGTTATTTGAAATTTATTTTACATAGACAATATATAGTGCAGTGTTGATTTAAAGAAAATAATCTTGAATTACACCTAGTGAACTTAAAATTTTATGAGTGAAATGACGGCATGAAGCATGGGGGGATTTCTCCTCTCCCCCCCCCACTCACGGGCGATTCTACGGGGGCTGCCCCCCCCCCCACTTTTTATTCTCAAAATTGTAATTCCAAAAACATTCCCAAAACCAGGAAATGAGTCGAGTGACTCAGGCAATGGGTGCGCCGCACGCCAGATGCAGGCATGGGTGAGGTGAGGTCGCCGAGGTGAGGCCCGGAGGGCAGGAATTGGGAGGGTGCAGATATGCGGGGTGGGGTCACATCACAGTGTATATAAACAAACTGCATTGTCGGTGATGAACATTACCACTCTGTATTTCCACTGAGGAGGGTGACAGACTGACAGTAATTGTCGAATTTGTCGCCGAAACTACCCAGAAGAAATATTTCGTCTGCCACAGTGCCACTGTGGGTTTTTCTACTTGCTAAGTGAGGTATGTTTAGAGAGAACATGTGAGTAAATTTTTAACTATAGGAGTAATATTACAATCAGTCAATCTCAATCATTCAGTTCAAGTGGCTGTAGTTGAGCTGAGCTGTACAGTATAAGTTAAATCAGTACAGTCCATCAGTTATATCATTGCAAAATGTAGGCCTAAAGCATTCTTATGACATTACATGTCATAAGACTATATAATTAATGTCATAAGAATGCTTTAGCCCATTTTGTGATGATATAACTGATGGACTGTACTGATTTACCTTATACTGTTCAGCAAATCAGCCCAGCTCAACTACAGCCACTTGATTGACTTGAACTGAATGATTGACTGATTGTAATATTACTCCATACTACTCCTATACAGTCAATCCTCATATTACGCGGTCCCGCATTCCGCGTTTCACCGTTAACGCGGTGCCATGCCAGAACCTAACATGCTCACATTCCGCAGTCGTGAACCCCATTACGCGGAGAGCGGCTGGCAAGCCACGCCATTTTTGGATCCAAACCTCCCGCCATCCGCCATGTTGTGTAAGAGGCACGAAAATGGTGTGCACAAGGTCGCCCAGTCATCAAAACATTACCAGTTCTTCACCCGCCACCCACTACAGCCGGCCCAAGTCAGTGATAGTGATAATTATAGTGAGGATATGGACTTATATGAACTTTGGGGGGTTTGACAAAGAGGCCCTGCAAGCCTCTGTCCATCCCCGTGTGCCCAGCCATCTTTTCTACTAATGTAAGTGTTAAAAAACCTAATATTATTGATATTTCTCTTAATTATTAATTGTGTGTGCATGCCATCATAAAGTTAAGATAATATTTTTATTACAACAAAGTTGTGTGTCGTCAAAAAGTGGAGTTTGGGGATCGGCCCGGACTCCATTTCAATTAATCCCATATGTTATGTTATTCACTTTACGCGTTTCTCACTTTCCGCGGTACCCTCCGGGTTACAGTAACCGCGTAATATGAGGATTGACTGTAGTTAAAAAATGATCTATATTAATGAAATAAGGTACAAGAATTGCATTAAAATAAGAAACCGAGTGTCAGTTGCATCTCGCCATCTTGCAAGTTGTACACAGGTTTGGTTTTGCCCCCCCCCCCCCCCAACATTAACCTTGGCTCCAAAGTGGCCCCCCCACTTTCCGAAGGCTAGAAACGCCACTGCCCCCACTTCTAATTCCCATCATCATCAACCAGGAGCCTTCTACATACACACCTTAAAGTAAGTGTACTTTACTGCATTTATTTTAACTTTGTATGTAATTTTCGGTGAGCTGGAACCAATTACCCAAAATCCCATTGAAACCATAGATTCAGTTAACGAACGACCTTCTGGAATGAATTGTGTTCGTTAACCGAGGGACCATTGTACTTTGTATGTACTTTTTCTTTGAGTTTGAACCAATTACCCAATATCCCATTGAAATAATAGATTCAGTTAACGAAATTTTCGGTTAACAAACGACTCTGTGGAACCAATTGTGTTCGTTAACCGAGGGACCACTGTATTACCTTATATGTTGAAGGGAATATGTATGGTATTCTAAAGTGTAGCAAGACTGAGATAAGCTGACTTTAGTTTAAGCTGATTATTCTTGGGGTACATTTTGACTCTCCCTATAGGCTGAAAAAGGTTATTTATAGTAACAATTTATCTTACTAAATTATTTTATCCACATACCTAAACATAGTAATTTGCAGTCGCAAAATACTGTAATTTAGACTACTACTGTATATACTGTACAGGGGTCCCTGAGTTATGAACAGCCACCGATACGAACGAGGTCCCATAAGGTTAATTACTTTAAGAATCCAAAAGTGTAGGTACAACTGGATCATAGAATTAACGTACAAGAACTAGTTTGCTTGGCGTAGTGGCAAGGTAGAGCAGCGGGTGGGGGAGTAATGTGTCACCCAGCCATGTGCCTTGAGGGAGCGTCAGTACACCTTAACCTCACCTCAGGGAGGGAGGGAGGGGTGACAGTGACATGTTTGACAGTTGGCACCTGTGGTGTGAAGTATTTAATTGTTAATTTATGTCCTTTAGATTGAGTTTTCGTTTTTTGCTTATAAAATTTAATAGAAGTGACCGGGGTAAATTTAATTTGCATTGCTGGAATTCTTATAAGATTGTGATTAATTTGAATGTAAACATAGAAGAGATCACTGAATTGGCCGAGTACCTCCTCAGCTTATCAGATGATGTTCAAAAGAAAATGTGATTTTCGTAAGGATTTCGTTAATCGAATTTTTTCGTTAACCGAATTGAAGATTCTTATGGAAGGTAATTCGTTAACCGAAATTTCGTTAACTGAGGAGTTCGTTAACCAAGGGACCACTGTAATTAATTTGTAGAGAATTTATTCAGGATTATTATGGTACCAAATTCATCTCTCTAACACTATTAGAAAAGATGCTGTGAATAAAAGTTTATATACTCTTTTCCAAGCCATAAATATTTTTGCTCGTGTTAGCAGTCTAAATGTAATTGGAGAGTATTTGTTCATGCAAGATGAGATGTATAGTTTAGAGTCGAGATGAAACGTGTAGTTTAGAATCTGACGATGAGATGCTTCGTTTAGAATCTAACAATTTTTCCCAGCACCCAGAAACATTCTGGGGATGTACAATAGTGTTCTTCTGTGTGAGATGTGTAGTTTACTCTCTCGCAAACATTTCCCAGTACTCGGAAAAATCCTGGGGATGTAGGATCTTTTCTGGGTTTGAGTCGTTTCATTACCCTGAAATCTCTCATCCCCAGATGAGCTCTGCACCAACTGTTCCAGATAACGGGATATCACTGTACAGCATGCCCTTAAAATTCGCTGGGGTTTGAGTCGCAAAATAGCTGCGAATAGCCAAAGCCGTGAATATATTTGCTGACGATGTGTGGGTTACATTTTTACTCATGTGAAAAGAAATGTATATTCCCTTTGTGTGTTTACCCTTAGGACAATTATTTCTTTTACCTGTACTGAATATATACGTATATACATACTGTATGTATTTATTTATTTATTTTTTTTATTTATTTTTTTTTAAAGATGTGTAAGAATGTTACCTACAAGAACCTTAAGCTAAAATGCTGGGGGGGGGGGGGGGGGAGTTGGAGATAACACTGCTTATCTGAACTGTTTAAAGAAAATCAGTTATGTTATTACTGCACTTCAACAACTAAGGTCTTTTAGTGTATAACAAAGCTATCAACAGAATATTACAACAATAAAAAAATGAAACTGAACTCTCTAGGTTGAAAATCAGACAAAAGTGTGGTTGTCACCGAGATGATTGTTATCTACTATAGTGTTATATGGAAGTAACCACAGAATTTGTCTTATGAATAGAGAGAAAACTGTATACACTGAACTGTACAGTATTATAAAGATAAAAATAAGAACAAATAAATGTAGGAGTACAGGGGGATATTGTGTGTGGAACACAAGTGTATATCTGGGAGCACCTGGCAGAGGGAGGGGGGGGGGGGGGGGAGGGGAGGTGTAGCATGGGTGGGTGGCTCCCTCCTTCTCTCTCCCCAAAATTCTTTTAACAATTCTTTTTGCAATTCCACCTCAATTCTCATAATTTGGGATCATTTGGTGCCAGGTTGATAAAATATTATCCTTAAAGAATCGGCTTTCCTGAAAAAAGAAACCCACACTGAACATGAGTCATTTGTTTACAAAGTGCACACAGCTGATTGGCTTACGACAATGTCTGTCTTCAACACTTGGTAAATTAGTACCTCTGTGGGCTACAAGAATGGTCGAAAAAATGGCTGCCGAGATTCAATGTCACGAATTGTAAGAGGATGCACCTGGGGCGTACGAACGGTAAGGAGGTGTATCATATGTCCCAACGGGATGAAGAAACTGCACTATTTGAGACTAAATGTGAGAAGGACCTAGGTGTGTATGTTGACAATGAGCTGAAGTTTTCGGGCCATTGTGTGAAGAAGGTAAATCAGGCAAATAAATTATTGGGTCTTATAAGAAGGTCATTCAGATAACTAGACGGTCCATCCCTCGTAACGATCTTCAAGAGTGAGGTGCTTCCCCATCTGGAGTACTGTCACCCCATCTGGTCCCCGAGATATGCTAGGGACTGTCAGTTGGTTGAAAATGTTCAAAGGAGGGCCACCAGACTGGTGCCTGCACTTCGGCACCTCAGCTACCCTGAGAGATTGGAGCACCTGAACTTGCCTAGCTTATACTACAGACGGGCAAGGGGTGACCTAATTGAGGTGTATAAGCATCTCAAGGGGCACTACTCAGACGAGTGTCCTTACTTGGAGCTGGCGGACGCTTGCCCCACAAGGGGTCATAGCTCAAGATTGAAGAAGCCACAAGTCCAGAAAACTGTGAGGGCAAACTTTTTTGGAGTGAGAGTTGTGAACCCTTGGAACAATACAGCACCGAATATGAGCTCTTTCAAGACAAGACTTGACCAATACTGGAGCAGATTCAGGTACAATCATGAGCCGGTGCATGCCCAGTACTTGCCAACAGTGCATAACAGACGTGTGACCGATCGCCCAAGTGGCTAACGAGCTGATCATTTGGTAAAGAGGATAAAAGAAGAAGAAAAGTACATGCGAGTATTTATGACCACTGAATAATACTATTGTAGTGTATTTATCACCACTTAATAAATACTATTGTAGTGTATTTATCACCACTTAATAAATACTATTGTAGTGTATTTATCACCACTAAATAAATACTATTGTGTATTTATCATCACTTTAGTAATATTAAAGTGTAAAGTATTATGTATCTGCATATACCCTGGTTTATTCATTAATCATTTGTATAAGTGTACAAGTAGCCAAACTGAGTAATCATTTAACACTCAAAGGTAGTAAATAACATTTAAGAAGGTATCTTCATATCAAATGCTATACAGTACAGTACAGTGTGTTATAGTGGCCCCTGTTGTAAGCTGGTCTACTGAATGCTCTCACGCAAACGCACCTGCAGTAAACAATCTTCTGATATAGCTTATCCTTTTATTTTCATTTCATATTACAAATTACATACATTATTATATTATTTTCTCTATTACTGAAGATGTTATGTTAATCTTGATGAACCATAAACCACAAGAGGCCAATCATATGTGAATATAATATTGAATAAATAAATAAACCTGACCTTTGTGGCAACACCTGATCAGCCCCAGCCTGCTTACATACTCAAGTGTCTTAGTTCTCAGTAGGCCTTTAGCAAATCTGATTAGACCAATGTACAGTACTCAGTATGTGTTGTTCATTTCATCAGTTTTTTTTTTTATTTAATCTTGCCCATATATATATATATATATATATATATATATATATATATATATATACACATACATATATATACATACACATATATATATACACATACACATATATATATATACACATATACATATATATATACACATATATACTTTTTTTTTTTTTTTTTTTTTTATGACCAGAGCATCTCGGAGTCTGAAAAAAGCGAATTCTGATATATTGAAGTCCAATTTATCAAGGTTTTATTGTACAGTAGTACGGAAATTTTTCACAATAGGTATGTAGGATGGTGTGTGCATGTAACCGAGTAAAAATAAACGAAGCCATGAACTACCTCCTAAGATGTCCCCACACACAACGCTTCCGTGACGCCTGCTGGACCACCACTCCACGACCCCGATGGAGACACGATGATCCTCCCCATACTGGCCAGATATTTTGTAAATAATATTGATTATGTGTTAAAGGAATATCCTTCCTTCCTTAGGCTTTAGTAAGCCCCTTTATAATATTTATACTGTATATACTTGTCACACTTGCCAGATGCTTCTGGTGTTATTGTATAGGGGTACCTAGTGACAGCACTAGGATCCCGCTTCCTCTATCAAGGAATAAACAATTGAAATTGAATGAACGAAAAATGTTATGTACACTAAACCCTCGATAACTTAGCACATATGGGGCTCTGGCTTTACCAAGTTATCCCAAATTCCAACTTATCGAGGCACTTCCCCCTCCTACAAAAATAAAAAATTATCAACCCATACATGTGTACAGTAAACCCTTGATAACTTAGGATTTGGTAAGTCAGAATTTCCTATAACTCGGCATGGATATGGTCTCAGAATGTATTATAGTATAACTCGGGAAATACCGAGATATATAAAATTATTTGGAAAAATCTCGGCATATCTGGTCACCTACCATGCCTCTGTGTCACCTACTATGATGCTTCTTTCTTTGCTTGGGTGGCCATGCTTCCTCCCAATGTGATGTCATGGCATAAACACAACCAGCACAGCAGCCACACATCTGACAGTCAGCTGGGTGACTGCCTGAACTGTGTCATGTTGCCCAGAGGATGCTTTGAGTGTGGGAGGAGCCAATTTTTGTACATAAAGTATGTGCTTTTATATTTTATAATATGCTACATATGAATTTCCTTATTTATCATAGCAATAAATATGGTAAATCATCCCCATTGTGCATGGAATTCAAACTTATGATTCTAGCCGATTTTGGAAGAATTATTATTATTATTATTGTTAATATTTCATTTTTGTGCCAGTTAGTTGAATGTAATGGTTCCCCGAAACTGGAAAACTGGAATTCTACTGTACAGGAGGTCCCTAAGTTACGAACATTGCTAACATCCACCGATACAAATGAGGTCCCATAAAGTTAACTTTAAATTTACAGGACTGTATTTTATTTACCTGACGATTTATTTTTTATTTTCATTTACTGTACTTTGTCATTCTATTTCTTTTTTCTTTTAAATTAAGTGACTTTTAGATGTATATAAAGACTTAGGCTATGATATAATGGGATTTTAAACATTGCTCTGCAAGTACAGTAAGCACATAGGGTATGTGTTTCGACTTTCGTACATTTTCAACTTAAGAACATCCCCAGAAACGGAACTCTTTAGTTACCTGGGGACTGCCTTATGTGTTTTCACTTTTCCTGGTATATGTTATAGATTTATTAGAATAAAAAAAATTTTCTCCCCAAACAACTAAATAAATAAATAAAAAAAAAAAGTCATAACGGTTGCGGACTCATTGGATAGACATGGAACAAAGACAGAATTCTTCTGCCACATCCCCTCCCCAGTGCTAATTTATACATTGCCGCCACATTTACTTGATCTCTTCTGTTTACAGTGAGTAAAACCTTCCTAAATCCCTGTAAAATGAGTGAGAAAGGGCCAGAAAGTATTATTTGTGCTTCTGGCAAGAAAAAACAAGTTAAAATATTATTCTAGAAGTTAAATTACATGTTTTAAGGTGATCTGAAGCTGGCAAATGAGCTGTTGACAATATCAGATACTAAGAAGCTGTGCCACTGGTTGTGATACAGTGCAAGGCCCAGCCAAGAATTATGCTTTTAATTTGGTGGTGATGCACCAACATTAAGTCAAGTGGGATGGTGGCACTGGTCCAGTCTACAGGAAGCAAGTGAAGAGGGTAACGGGGTGAAATTTCAAGGTACAGTTAACCCTCACTTTACGCGGTCCCACATTCCGCGTTTACGCGGTGCCTTGCCAGAACCTAACGTGCTCACATTACGCGGTACGTGAACCCCATTACGCGGAGTGTCCGGCGCGACGCTATTTTTAGATTCGCCCCACCCGCCACCCGCCCGCCTGCCTGCCTGCCTGCCTGTGCTCTCCTCCTCCTCCCTCCGCTTGGGCAAGCCGCGCGGTAAGGTTGCGCAGTGTGTGTCTTTGTTGCGTTATCACTGACGTCATATGACGTATCGTACTGTGATTGGCCATGCATCCCTACCCCCCTCTACTGCTAGCTGTAATTGGCTTAAAGTATTATGACGTGTCCACCCGGGGGAGGGAGGGAGGGAGGAAAGACCATCCTTGACCTAGCCGTGCCAGTTTCATCCCTCCACGCTAGACCGTGTAAACGTGCATCCATTGTTCTCTAAAATGGCTTCCGCCGGACCACCACCCCCAGAAAGAAACCTTTCCTTACCTGAACCCAGTGGCACTAAGCCAAAGAAGACACGACGTTCCTTAAGCTACGAGATGAAGTACACCATCATCCAAGAGTTGGAGAAAGGAACAAGGCAGGTTGATATGGTGCGCCAGCATGGTGTGAATGAATCTACGATTTGAACAATAAAGAAGGATGCAGCCAAGATAAAGGAGCACATGAAGATCACAAAGTCTACAGGTGCTTCTATGATCAAGTATTTTCACAACCAGGTGCTTCTCAAGACAGAAAAATTACTTGTGAGGTACTTGGTGCATCAGGCGCGACGTAACATGGCGGTCGACACCCGCTCTGTTAAGGACTACGCACGTGAACTGTACATCGCAGTGGCACGAAAGATGGGAATTACAGAGCCCAAACCCTTTAATGCTTCCTCTGGGTGGTTACAGAGGTTTAAGATCCGGAACAAGATCACCAATATAAACATTGGTGGTGAAGAAGCGAGTGCTGACCGTGCTGCGGCTAGGGAATTTCCTCCGTTTTTACGTGAGATTATGGAGGAAGGACAGTACAGTGACGACCAGGTGTTTAACATAGACGAATCTGGTCTTTTCTGGAAAAAGCTACCTTCCAAGTCCTTCGTTGTAAAGAATGCCAGCAAGATTCGGGGCCGGAAGATGCAGAAGGAGCGCATCACCGTCCTGTTTACCACCAATGCCCCCGGTACCTGTAAGCTCAAGTAATCGGTGATCCACACAGCACGCAAGCCGCACGCCTACAAAACCATGGACATGACCAAGCTAAATGTCCACTGGCTGACCGCATGTAAGGCGTGGATGTTCTCTGCACTGTCCCTCTCCTAGTTTGACGACTGTTTTGTTCCCGATGTAAAGAAATTCTGTGAGCGACAGAATGTGCCATTAAAGATTTTGTTGCTGCTGGACAACGCACCAGGACACTCGCCCCTACTGTTAGATCGTCACCCCAACGTAAAAGTGGTCTTCCTTCCTCCCAACACTACGTCTATATTACAGCCCATGGATCAAGAGTTAATCTGTAATGTAAAAGCTGCATTCTCAACAAAAAAATTCCAGCTCCTGAACGACTACACCAACACCAGGGAAGAGTTGCGTAACCTGAGTGACACCACCACCGATAGCAAGAGCGAAGAAGATGAGGATCAACAGTTGGAACAGCAAAAAATACTGTTCGAACAATTCTGGAGAGTATTTAACATCAAGAAAGCTGTGGACTTCTTGGTGGAGTCATGGGATCAGCTGTCTATTGCTACAATTCGTCACGCATGGAGACATGTGTTGCATGGAATACCAGGTGAGAGGAGGAGTCAATCTGTGACTGGTGAGGTTCAGACGGTTGCAGTAGCAGTGGACCTTGCCAGAGAAGCTGCGCAGACTGTTACAGTTCCAGGCTTCTCCGAGACCACCAACGACGACATCCTGGAGGTGATCAGAGATCCTGAAGTGACTGCCGACAAGATGTTGGAAGAAGATCACGTCAGTGAAGAGGAGGAAGAAGGTGCGTCATTCTCCGAAGAACACGGTTTAACTCATAGTGATATTAAGGGTGCCATGGAGTGTGCAGAGAAAATGAAGTCCTTCCTTTCCCGCGACAATGACGATGACCGCTATGAAGTCTTCCATACCCGGCTGGTGCAGGCTATGGAGCCATACATCACAGTGTATCAAGACAACATAAACACCAGCCGTCAAAAAAGCATAACCGAGTTCTTCGCCCGCAACCCACCACAGCCAGCCCAAGCCAGTGATAGTGACAGTGAAGATGACTGAGGGATTTGTCAGGGAAGCCCTGACAACTGTAAGTGACAGTGATGGTGATTCACCTGAGGGCCAGTAATCTGCCCTCTGCCTCGGAACCAGCATCCCCGTATGCCGACCCATCTCTTCTACTAACGTAAGTGTTCCACATAACTTTTAGTTTTCTAACCTAACTTTTATTTTTCCTATGTTAACCTTTATTTTTCCTAACCTAACCTCTTCTATATTACTTGTTTTTTCATACCATCATAAGGTTAAGATAAAATTCTTACTACAACATAGTTGTGTGTCGTCAAAAAGTGGAGTTTGGGGGTCGGCCCGGACTCTATTTCAATTAATCCCATATGTTATGTTATTCACTTTACGCGTTCCTCACTTTCCGCGGGACCCTGCGGGTTACATTAACCGCGTAAAGTGAGGGTTAACTGTATTTGTTTCTAACAAAACTGGCAGTCATTGAAGGATTAACATGATATCTTACATTTTCAATAAATCTAAAATATATTTCAAAATAATTTCAATTAAATGCACAAAGAAAACATCATCTGCTAATACAACCTCTATCATTTGATCTCCACCTACCGTATGCTTCTGATTATATAGTACTATTATTAACTTGCATATCCAAAATCTTCTATAGTACATTCTGTTTTGTCTGAAGTCTCTGAACATCAACTTTGACAATCTGGTTTGTTGCTTTTGTTAAGTACAAGCTGTGTAATGTTTTTTTTTTATAAAACACACATTCATGGCCTTTACAAGAAACAGCATTACATAATGGCCTTTGTAAAATATGCATTCAGTAATGGCTTTATAAAGAAATGCACTATGAATGCTAACAGGTGGCATAAGTGGTAGATAGTAGATAGTAGCTTCTTTTAAATTTACAGTGAGTGACATCAGACAATTCTGATAAAACAGTCCATGTTGTTTTATGGGGTAAAAATCATGCACATTATCTTAACCCTTTGAGTGAAGGGGTTCAACCCAATACTGACAATTACAAATTAATTTATGTACGAAATGAACATAAACGTACGCATACCTTCATGAGTCACAGCCGTGACTCTTCCTGAATTAGCTAGCACCTCAGCTTCAAATGCTCCATGCTTCTGGATCTTGGACTGTAGATTAGTTGGGTCTCTGTAACTTTCATCACATGCAACTTGTAATTTCTCTGATATCCAACCCTCCACCTCATAGATGTTTCTAAGAAACTGCTGTAAAGACTTCGACTCTTCAAGCTTCTGCCATCGTGCCCTTGATTTCTCTTTCAGATTATCTCTCTTGTCTGTAACCACTTTGAGACGACGAAGAATCCCTTCACTGTCATAGTGATCATTCTTGAGTAGCTCCTTTGCAAAGGTTTCCAACTGCTCAATCTTATTTCCCTGAGCTTCAAATGTTTTATCAAAGCTCTCATGCTTCTTGATAAGAACTTCAACAGATGCCATGGAATCCTATTTACAGAAAGAATAAAAAATAAACATCAATTCAATAATGGTTAAGTTGCATACAGTATCATAAATACAATTTACAGGTATGATCCATAAAATAATAAATCCAAAGTACTGTACTTGGTTTATCCATAAATAAGGAAAATCTAATTACATAATATAACAAAAAAAATTCACTATACAGGTATCCCTCAATTTATGAAAGCTTCTAGATGTGAAAATTCAGAAACAAATTCCAATATACAACAGACCCCTCTAAGCCAGACAAGTTCTTGCTTAAAGAGGTTTTGTGGGGGCTGCAGTTGAGAGAGGAGTCAGTTCCCACATGTTTGTTATGACCACTGCACCATTGCACACTTTTTTTTTTCATATTTAAGACTCCCCTGGTGTATTATTATGGCCTCTAAAGTAAGGGCAAAACAACACTACTTAAGACCATTGGGAGAAGAGGAATGGTGCTCAGAACTCTACCAATTGTAGATAACTGAAGATATGAGATGGAATCGATGCTAGGGTCTCCATGAACGTGATCTGTGAGGATTTTGGGCTGAAGTGGAGTACTTTTTATGACAGCTAAATTTAAATACAGTCGACCCTAGTTAATTCAGACCCCTTTAATCCGGATTTCGGATAATTCGGACAAATTCTGAACTCTTTTTTTTTTTTTTTTTTTTTTTGTAAGAATATTACCTACGCAGACCTTAAGCTAAAATGCTGGTCCACCCACTGCTGGGATGAAATACCAGCATCTTTTTGGTTAAATGTAACATCTCCACCACTAGTGTTGGGGGGAATGCAACTTTTAGCTTCAGACATGAAAAATATTTACCATTTACTGCCAGTAAACAATGGAAACGTAAAATATGTACCAATTAGTAATGAAAAGTTGTGCAGTTCCTTCAGCAAATGAAGCTCACCAGCATACAATAGGCTAAATTACCTTACAACGTGTTTTCAGTAGTCTATGTTGAAGTTCTTAGCACAGGCTAACTTATCATATCATATACGGTATCACAGTTCTCATTGATCTACAAAATATACCGGTAATAAAAACCTTTTCGATATTTCACACTTAATATAATACCCGGTAATCTACTTCAACCTCCTATTGTTTACAATGACGCACCACCAGCTGTTGAGGATCAGCTAGACGGTACACGTGTTTTTCAAGTCGTTTTCAGTTAAAAAACTGTTACATCACATGTACATTTTACCTTAACTGTGCCTGAATGAATATATTCTCGGAAATAAATAGTAGTTTTGCTGAAACGTGATGTATTTTAATGTAAAATAGGATAAAATACATGACGAAAACAAAAGATTTTACCTAACCTTCCGATGTTCAAGAGAAGTTACTCGTTTTTTTAATAGTTTTTGGTTAAAATACTGTTATATTACAATGGTATTCTATTCATACTGTGCTTGATATAATGCATTCACGGAAATGTAATATTTTTGCCGAAATGATGTATGTATTACAGTGGAAAGAGGGATAAAATCTTGACGAAAACAATGACCTTTCACATTCTTTCGTTCAAAAGATGTTACCGTAATCGCTTTTCGATTGGTTTTCAGCTAAAAAACTGTTGCATTACAATAATATTCTATCCTAATTGGCTTGAATAAATACTATGATACCATATTTCTGAATATTTTCATTAAAATCCATCCAAATCATTTTCCTTGTCATCGTCTGCAGCACCAAACAGCCTCTCCTTGAACAGGGCCAGAGGTTACGCGTTTTTCGAATGCTTTCAGTTAAAAAACTGTTACATCACACGTATATTTTACCTAAACTGCGTCTGAATGCATATATTATCGGAAATAAATAGTAGTTTTGCCGAAACGTGATGTATTTTAATGTAAAATAGGATAAAATTCATGACGAAAACAAAAGACTTTACCTAAGCTTCCGATGTTCTCGAGATGTTATTCGTCTTTTTAATAGTTTTCTGTTAAAATACTGTTATATTACAATGATATTCTATTCATACTGTGCTTGATATAATACATTCACGGAAATGTAATATTTTTGCTGAAATTACGTACATATTACACTGGAAAGTGGGATAAACAAGTGACGAAAACAATGACTTTGAAATATAATGCAATATTAACCCCTAAATCGGTTAATTCGGACAATCGGCTAAAACGGACACCCTTCCCCCCATTAGTCCGAATTAACGAGGGTTGACTGCACAATCTCTCCTCGACTTACGACGGGGTTAGGGACCGACGACCAGGTCGTAAGTCGAAAAGGCGAAAATAATGTAGAAAATCTAAAGTGGGTGTCTCTTTTTCTTCTCAGCACCATGAGATCTCTCACTTTTAAGCTTGGCCAGCCATTTTAAAGGGAATTACAAACGAAAATTTTGTCAATACACAGTACAATCACAAATGTCGGGACTCGAAAATACGTAATTTGAGTAATATTTTATACGACTGCAGCGGTCGTATGACCGAGTGGTCGTAAGTCGAGTAGATCGTGAGTCAACGAGTATCTGTATACAGGTACGGTATACAAAATATATGTTATAAGTGTAACTAAATATTAAGTGTAAGTACAAGTGTGAATATGGGTAATGTACTGCAAGTGTAAGCATCCTCCTCCAACTCAACAATTCATCTGTTACAATAAAAGTAAGTGTTAAATGTATACTGTTTGTTTTTGGAAGGGATATTTCAGCAAAATGAAGGTTGAAAGCAGCCAGGGGCGAGGTTATGCCTAAGTCGGAATTCTAGAACAGTCCGACTTCTGGAGGTCTAAAGCAAAATTACAGTTATTAAATTTTACAAGATCTATTCTTGTAAATACAGAAAAAAATTTTTCCTGAGTAACCTCCATTATTTTACTACTGCAAATGTTACCACAGAAAACAGATTTTTGTAAACATGTCTAGGTTGTCACCAATAACTGCAATGCCTCATATGCACTCAACACACTGCTGAACAGAACAACTATACTAGTGAAAAAAAAAAAAAAAATGGTGTATGGGACACCAGACTGCACACGGTTACCAGCTCTTAACACAGAAAAACACTAGAAATAATTAATCTACAGACTAGTACAAGTTTGTCAAATTTGCATTTCATTGTTCTGCTGATGCTATGAAGACTATAATATTGTAAATTAGGGTAAACATTCTAATAATGGATACTGTGCTCTCAAGTGTTCCTGAGACACTACTACTTATTTTCCCATGTTGTATTCACAATTTCATAATTACAGGACCTCTTTAGAGACATAACCCCAAGTAAAAACATGGGTATACTGTAAGGTAAGTATTGCATGTGTGTTTTGACCTGTTGTTTATCTGTAGGGTGTAGTTACATAAAACTTTGATTGTATTTAGTCTCTATGGTGTAGGTTAGGAGTCTGGTCTACATGCTTAAGAATGTTTTAGTTATGGATACTTCTAAAAACAGGGTACAGTACACCACACATACTTTGGTCCATAACATGTGCATTCTAATGAAGTTTTATTATACTATGCATAATGTGTGTGTGTGTGTAGAATAAAAACTATGGTCTTCTTATACTTACTTCATATATTGTGTCTGCATTCTGTTGCATGTTGAATAAAAAAAAAACAATTGGATTTTACTGCCTTGGATGAATGGCCTATCAAGGGACAAAAAGACTGGTCTTCTAAAACTTGAAAAATCACTGGGAACCAAAATTTGTCATCGATAGGTGAGTGGGTCCCCTACACATGTATTCCATTAACTAACAGAAATAAATAGGAAAAAACGACTTCAGTTCTATGCGAAGTTCTTAAATTAATTTATTACAGTAAACACCCTGAGTACTGGACTAATTAAGCCACAACGAAGTCACTACTAAGATGGAATCCATTATTCAGACATCCATATCAGCAGGGAGGCACAAATGGTCAAAACAACAGCCATCATATTACATGAACAGCTCAATAGCCTCTTCTCTACTCAGATGGTGGCTGCGTGTGGCAGATATTTGTGCCCTATAATTATATACTTGTTCTTGATTTTTCCAGTATTTATCGAATTTTGCTTCAAACTTTCCACCGTCTCCACATTCACTACCCACTCAGGTAACCTATTCCAGTTGTTGACAACCCTACTCGGGAACGAATGTCTTCCGAGATTTAGCCTCGCTCGTTTTGTAGATCTTCTTTGTGTTCCCCCGGGTAGTGTCAGCCTCCCTCATCTGGAACATTCCTGCTGTACATGCCTGGTCATATATGCCACACACTATCTTGTATGTTTCCACTTGGTCCCCACGAGATCTTGTGTGTTCGCCAGTGTCAGTAACTGTAATTTCCTTAGTCTTTCCTCATAAGATAAATGGTTGATCAGTGGTATTAATTTGGTAGCCCTCCTCTGTACATTCTCTATTGCTCCAATATCCTTAATGAGATATGGGTACCAAATTTGATTAGCACACTCAAGGTGTGGCCTAACCAGAGCAGTGTACAGAGCCTTGAATATAGGTGCATCCAGATGAACAAAAGTTCTTCTAATAATGCCCACTATTTCATTAGCCTTGTTGATTTTCTCAGCTAGATGGTCAGAGAACGTCAGCTTATCATCGATGACTACCCCTATATCCTTCTCTACCGTGGTCTTCTTGATCGTGGTGTACATATGATATCCATGGTCATTAACTTTTTTTTCTTCCTATCCTCATGTATTTACTTTTTTCTGGGTGAAAGTTCAGCATCCACTTCTCGGTCCAACCCCTGATCCCATCCAGGTCCTCCTGCAGCATGTCACAATCCTCATCTCGTTCTATTTTCCCAAAAAATTTTGTGTCATCCGCATATAGATATACCTCACTGTCGTGTTTAATTGCCTCAGGCAGGTCATTGATAAAAAGGAGAAACAGCAGGGGGCCAAGGACAGAACCCTGAGGGACCCCACTAGTGACCTCTCTCCAGTCAGATACCTCTCCATTACCACAACCCTCTGTTTTCTCTTAGTTAAAAAATTCCTTACCCAATCAAGATCTTTTCCATCAATGCGATAACTAGATACTTTTTCTAATAGTCTTTTATGGGGTACCCTATCAAAAGCCTTCATGAAGTCACAATACACTATGTCCACAGCCTGACTGTCATCGATAATTTCCGTCCACCTGTCTAGTACCCTAATCAATTGTAGGACTGTTGACCTGCCGGAAATGAAGCCAAACTGTTTATTACTAAACAATCCATATTTTTTCATATGGGATATTATCTCTTCCCGTAATATTGACTCCATTAATTTGCAGATTACAGTAGTTAGACAGACTGGCCTGTAGTTTCCTGGTTCACCTTTACTTCCCTTCTTATAGATAGCTGTGATGTATGCAATATGCCAGTCCTCAGGTATATTTCCTTCTTGAAAAGAGCTTTCAAACAAGATCCTCAGAGGCTGAAGTAGTTCCTCCATCATTTCCTTAATGACTCTTGGATGTAACCCATCTGGACCGGGAGATTTTTGTCTTTTCAATTTTTGAATCACCTTTCTTATTTTGCCCTCAGTTATCTCCAGGTGTTGAGCTGGCACGTTTTTCTTGTTGGCTGTTGGTATCCCCTTATCTGGTTCCTTGATAAAAACTCGTGAGAATTGCTCTGAGAGTACATCTGCCTTTTCTTGATCATTCACAGTCTTCTGTAACTTTTCCTCATCCTTGTAAAGATCTGCAATTCTAGCTTTTGTTCTTGTTTGTCTGTACATACTTCCAGAACACTTTTGGATTTGCCTTAACATTTTTCGCAATCTCTTGTTCTTTGCGTTTCAAGATGTTTCTAGTTTCCCATCTGACCTGGTTATTTAATCTGCTGTATTCCTTTTCAGTTTCCAGATACATCTCCCTCGTGCATGCTCTTTCATTGAACTTCGTTTTCATTGTTTTCAGTCTCTCCCACAGTCTGATTTTTCTTCACTTTACCCCAGAGCTTCCTGTTCATAGGTAATTTTTCATTTGTTTTTTTTTTCTGCTAACCCTCAGTCCTCTGATTATCTTCTTAGGGACACACTCGTCAATGACTGCCTGGAATTTTCTTTTGAACTTATTCCACTTACTTTCAATATCTGGTTCCAATGATAAGTATTGGATCCAGTCCATCGTAAGCCTTTGCTTCATCAGTAGGTAATCTGCTTTTTCATACATGTACACATGTTTTTTACTTTTGTCTTCCATCTCCTGTTTGTCACAATGGAAATAAATACAGGCATGGTCACTCTTTCCCAGTGGACTCTCCAGCTTGATATCTCCTACTATAGATTCTTCGTTACTGAACAGCAGGCCTGTGCTGTCTCCTCTTATCCTGGTGATTTCCTCTATATGTTGAGTGAGAAAGCAGTCCCATACTTTCTCAATGAACATGGTACCAACATCATTTAGTCCCATTACAGAAGTAAAATTACTCCAATTTATTTGTGGAAGATTAAAATCGCCTACAATTATTTTATAAAGCACATTTTTATCACTGACTTCCTGCAGAAGTTGCAGCAAACTAGTATTATTGCTTTCATCACTATTAGGGCTTCTGGAAATGGAGGTAAATAGTAAATTACCACTACTACATGGCACTTCTATACAACAGTATTCACAAAACTTAGTATCAAGTTCAACACTGTAAAATTTGGTTCCTTTCCTAATATATATTCCTTATTAAGGAGATTTTGCTCTATATTGTCATATCCTTCTAGGTTATTTTCTGCCGTAATCCATTCATATCTGTAGTGTTTTGGTTTTACCTCCTGTAGGGATATTACTTGTGGAGTATTTTCCATCTCTTTCAACTGTGCATTTAACTCTATTAACTTGTATGAACTCAACACATCCACATTACTAAACATAATAAGAAATTTACCTACAATAACATTTTGTTCCTGTTTTTCCTATTTTCAATCAGTTTCCTTACACTATTTACACTACCGGTGCGTACATGTTTTTCCTCTTTGGGCCTCACTACTTCTCTTAATCCTCTTGGACCCCTATTTTGACAACTCTTTGACTCCACGGAGGACCCACCACTCTGTGTCTCCCCTTCCCGGAGTCCACTAAGTTTTTTGCCTCCTGCCATAAGACAGCTTCTTGCTCTCTCTCTCTCCCTTTTAGTTAAGTCATTGGCTATTCTTATGTCTTGGAATTTCATGTTACCTTGCAGGTTCCTGATGTTTCTAAATAGGTTGGCCTTTATATCTGCAGTAGATAACTTGTTTAGCATTGGTCTAGCTTTTCCCTGGATAAATTTACCCAGCCTAATCACTAACTATTATCTCCTGGCCACTAGTGATGCCACATTCTTTTATTAGGTTCAGTGCATAAGATTTATCACTCTCAATCCTTTCGCTCCTTGTTGGGTATCCAGATTCTGGCACACCATATACCACTATGTTGTTTTCCCTCTTCTTTCTCTCATTTAGTTCCTCGATAAGTTCACCAACAGGCTCTGGATTCCCTGTGTTGTCTTCCTGCTTCACTTCAGTGGCACTACCTGTTGCCCTGCTAGAATCTGTTTTCAAAACCCCTGTCATTCTTAGCATTTGTTTCCAACACCATTTATTTCAACAAAGATTTTTGAAGGTTCTCGAGTCCTGACATACAGTTGAGGACAAAAGTTCACTCCCCGCGGTGAAACCGACTAACGGGAACGAGTCTTCGAACTTACTCAGCCTGACTGTTTCACCTCATTTGGGGTCGATGCTACTTCCTCTTGGGCAGCAGCAAACTTTTGACCCCAGCTGACTGACACGTGTGCACCTCCCACACAAAATACAGTTCACTCATGCACTTCATTTTTCTTTTTAATTTCATATGCAATATATTTCCTTTATTTAATTACAATAGAGTACTGAAATGATTTTCCTTAAACTTTCAGTTTTATATTTTCATTACATGAATCGGCCATCTCAAAGCCATAGCTGCAGTAACATGTGATATGTAGTTATGTTAATGCAGGTGTGCTTGGGACCCACTTTCACTTGAGATGACGTGGATCACTCTAACGATATGCTTTCAGTAAATTTAGAGTTTCAAATTTCTGCATTATCTTGGGAACAGTACATTTATTGTTAACCATGGCTAGCACTTAAAGTTTATCAATCATGGTAAGACACTTTCTGCTATTGGGGCCTTAATTGAATGTACTTACTTGGGCAATGTTCTCACAATGTGTGTAATTTATATGTCATGAGAAAAAAGGCGTGTCTGCACAGAGAAATAGCCATGCATACAGTAAACTGAGTGCAACGTGGCTGTGTTGTTGAGAGGTAGGTGGGACCATGTGGTCCACGCTGCATTACTCCACAACATAAAAATGATCCGCAAGAAACATAAGAAATTTTTTCGAATTTTCAAATAATTGTTCCTAAAATTCATGTCATTATTTGGATGTGTCATTGCTCAGGTGGTCTGGTACTCAGGTTTTTTACTGTAGTTAGATATTCACAGAATATCTACTTTTAACAATTCTACTTATACCAAACAAATATAAACCTCTCGACGATAAACAAATAAAAATAAAAAATTAAAAATACACTTGTACTGCAATTTGCAGTTTTCTACAAAATTGCAAACCATTTTTAAAAAATTGACATTTGCTTGGATTGAAGTTAAAGTCTGTGCTTGGGTCATGAGTGAAGTTAGATGCACACTTTCCAGAGATGATCTGGTGGTGGTGATATTCACCGTGTGAGGTTTGTTCAGGTCCTGGGTGTGGTTAGATGCACACTCCTTACACATGAGCTGGTAAAGCCCATGGTAAGGTGCAATAATTTCCTGGGTGAGGTTATGTTCACAAAACCATAAAACTATCTTTAGAGATAGGTCCAACGAATTTCAAAATGAACACCACGATTCCTGTTGTCTCGGCAGGGTTGTCAAAATCCTTTGTCCATTATGTAATATTGTCTAACACAAATTGTGAAGACATATTTTTGATTGTGTGTACATGTCGACGGGCAGCGAGCGAGGCAGGAGCGTAGCGTGCGTGAGGGAGGGAGGAGCGTAGCGTGCGTGAGGGAGGGAGGAGCGTAGCGTGCGTGTGGGAGGGAGGAGCGTAGCGTGCGTGTGAGGGAGGAGCGTAGCGTGCGTGTGAGGGAGGAGCGTAGCGTGCGTGTGAGGGAGGAGCGTAGCGTGCGTGTGAGGGAGGAGCGTAGCGTGCGTGTGAGGGAGGAGCGTAGCGTGCGTGTGAGGGAGGAGCGTAGCGTGCGTGTGAGGGAGGAGCGTAGCGTGCGTGTGAGGGAGGAGCGTAGCGTGCGTGTGAGGGAGGAGCGTAGCGTGCGTGTGAGGGAGGAGCGTAGCGTGCGTGAGGGAGGAGCGTAGCGTGCGTGTGAGGGAGCGTAGCGTGCGTGAGGGAGGAGCGTAGCGTGCGTGTGAGGGAGGAGCGTAGCGTGCGTGTGAGGGAGGAGCGTAGCGTGCGTGTGAGGGAGGAGCGTAGCGTGCGTGTGAGGGAGGAGCGTAGCGTGCGTGTGAGGGAGGAGCGTAGCGTGCGTGTGAGGGAGGAGCGTAGCGTGCGTGTGAGGGAGGAGCGTAGCGTGCGTGTGAGGGAGGAGCGTAGCGTGCGTGTGAGGGAGGAGCGTAGCGTGCGTGTGAGGGAGGAGCGTAGCGTGCGTGTGAGGGAGGAGCGTAGCGTGCGTGTGAGGGAGGAGCGTAGCGTGCGTGTGAGGGAGGAGCGTAGCGTGCGTGTGAGGGAGGAGCGTAGCGTGCGTGTGAGGGAGGAGCGTAGCGTGCGTGTGAGGGAGGAGCGTAGCGTGCGTGTGAGGGAGGAGCGTAGCGTGCGTGTGAGGGAGGAGCGTAGCGTGCGTGTGAGGGAGGAGCGTAGCGTGCGTGTGAGGGAGGAGCGTAGCGTGCGTGTGAGGGAGGAGCGTAGCGTGCGTGTGAGGGAGGAGCGTAGCGTGCGTGTGAGGGAGGAGCGTAGCGTGCGTGTGAGGGAGGAGCGTAGCGTGCGTGTGAGGGAGGAGCGTAGCGTGCGTGTGAGGGAGGAGCGTAGCGTGCGTGTGAGGGAGGAGCGTAGCGTGCGTGTGAGGGAGGAGCGTAGCGTGCGTGTGAGGGAGGAGCGTAGCGTGCGTGTGAGGGAGGAGCGTAGCGTGCGTCTGAGGGAGGAGCGTAGCGTGCGTCTGAGGGAGGAGCGTAGCGTGCGTGTGAGGAAGGAGCGTAGCGTGTGTGAGGAAGGAGCGTAGGGTGTGTGAGGAAGGAGTGTAGGGTGTGTCAGGAAGGAGTGGAGTGTGTGTGTGTGAGGAAGGAGTGGAGTGTGTGTGTGCGTGTGAGGAAGGAGTGTCGTGTGTGTGTGCGTGTGAGGAAGGAGTGTCGTGTGTGTGTGCGTGTGAGGAAGGAGTGTCGTGTGTGTGTGTGCGTGTGAGGAAGGAGTGTCGTGTGCGTGTGAGGAAGGAGTGTCGTGTGCGTGTGTGAGGAAGGAGTGTCGTGTGCGTGTGTGAGGAAGGAGTGTAGTGTGCGTGTGTGAGGAAGGAGTGTAGTGTGCGTGTGTGAGGAAGGAGTGTAGTGTGCGTGTGTGAGGAAGGAGTGTAGTGTGCGTGTGTGAGGAAGGAGTGTAGTGTGCGTGTGTGAGGAAGGAGTGTAGTGTGTGAGGAAGGAGTGTAGTGTGTGAGGAAGGAGTGTAGTGTGTGAGGAAGGAGTGCAGTGTGTGTGTGTGAGGAAGGAGTGCAGTGTGTGTGTGTGAGGAAGGAGTGCAGTGTGTGTGTGAGGAAGGAGTGCAGTGTGTGTGTGAGGAAGGAGTGCAGCGTGTGTGAGGAAGGAGTGTAGCGTGTGTGAGGAAGGAGTGTAGCGTGTGTGAGGAAGGAGTGTAGCGTGTGTGAGGAAGGAGTGTAGCGTGTGTGAGGAAGGAGTGTAGCGTGTGTGAGGAAGGAGTGTAGCGTGTGTGAGGAAGGAGTGTAGCGTGTGTGAGGAAGGAGTGTAGCGTGTGTGAGGAAGGAGTGTAGCGTGTGTGAGGAAGGAGTGTAGCGTGTGTGAGGAAGGAGTGTAGCGTGTGTGAGGAAGGAGTGTAGCGTGTGTGAGGAAGGAGTGTAGCGTGTGTGAGGAAGGAGTGTAGCGTGTGTGAGGAAGGAGTGTAGCGTGTGTGTGAGGAAGGAGTGTAGTGTGTGTGAGGAAGGAGTGTAGTGTGTGTGAGGAAGGAGTGTAGTGTGTAAGTGTGTGTGAGGAAGGAGTGTAGTGTGTAAGTGTCCAGTGTGTGTGAGGAAGGAGTGCAGTGTGTGTGAGGAAGGAGTGCAGTGTGTGTGAGGAAGGAGTGCAGTGTGTGTGAGGAAGGAGTACAGTGTGCAGTGTGTGCGAGGAACGAGTGTAGTGTGTGTGAGTAAGGAGTACAGTGTGCAGTGTGTGTGTGTGAGGAACGAGTGTAGTGTGTGTGAGGAAGGAAAAAGTACAGTGTGTAGTGTGTGTGAGCATAGTATGAAGAATAAACCACCACTTCTCCCCAAAAACCATCACCAACACTCTCCACACACCCACATTCTCTCATTACCAGCAACTTTCATCTACATCCCCCAATGGCACTTACACTAACCTCTGCCACTTATGCATGTCATTAAATAACTAGACCCAGGTGCAGTGAGTCCCTACCTTCCTTCACTTGGATATATTGTGATGTAACATGACCTGTGTGCAGGGGTCAGTACCCACCCTTTCTTTAACATGTGTCTCTAACACTATTATTTTCACTAAGACGAGAGTACAGACATCCCCATTTTTCCACACATACAATCATACTCTTGTGTACAAAAACATCTCTGCAACTATATAATTAACCCTCTGTGTATGGGTTTTCTTTGTGCTGAATGAAATTACCTAGAGTTAGCCAAATAAAATATTAAAAGTGAAGGGGTTAATTAGCACCACCCATCTTCCAAGTCTTGTACGATCTTCTTTTCTCCTTTTTCACTCCACCCACTTCATTATTCCACCACCATGTTATTGCCTGCTTGGCTGGGTACTTTATCCAGCAACATTCATTGTCAGCTGCATCTAACAGACCATCGTTAATGAGGTCCAGCAACTTGCTACACTATCACTCACTCAGTCATTTGCCATTCCAACTCTTCTAAACTCGGCATAAAATGCTTCCTGAACATTCTACTCCTTCAATTTCCACACTAAACAAAAAGCAGCAAAGAAATCTACACATTATACACAACATGTAGCACTATTATTAATAGAAGACTAAGTGATGTACTGGTATTAGAACTTGCGGAAGTGGAATATACCCTGTATTTTAGAAAGTCGCAATTACGAAGATGAAAGTGAGACAGCCATGTTATAAGGAACTGGAGCATATGAAAAAAAGGGTATAAAAAATTACTGCCAAAATTATTGTGCCTCATAATTCACAAATAATGAGTACAAGGAGTTGTAAGGAATAATAATTTTAAAAACAGAACAGGAGACCAATTGTAATATGTTACCTTCTTCAATATAGTTATCTAACATTATATATGCCTTTTTTTATATATATATAAAAAAGAGTATTGTGAGCAAGCTGGGTTCTAACAAAGTGCAGTGAAAAGGTTAAAAACAAATCCTTTACAAGGAATAAAAAGTAACAATTCCTTTCTGAAAACTACCAGAATGCAACTACCGTTATGTTTTTTCTTTACAATGATGATACCAAAACTTAAATGATTCAGCACTTCTACCACCAAGAACTGTAACAATTTTCCTGTGACATACCCCAAGGTCATCATTATTGAGAAAGGCTTCTTTACTGGCCAGCCATGAGTTTGCTTGTTCTGTCATTTCAAGGAAGACCTGTAGCTGATGAGCTTGTGATAACACAGTTTGCCGTTCTGTCCAGAAGACAATAACCTGATGGAAAAACGATTATTAATCTATCTATCAATGAAACTACACCAAAGATACAATATATACAAGACTTCAGTTAAAAATAGCCAAAACAAATTACAACTTCTCTCAGGAGATAGGTTGTACCTTTCTAACAATAAAGTTAAATTCAACAAAACCTTTCAGTGAATGATGTAAGATCAAAGACCCTCTTCTTGATCTTACCCAAAATCTAAGTGACTGCAGTAACTAATCTTATGGTCTGACCACTTAATACACTACAACATACAAAATACCTGCAAAACTTTGTTTACCATAGAGCATAGATCAATGTTCATTACATTAATATCAAATAGCCTATTATACATCAGCAAGAATCTTACCTTGTTCTCTACTTCTAATAATGTCTGAAGGTTCTCTTTGATGGTCTCTTTTGCAAAATGGTCATCAGCAATAAGTTTCTTTCCAAACTGCTGCAAAGCCTTGAAAACTTCTTTACGGCCATCAATTTCAGCCTGAAAAATTCATATAAAAAGGTCACTCGCAACTGCCACATTACACAATGTTTACTTGCAATAGTTTGTGCACTTTGCAACCATATCAAATTTTATTAAATGAGCCAAATGACATGCAGTTCCTTGGAAAAATTCCATAAATGAAAAATAAACAAATAGTCAAGCCACTAATCCCTTTACATGCATACTTTGGCTAGCAGTAGTCTTCACACCCTATTATTTCAGTGAAGTTTCATAAATCCAACAATATTTTTCTGCATATCTCACCTACAGGTATTCTTAAACCTTAAATGGCAACCATCATCAATGGCTGTTAGCTATAGGGATAGCAGTCAGCATGATTGATGTTTCATATTCCTTAGGTTCCATTTTTTGGGGACAAATAGGGACAGATTAGTGAATCCTTACATGCTATCTAAGGGTTAAGAAAAATTTTAAATATGGGACAAATATTCTAAGAGGATTCAAGCATACACTTTCATTACTTGCAGACTTTTGGGCCTTTGCCCCCGCCCCCCCACACACACACAAAAAAAGGTCTCCAATATGGCTCCTTACTCCTACTACTATATGATAAATACTATAGTTTCTTGAGAATTGTCTCAAAGAACTATTGGTAATAAAAAGAAAGGACCTTTAAAAAGTTTAATTATAGCACACATGTATTACTATTAAAATTTTCACAATGGAACTACTGTACATTAACTAAGAATGTCAGTAAAATCTCTGAATGGGTGTATGTCCATGTGTACAAATGTACAAAATGGAGTAAAGTTAGCATGGCTATCTCCTTCCCATTCTATCTATGGTAAGTGATACCCGTTAGCTGAAAAAATTGGTACAAAGCTCTTCTGGGGATGATAGATTTTTGGATAACACGACGACTCTCTGAAACCTGGAAAAAATCCTACATCCCCGGAATTCTTCCAGATACTGGAAAAAATTTCTGAGAGTCTAAGCTACACTTCTCGCATGAACAGACACTACTGCATATCCTGGAATGGTTCTGGGTGCTGGGGAAAGTTTTCCAAGAGTCCGAGAGTCTAAACTACGCATCACATCTCGACTCCACAGTAAACTACGCATCTTATCTCATCTCGCACAAACAAACAATGGTCCCTCAAATAACGAACGGTTCAATTAAAATAATTTCGGTTAATGAATTAGCTCCCATAAGGATTTTCAATTCCATTAATGAACAAAACTTCGATTAACGACACCCTTACGAGAAACACGCTTTGTTGTGCGCATCAGCTGATCGGCCAGTCCGCCAATACAGTAATTGGTTCTATGTTTACATTCTCTTCCAGTGGGGTAAATATCAAGAAAGTTGTGCTTTTGAATATTTTTGCATTTTATATATTAAAATTATTGGTCATTCTGAAATTCAGTTAACACATTTATATCATACAGTGCAGAAATTATTATGAAACACGAAGAAGGCATTAGAACCAATGCTCTCTGTAAAGAATATGGCATGTCATCGACTGCCTCTACAATCAGCTGTTTGATATGTAAACAAAGCTGCCGGGAATACGACATACACACCTCAAAGTAAGTTAAAATACAGTACTGTATTCTATTATTTTTTATTTATTATTGTACAGTATACTGTACAGTACAGTACAGTACTGTATTTGGTTTACATTTAATGTTTTGTTAATTCTATTACAGGTTGACCTCTCTAGTCCGGCAACGTCGGGACCTGACCGGTGCCGGACCATGGAAATTCACCCTTTTCCTGGATAGATAGTGACTTGTGCTTATGCTTGGAAGCACTAGCACCACTTTCTCTGCATCATGGTCTCTTTGAAGACATATTGAAGGGTTAAATGTCGTATAGTAGCTTCTCAAATTTTGCGAGTTTTTAATTCTTAACGTATTTTATTGGAACACAAAAAAATAAATAAATAGATAAAAATTTTGACGGCGGAAACTTGAATTTCGACGGGTTTCGACGGCCCGCCAACATGCAGACGACGTGCACAATCGTGTAAACCGAGTCATTTCTCTTATGTACAAAAGATTCATTATTGTTTATTGCTGAATGTCTTTTTTATTGAATTAATGTTTGTGTGCAAAATGAGCAATACAATTCATTAATAATACGTAGAATATTAAAACACACGAGGAAATGACACAGCATTGTTTTCGTTGATTACAAAGCCAGTGACTGACTGGTTCTCCATATAAAACTGAAGAAAATAAGACCTTGGTTGTAGCTGTAGTAAAATTAATATGGTTGTTTTAAGTAATGTTATTTAATGTTAATAAATGGAACAATAGAAGTAGCTAACGATAATGGTAAAGAAAAACGAGAGATCGCCTATGTAAGTGCGCATGCGCACACGTGAAAACATATCATCATTACTTTACATAAGAATATGAAAGCAACACTTATTTACTGTTCATATATATTTTAATTAATGCATGTGTGTGCAAAATTAACAATACAATTTATTAATAATACGTTAAAGCTTACGAAACCAGTGACTGATTGGTTCTACATATAAAACTGAAGAAAATAAGACCCTGATTTTAGCTGTAGTAAAATTAATGTAAAAAAATAATATGGTTGTTTGAAGTACCTGTAATGTTATTTAATGTTAATAAATGGAACAATATAAGTAGCTAACCATTAATAGTAAAAAAAAATGTGAGACTGCGAGTATGTAAGTGCGCACATGTGAAAACATATCGTCATTACTCTACATAAGAATATGAAAGCAACACTTATTTACTGCTCATATATATTGAAGGGTTAAATGTTGTACTCTATATAGACAAGCAGAGAGAGAGAGCAGCCGAACTGCCGGATGTAAACAAACCTTAATTTCCCGTGGCTGTATTTTTTTTCTTAAGGGGGATTAGCCCACCCGGGCATAGGTCACTGACCGACATTGGGGCCTGAGGGGCAAAAATTTAATACTCCTGTAATAATAATTCAGATAAGTAAAAAAAAAAAAAAAGCTACCTATCTACCTATTGGACAAAGTAAAATCGTTCTGAACCACGGGAGTTTCCGGACCACAGAATGCCGGACTACAGAGATACAATCTGTACTGGTATACATTACTTCGTATGTATACTTTTTCTGCAAGTTGGAACCAATTACCCAATATTCCATTGAAATAATATTCAGTTAACAAAATTTTCGGTTAACAACTGACTTTGTGGAACCAATTGTGTTCGTTAATCGAGGGACCACTGTACATTTAAACTGCAGGCATGAGTGAAAATATTTGCAGCTATCAGACGTGTAAAACCTTTTATTCACAACATCTGTTCTAATAATGTTAGAGAGACGAATTTGGTACCATAATGATCCTGAATAAATTCACCGCAAGACTATTCCAATAAATTATCCTTAAACAAAATATTTCCACAGAATATAATGATGGGGATTAAATTCTTCTTTTGAAAAAACATAAGAATTGTGGATATTGGAGTCTATAAAATCAAATCTAATTAAATTAGAAACCCCATTTTGCTACCAAATTAATCCTAGTTAGTTTTATCTGAAAGTTTTGTTCAATAAATATATTTAAAAAGATTAAAAATCAATATGATATAGACCATCAAATGAAAGTATTTTGGAGGCGTGAGGCTGCAAGCATACATATTTACGGCTAGCGAAAATTTTTATAAACATTTTAATCACAGCATCTTGTTCTAATCAAGTTAGAGATGAATTTGGAAACAATGATCCTGAATAAATTCTATACAATATTCCAATAAAACTTCCTTGACACGATATTATAATGGGAACTCGATTCTTTAATGAAAAAATTTGGAAATGTTGATACCGGGAGTCTATAAAATTGGTTCCAATTAAGTTAGAAACACCAATATTTTACCGAAACCTGAATAGTTTATCCAAAAGCTTCATTAAATAAATGCATTATTAAAAAATCTAGAACATATAGACGTGCGAGGCATGAATGGAGCTGTATGTCACAGCCAAGACAATGGAATTTTCTATCCTGCACTGGGGAAAGTTTTCCCCGAGTCAAAGTGATGCATCTCACACAGAGCAGTATTTATTTATGCAAACACCACTGTACACAACAATATATTTTAAATAAACAAAATAATGTATACATACTGTACAGTACTCACCAGCAGATGCTGTCATCTTGAGCCTACAGTAGACATACTGTCCACTCTACTGAATGCAATACTTAACTGTAATCACTTTTTGTTTTAACACTTGCACTGGAGGTGGGGTGAGGGATTAGTGGGTCTTATGTTACTGACCTGACATGATGCAATCAGGTCACCCACTGTATATAAACCCTTCTCTCATTTGCAGTGGAGGTAAGGTAGGGGATTAGTGCTCATATTACTGACCTTTTGATGCAATGTCAGGTCACCCATTGTCGGGGTGGGGGATTAGTGGATCTCATGACCTGAAGAGGTCTTGTATAAAGACAAAACTAAGGTGCTTCAGGGTTTCCCACTTATTGTGTCTTTGTACATTAATGTACAGTATTGCACATCACAAATTGTATGCAAAAACAGCAGCTAGGGAGGGAACAACTTTCTGCAATGGCAACAGAATATGAATTTAACGAAGTGATTCAAGCAGCTAGGCCACCCACACGCCTGGCACATGGGAACGCGTTGTAGCATGATGCAATCTCTCGAAACTCCCGTAAAATTTATTCCCTGGCCCAGAAATCTCGGAATTTTTCTTGAAAATGTGCCCGATTTTCATCCAGTAAACTTGTTCGCAGACCCGGAACAGAGTTTTCTTGGAATTTTTCCAGGCTGATCTGAATTCTGGCTATTGGAGAGTTCTGGGAATCAGGGATTCCAGCTAACATGTATTAACATATCTACTGGCCCAAGTTGTAATGAAATAATGAGGCAACTGTATCTTGCATAACACTAAAACCCACTTGGCTGAAAAAGCATTTTCTACTATTTTTGAAGGACCTAAGACTGAAACATAAACCATAGTTAGTAGGACTGTATGTATTGAAACTTCATAACTATAATCTGAACAAAAGAACATCCTTAACCTATCTTCACGAGACTCTAAAAAAAACTCAAGACAATGAAGTGGAATGGTACAACTTATGCTATTACCACATTTTTTTATTAATTTACCCCCCAATCCTCTTCCTGCCAAAGCAAATACACACACATTTTCCATTAATTTATCATACCTTTCTTTCTTGGTGACTCTGTAACAGCATTTCAGCTTCAGCGGTGTTGCTCGGCAATGGTGATGCATTCATACGACTCACAATATCTTCTCCCCATCTTTCTAGTTCTCTTAATTCAGTGTGGAACTTGTGTAATGTATACGACAAAGTCAATTTCTCCTTCCTCCCATATGACCCTTCAATAAGTCTGGACCATGCTTGCAGTACCTCAGTCTGTTTCTTGTGGATTAGCTCCTTCTTATCTGGGTATTTCCTGGCAAGATTATAAGCATCCTTTTCATGTTCTTTTATTTTCTTTTCAATGGCCGACATGTCACGAAGTATTGTTTCTTGCTTTCGCTGCAAGGTTTCTACCTGAGTGAGGTCCTTACCCGTGTCTTCATTTGCTAGAATAACTGCTTTCTCACTAATGCGGTCCTTAGTGTCATCTACATCCCTGT
>CAUDMG010000008.1:80000-104355 GCA_958450375.1 Homarus gammarus
TTTCTGGGCCAGGGAATAAATTTTACGGGAGTTTCGAGAGATTGCATCATGCTACAACGCGTTCCCATGTGCCAGGCGTGTGGGTGGCCTAGCTGCTTGAATCACTTCGTTAAATTCATATTCTGTTGCCATTGCAGAAAGTTGTTCCCTCCCTAGCTGCTGTTTTTGCATACAATTTGTGATGTGCAATACTGTACATTAATGTACAAAGACACAATAAGTGGGAAACCCTGAAGCACCTTAGTTTTGTCTTTATACAAGACCTCTTCAGGTCATGAGATCCACTAATCCCCCACCCCGACAATGGGTGACCTGACATTGCATCAAAAGGTCAGTAATATGAGCACTAATCCCCTACCTTACCTCCACTGCAAATGAGAGAAGAGTTTATATACAGTGGGTGACCTGATTGCATCATGTCAGGTCAGTAACATAAGACCCACTAATCCCTCACCCCACCTCCAGTGCAAGTGTTAAAACAAAAAGTGATTACAGTTAAGTATTGCATTCAGTAGAGTGGACAGTATGTCTACTGTAGGCTCAAGATGACAGCATCTGCTGGTGAGTACTGTACAGTATGTATACATTATTTTGTTTATTTAAAATATATTGTTGTGTACAGTGGTGTTTGCATAAATAAATACTGCTCTGTGTGAGATGCATCACTTTGACTCGGGGAAAACTTTCCCCAGTGCAGGATAGAAAATTCCATTGTCTTGGCTGTGACATACAGCTCCATTCATGCCTCGCACGTCTATATGTTCTAGATTTTTTAATAATGCATTTATTTAATGAAGCTTTTGGATAAACTATTCAGGTTTCGGTAAAATATTGGTGTTTCTAACTTAATTGGAACCAATTTTATAGACTCCCGGTATCAACATTTCCAAATTTTTTCATTAAAGAATCGAGTTCCCATTATAATATCGTGTCAAGGAAGTTTTATTGGAATATTGTATAGAATTTATTCAGGATCATTGTTTCCAAATTCATCTCTAACTTGATTAGAACAAGATGCTGTGATTAAAATGTTTATAAAAATTTTCGCTAGCCGTAAATATGTATGCTTGCAGCCTCACGCCTCCAAAATACTTTCATTTGATGGTCTATATCATATTGATTTTTAATCTTTTTAAATATATTTATTGAACAAAACTTTCAGATGAAACTAACTAGGATTAATTTGGTAGCAAAATGGGGTTTCTAATTTAATTAGATTTGATTTTATAGACTCCAATATCCACAATTCTTATGTTTTTTCAAAAGAAGAATTTAATCCCCATCATTATATTCTGTGGAAATATTTTGTTTAAGGATAATTTATTGGAATAGTCTTGCGGTGAATTTATTCAGGATCATTATGGTACCAAATTCGTCTCTCTAACATTATTAGAACAGATGTTGTGAATAAAAGGTTTTACACGTCTGATAGCTGCAAATATTTTCACTCATGCCTGCAGTTTAAATGTACAGTGGTCCCTCGATTAACGAACACAATTGGTTCCACAAAGTCAGTTGTTAACCGAAAATTTTGTTAACTGAATATTATTTCAATGGAATATTGGGTAATTGGTTCCAACTTGCAGAAAAAGTATACATACGAAGTAATGTATACCAGTACAGATTGTATCTCTGTAGTCCGGCATTCTGTGGTCCGGAAACTCCCGTGGTTCAGAACGATTTTACTTTGTCCAATAGGTAGATAGGTAGCTTTTTTTTTTTTTTTACTTATCTGAATTATTATTACAGGAGTATTAAATTTTTGCCCCTCAGGCCCCAATGTCGGTCAGTGACCTATGCCCGGGTGGGCTAATCCCCCTTAAGAAAAAAAATACAGCCACGGGAAATTAAGGTTTGTTTACATCCGGCAGTTCGGCTGCTCTCTCTCTCTGCTTGTCTATATAGAGTACAACATTTAACCCTTCAATATATATGAGCAGTAAATAAGTGTTGCTTTCATATTCTTATGTAGAGTAATGACGATATGTTTTCACATGTGCGCACTTACATACTCGCAGTCTCACATTTTTTTTTACTATTAATGGTTAGCTACTTATATTGTTCCATTTAGTAACATTAAATAACATTACAGGTACTTCAAACAACCATATTATTTTTTTACATTAATTTTACTACAGCTAAAATCAGGGTCTTATTTTCTTCAGTTTTATATGTAGAACCAATCAGTCACTGGTTTCGTAAGCTTTAACGTATTATTAATAAATTGTATTGTTAATTTTGCACACACATGCATTAATTAAAATATATATGAACAGTAAATAAGTGTTGCTTTCATATTCTTATGTAAAGTAATGATATGTTTTCACGTGTGCGCATGCGCACTTACATAGGCGATATCTCGTTTTTCTTTACCATTATCGTTAGCTACTTCTATTGTTCCATTTATTAACATTAAATAACATTACTTAAAACAACCATATTAATTTTACTACAGCTACAACCAAGGTCTTATTTTCTTCAGTTTTATATGGAGAACCAGTCAGTCACTGGCTTTGTAATCAACGAAAACAATGCTGTGTCATTTCCTCGTGTGTTTTAATATTCTACGTATTATTAATGAATTGTATTGCTCATTTTGCACACAAACATTAATTCAATAAAAAAGACATTCAGCAATAAACAATAATGAATCTTTTGTACATAAGAGAAATGACTCGGTTTACACGATTGTGCACGTCGTCTGCATGTTGGCGGGCCGTTGAAACCCGTCGAAATTCAAGTTTCCGCCGTCAAAATTTTTATCTATTTATTTATTTTTTTGTGTTCCAATAAAATACGTTAAGAATTAAAAACTCGCAAAATTTGAGAAGCTACTATACGACATTTAACCCTTCAATATGTCTTCAAAGAGACCATGATGCAGAGAAAGTGGTGCTAGTGCTTCCAAGCATAAGCACAAGTCACTATCTATCCAGGAAAAGGGTGAATTTCCATGGTCCGGCACCGGTCAGGTCCCGACGTTGCCGGACTAGAGAGGTCAACCTGTAATAGAATTAACAAAACATTAAATGTAAACCAAATACAGTACTGTACTGTACTGTACAGTATACTGTACAATAATAAATAAAAAATAATAGAATACAGTACTGTATTTTAACTTACTTTGAGGTGTGTATGTCGTATTCCCGGCAGCTTTGTTTACATATCAAACAGCTGATTGTAGAGGCAGTCGATGACATGCCATATTCTTTACAGAGAGCATTGGTTCTAATGCCTTCTTCGTGTTTCATAATAATTTCTGCACTGTATGATATAAATGTGTTAACTGAATTTCAGAATGACCAATAATTTTAATATATAAAATGCAAAAATATTCAAAAGCACAACTTTCTTGATATTTACCCCACTGGAAGAGAATGTAAACATAGAACCAATTACTGTATTGGCGGACTGGCCGATCAGCTGATGCGCACAACAAAGCGTGTTTCTCGTAAGGGTGTCGTTAATCGAAGTTTTGTTCATTAATGGAATTGAAAATCCTTATGGGAGCTAATTCATTAACCGAAATTATTTTAATTGAACCGTTCGTTATTTGAGGGACCATTGTTTGTTTGTGCGAGATGAGATAAGATGCGTAGTTTACTGTGGAGTCGAGATGTGATGCGTAGTTTAGACTCTCGGACTCTTGGAAAACTTTCCCCAGCACCCAGAACCATTCCAGGATATGCAGTAGTGTCTGTTCATGCGAGAAGTGTAGCTTAGACTCTCAGAAATTTTTTCCAGTATCTGGAAGAATTCCGGGGATGTAGGATTTTTTCCAGGTTTCAGAGAGTCGTCGTGTTATCCAAAAATCTATCATCCCCAGAAGAGCTTTGTACCAATTTTTTCAGCTAACGGGTATCACTTACCATAGATAGAATGGGAAGGAGATAGCCATGCTAACTTTACTCCATTTTGTACATTTGTACACATGGACATACACCCATTCAGAGATTTTACTGACATTCTTAGTTAATGTACAGTAGTTCCATTGTGAAAATTTTAATAGTAATACATGTGTGCTATAATTAAACTTTTTAAAGGTCCTTTCTTTTTATTACCAATAGTTCTTTGAGACAATTCTCAAGAAACTATAGTATTTATCATATAGTAGTAGGAGTAAGGAGCCATATTGGAGACCTTTTTTTGTGTGTGTGTGGGGGGGCGGGGGCAAAGGCCCAAAAGTCTGCAAGTAATGAAAGTGTATGCTTGAATCCTCTTAGAATATTTGTCCCATATTTAAAATTTTTCTTAACCCTTAGATAGCATGTAAGGATTCACTAATCTGTCCCTATTTGTCCCCAAAAAATGGAACCTAAGGAATATGAAACATCAATCATGCTGACTGCTATCCCTATAGCTAACAGCCATTGATGATGGTTGCCATTTAAGGTTTAAGAATACCTGTAGGTGAGATATGCAGAAAAATATTGTTGGATTTATGAAACTTCACTGAAATAATAGGGTGTGAAGACTACTGCTAGCCAAAGTATGCATGTAAAGGGATTAGTGGCTTGACTATTTGTTTATTTTTCATTTATGGAATTTTTCCAAGGAACTGCATGTCATTTGGCTCATTTAATAAAATTTGATATGGTTGCAAAGTGCACAAACTATTGCAAGTAAACATTGTGTAATGTGGCAGTTGCGAGTGACCTTTTTATATGAATTTTTCAGGCTGAAATTGATGGCCGTAAAGAAGTTTTCAAGGCTTTGCAGCAGTTTGGAAAGAAACTTATTGCTGATGACCATTTTGCAAAAGAGACCATCAAAGAGAACCTTCAGACATTATTAGAAGTAGAGAACAAGGTAAGATTCTTGCTGATGTATAATAGGCTATTTGATATTAATGTAATGAACATTGATCTATGCTCTATGGTAAACAAAGTTTTGCAGGTATTTTGTATGTTGTAGTGTATTAAGTGGTCAGACCATAAGATTAGTTACTGCAGTCACTTAGATTTTGGGTAAGATCAAGAAGAGGGTCTTTGATCTTACATCATTCACTGAAAGGTTTTGTTGAATTTAACTTTATTGTTAGAAAGGTACAACCTATCTCCTGAGAGAAGTTGTAATTTGTTTTGGCTATTTTTAACTGAAGTCTTGTATATATTGTATCTTTGGTGTAGTTTCATTGATAGATAGATTAATAATCGTTTTTCCATCAGGTTATTGTCTTCTGGACAGAACGGCAAACTGTGTTATCACAAGCTCATCAGCTACAGGTCTTCCTTGAAATGACAGAACAAGCAAACTCATGGCTGGCCAGTAAAGAAGCCTTTCTCAATAATGATGACCTTGGGGTATGTCACAGGAAAATTGTTACAGTTCTTGGTGGTAGAAGTGCTGAATCATTTAAGTTTTGGTATCCTCATTGTAAAGAAAAAACATAACGGTAGTTGCATTCTGGTAGTTTTCAGAAAGGAATTGTTACTTTTTATTTCTTGTAAAGGATTTGTTTTTAACCTTTTCACTGCACTTTGTTAGAACCCAGCTTACTCACAATACTCTTTTTTATATATATATAAAAAAAGGCATATATAATGTTAGATAACTATATTGAAGAAGGTAACATATTACAATTGGTCTCCTGTTCTCTGTTTTTAAAATTGTTATTCCTTACAACTCCTTGTACTCATTATTTGTGAATTATGAGGCACAATAATTTTGGCAGTAATTTTTTATACCCTTTTTTTCATATGCTCCAGTTCCTTATAACATGGCTGTCTCACTTTCATCTTCGTAATTGCGACTTTCTAAAATACAGGGTATATTCCACTTCCGCAAGTTCTAATACCAGTACATCACTTAGTCTTCTATTAATAATAGTGCTACATGTTGTGTATAATGTGTAGATTTCTTTGCTGCTTTTTGTTTAGTGTGGAAATTGAAGGAGTAGAATGTTCAGGAAGCATTTTATGCCGAGTTTAGAAGAGTTGGAATGGCAAATGACTGAGTGAGTGATAGTGTAGCAAGTTGCTGGACCTCATTAACGATGGTCTGTTAGATGCAGCTGACAATGAATGTTGCTGGATAAAGTACCCAGCCAAGCAGGCAATAACATGGTGGTGGAATAATGAAGTGGGTGGAGTGAAAAAGGAGAAAAGAAGATCGTACAAGACTTGGAAGATGGGTGGTGCTAATTAACCCCTTCACTTTTAATATTTTATTTGGCTAACTCTAGGTAATTTCATTCAGCACAAAGAAAACCCATACACAGAGGGTTAATTATATAGTTGCAGAGATGTTTTTGTACACAAGAGTATGATTGTATGTGTGGAAAAATGGGGATGTCTGTACTCTCGTCTTAGTGAAAATAATAGTGTTAGAGACACATGTTAAAGAAAGGGTGGGTACTGACCCCTGCACACAGGTCATGTTACATCACAATATATCCAAGTGAAGGAAGGTAGGGACTCACTGCACCTGGGTCTAGTTATTTAATGACATGCATAAGTGGCAGAGGTTAGTGTAAGTGCCATTGGGGGATGTAGATGAAAGTTGCTGGTAATGAGAGAATGTGGGTGTGTGGAGAGTGTTGGTGATGGTTTTTGGGGAGAAGTGGTGGTTTATTCTTCATACTATGCTCACACACACTACACACTGTACTTTTTCCTTCCTCACACACACTACACTCGTTCCTCACACACACACACTGCACACTGTACTCCTTCCTCACACACACTACACTCGTTCCTCGCACACACTGCACACTGTACTCCTTCCTCACACACACTGCACTCCTTCCTCACACACACTGCACTCCTTCCTCACACACACTGCACTCCTTCCTCACACACACTGCACTCCTTCCTCACACACACTGCACTCCTTCCTCACACACACTGGACACTTACACACTACACTCCTTCCTCACACACACTACACTCCTTCCTCACACACACTACACTCCTTCCTCACACACACTACACTCCTTCCTCACACACACTACACTCCTTCCTCACACACACTACACGCTACACTCCTTCATCACACACACTACACTCCTTCCTCACACACGCTACACTCCTTCCTCACACACGCTACACTCCTTCCTCACACACGCTACACTCCTTCCTCACACACGCTACACTCCTTCCTCACACACGCTACACTCCTTCCTCACACACGCTACACTCCTTCCTCACACACGCTACACTCCTTCCTCACACACGCTACACTCCTTCCTCACACACGCTACACTCCTTCCTCACACACGCTACACTCCTTCCTCACACACGCTACACTCCTTCCTCACACACGCTACACTCCTTCCTCACACACGCTACACTCCTTCCTCACACACGCTACACTCCTTCCTCACACACGCTACACTCCTTCCTCACACACGCTACACTCCTTCCTCACACACGCTACACTCCTTCCTCACACACGCTACACTCCTTCCTCACACACGCTACACTCCTTCCTCACACACACACTGCACTCCTTCCTCACACACACACTGCACTCCTTCCTCACACACACACTGCACTCCTTCCTCACACACACACTGCACTCCTTCCTCACACACACACTGCACTCCTTCCTCACACACACACTGCACTCCTTCCTCACACACACACTGCACTCCTTCCTCACACACACACACTGCACTCCTTCCTCACACACACACTGCACTCCTTCCTCACACACACACACTGCACTCCTTCCTCACACACACACACTACACTCCTTCCTCACACACTACACTCCTTCCTCACACACGCACACTACACTCCTTCCTCACACACGCACACTACACTCCTTCCTCACACACGCACACTACACTCCTTCCTCACACACGCACACTACACTCCTTCCTCACACACGCACACTACACTCCTTCCTCACACACGCACACTACACTCCTTCCTCACACACGCACACTACACTCCTTCCTCACACACGCACACTACACTCCTTCCTCACACACGCACACTACACTCCTTCCTCACACACACACACACACACACACGACACTCCTTCCTCACACACACACACACTCCACTCCTTCCTGACACACCCTACACTCCTTCCTCACACACCCTACACTCCTTCCTCACACACACGCTACGCTCCTCCCTCAGACGCACGCTACGCTCCTCCCTCACACGCACGCTACGCTCCTCCCTCACACGCACGCTACGCTCCTCCCTCCCTCACACGCACGCTACGCTCCTCCCTCACACGCACTCTACTCTCCTTCCTCACACGCACGCTACGCTCCTCCCTCACACGCACGCTACGCTCCTCCCTCACGCTACGCTCCTCCCTCACACGCACGCTACGCTCCTCCCTCCCTCACACGCACGCTACGCTCCTCCCTCCCTCACACGCACGCTACGCTCCTCCCTCCCTCACACGCACGCTACGCTCCTCCCTCCCTCACACGCACGCTACGCTCCTCCCTCACACGCACGCTACGCTCCTCCCTCACACGCACGCTACGCTCCTCCCTCACACGCACGCTACGCTCCTCCCTCACACGCACGCTACGCTCCTCCCTCACACGCACGCTACGCTCCTCCCTCACACGCACGCTACGCTCCTCCCTCACACGCACGCTACGCTCCTCCCTCACACGCACGCTACGCTCCTCCCTCACACGCACGCTACGCTCCTCCCTCACACGCACGCTACGCTCCTCCCTCACACGCACGCTACGCTCCTCCCTCACACGCACGCTACGCTCCTCCCTCACACGCACGCTACGCTCCTCCCTCACACGCACGCTACGCTCCTCCCTCACACGCACGCTACGCTCCTCCCTCCCTCACACGCACGCTACGCTCCTCCCTCCCTCACACGCACGCTACGCTCCTCCCTCCCTCACACGCACGCTACGCTCCTCCCTCCCTCACACGCACGCTACGCTCCTCCCTCCCTCACACGCACGCTACGCTCCTCCCTCCCTCACACGCACGCTACGCTCCTCCCTCACGCACGCTACGCTCCTGCCTCGCTCGCTGCCCGTCGACATGTACACACAATCAAAAATATGTCTTTACAATTTGTGTTAGACAATATTACATAATGGACAAAGGATTTTGACAACCCTGCCGAGACAACAGGAATCGTGGTGTTCATTTTGAAATTCGTTGGACCTATCTCTAAAGATAGTTTTATGGTTTTGTGAACATAACCTCACCCAGGAAATTATTGCACCTTACCATGGGCTTTACCAGCTCATGTGTAAGGAGTGTGCATCTAACCACACCCAGGACCTGAACAAACCTCACACGGTGAATATCACCACCACCAGATCATCTCTGGAAAGTGTGCATCTAACTTCACTCATGACCCAAGCACAGACTTTAACTTCAATCCAAGCAAATGTCAATTTTTTAAAAATGGTTTGCAATTTTGTAGAAAACTGCAAATTGCAGTACAAGTGTATTTTTAATTTTTTATTTTTATTTGTTTATCGTCGAGAGGTTTATATTTGTTTGGTATAAGTAGAATTGTTAAAAGTAGATATTCTGTGAATATCTAACTACAGTAAAAAACCTGAGTACCAGACCACCTGAGCAATGACACATCCAAATAATGACATGAATTTTAGGAACAATTATTTGAAAATTCGAAAAAATTTCTTATGTTTCTTGCGGATCATTTTTATGTTGTGGAGTAATGCAGCGTGGACCACATGGTCCCACCTACCTCTCAACAACACAGCCACGTTGCACTCAGTTTACTGTATGCATGGCTATTTCTCTGTGCAGACACGCCTTTTTTCTCATGACATATAAATTACACACATTGTGAGAACATTGCCCAAGTAAGTACATTCAATTAAGGCCCCAATAGCAGAAAGTGTCTTACCATGATTGATAAACTTTAAGTGCTAGCCATGGTTAACAATAAATGTACTGTTCCCAAGATAATGCAGAAATTTGAAACTCTAAATTTACTGAAAGCATATCGTTAGAGTGATCCACGTCATCTCAAGTGAAAGTGGGTCCCAAGCACACCTGCATTAACATAACTACATATCACATGTTACTGCAGCTATGGCTTTGAGATGGCCGATTCATGTAATGAAAATATAAAACTGAAAGTTTAAGGAAAATCATTTCAGTACTCTATTGTAATTAAATAAAGGAAATATATTGCATATGAAATTAAAAAGAAAAATGAAGTGCATGAGTGAACTGTATTTTGTGTGGGAGGTGCACACGTGTCAGTCAGCTGGGGTCAAAAGTTTGCTGCTGCCCAAGAGGAAGTAGCATCGACCCCAAATGAGGTGAAACAGTCAGGCTGAGTAAGTTCGAAGACTCGTTCCCGTTAGTCGGTTTCACCGCGGGGAGTGAACTTTTGTCCTCAACTGTATGTCAGGACTCGAGAACCTTCAAAAATCTTTGTTGAAATAAATGGTGTTGGAAACAAATGCTAAGAATGACAGGGGTTTTGAAAACAGATTCTAGCAGGGCAACAGGTAGTGCCACTGAAGTGAAGCAGGAAGACAACACAGGGAATCCAGAGCCTGTTGGTGAACTTATCGAGGAACTAAATGAGAGAAAGAAGAGGGAAAACAACATAGTGGTATATGGTGTGCCAGAATCTGGATACCCAACAAGGAGCGAAAGGATTGAGAGTGATAAATCTTATGCACTGAACCTAATAAAAGAATGTGGCATCACTAGTGGCCAGGAGATAATAGTTAGTGATTAGGCTGGGTAAATTTATCCAGGGAAAAGCTAGACCAATGCTAAACAAGTTATCTACTGCAGATATAAAGGCCAACCTATTTAGAAACATCAGGAACCTGCAAGGTAACATGAAATTCCAAGACATAAGAATAGCCAATGACTTAACTAAAAGGGAGAGAGAGAGAGCAAGAAGCTGTCTTATGGCAGGAGGCAAAAAACTTAGTGGACTCCGGGAAGGGGAGACACAGAGTGGTGGGTCCTCCGTGGAGTCAAAGAGTTGTCAAAATAGGGGTCCAAGAGGATTAAGAGAAGTAGTGAGGCCCAAAGAGGAAAAACATGTACGCACCGGTAGTGTAAATAGTGTAAGGAAACTGATTGAAAATAGGAAAAACAGGAACAAAATGTTATTGTAGGTAAATTTCTTATTATGTTTAGTAATGTGGATGTGTTGAGTTCATACAAGTTAATAGAGTTAAATGCACAGTTGAAAGAGATGGAAAATACTCCACAAGTAATATCCCTACAGGAGGTAAAACCAAAACACTACAGATATGAATGGATTACGGCAGAAAATAACCTAGAAGGATATGACAATATAGAGCAAAATCTCCTTAATAAGGAATATATATTAGGAAAGGAACCAAATTTTACAGTGTTGAACTTGATACTAAGTTTTGTGAATACTGTTGTATAGAAGTGCCATGTAGTAGTGGTAATTTACTATTTACCTCCATTTCCAGAAGCCCTAATAGTGATGAAAGCAATAATACTAGTTTGCTGCAACTTCTGCAGGAAGTCAGTGATAAAAATGTGCTTTATAAAATAATTGTAGGCGATTTTAATCTTCCACAAATAAATTGGAGTAATTTTACTTCTGTAATGGGACTAAATGATGTTGGTACCATGTTCATTGAGAAAGTATGGGACTGCTTTCTCACTCAACATATAGAGGAAATCACCAGGATAAGAGGAGACAGCACAGGCCTGCTGTTCAGTAACGAAGAATCTATAGTAGGAGATATCAAGCTGGAGAGTCCACTGGGAAAGAGTGACCATGCCTGTATTTATTTCCATTGTGACAAACAGGAGATGGAAGACAAAAGTAAAAAACATGTGTACATGTATGAAAAAGCAGATTACCTACTGATGAAGCAAAGGCTTACGATGGACTGGATCCAATACTTATCATTGGAACCAGATATTGAAAGTAAGTGGAATAAGTTCAAAAGAAAATTCCAGGCAGTCATTGACGAGTGTGTCCCTAAGAAGATAATCAGAGGACTGAGGGTTAGCAGAAAAAAAAAACAAATGAAAAATTACCTATGAACAGGAAGCTCTGGGGTAAAGTGAAGAAAAATCAGACTGTGGGAGAGACTGAAAACAATGAAAACGAAGTTCAATGAAAGAGCATGCACGAGGGAGATGTATCTGGAAACTGAAAAGGAATACAGCAGATTAAATAACCAGGTCAGATGGGAAACTAGAAACATCTTGAAACGCAAAGAACAAGAGATTGCGAAAAATGTTAAGGCAAATCCAAAAGTGTTCTGGAAGTATGTACAGACAAACAAGAACAAAAGCTAGAATTGCAGATCTTTACAAGGATGAGGAAAAGTTACAGAAGACTGTGAATGATCAAGAAAAGGCAGATGTACTCTCAGAGCAATTCTCACGAGTTTTTATCAAGGAACCAGATAAGGGGATACCAACAGCCAACAAGAAAAACGTGCCAGCTCAACACCTGGAGATAACTGAGGGCAAAATAAGAAAGGTGATTCAAAAATTGAAAAGACAAAAATCTCCCGGTCCAGATGGGTTACATCCAAGAGTCATTAAGGAAATGATGGAGGAACTACTTCAGCCTCTGAGGATCTTGTTTGAAAGCTCTTTTCAAGAAGGAAATATACTTGAGGACTGGCATATTGCATACATCACAGCTATCTATAAGAAGGGAAGTAAAGGTGAACCAGGAAACTACAGGCCAGTCTGTCTAACTACTGTAATCTGCAAATTAATGGAGTCAATATTACGGGAAGAGATAATATCCCATATGAAAAAATATGGATTGTTTAGTAATAAACAGTTTGGCTTCATTTCCGGCAGGTCAACAGTCCTACAATTGATTAGGGTACTAGACAGGTGGACGGAAATTATCGATGACAGTCAGGCTGTGGACATAGTGTATTGTGACTTCATGAAGGCTTTTGATAGGGTACCCCATAAAAGACTATTAGAAAAAGTATCTAGTTATCGCATTGATGGAAAAGATCTTGATTGGGTAAGGAATTTTTTAACTAAGAGAAAACAGAGGGTTGTGGTAATGGAGAGGTATCTGACTGGAGAGAGGTCACTAGTGGGGTCCCTCAGGGTTCTGTCCTTGGCCCCCTGCTGTTTCTCCTTTTTATCAATGACCTGCCTGAGGCAATTAAACACGACAGTGAGGTATATCTATATGCGGATGACACAAAATTTTTTGGGAAAATAGAACGAGATGAGGATTGTGACATGCTGCAGGAGGACCTGGATGGGATCAGGGGTTGGACCGAGAAGTGGATGCTGAACTTTCACCCAGAAAAAAGTAAATACATGAGGATAGGAAGAAAAAAAAGTTAATGACCATGGATATCATATGTACACCACGAACAAGAAGACCACGGTAGAGAAGGATATAGGGGTAGTCATCGATGATAAGCTGACGTTCTCTGACCATCTAGCTGAGAAAATCAACAAGGCTAATGAAATAGTGGGCATTATTAGAAGAACTTTTGTTCATCTGGATGCACCTATATTCAAGGCTCTGTACACTGCTCTGGTTAGGCCACACCTTGAGTGTGCTAATCAAATTTGGTACCCATATCTCATTAAGGATATTGGAGCAATAGAGAATGTACAGAGGAGGGCTACCAAATTAATACCACTGATCAACCATTTATCTTATGAGGAAAGACTAAGGAAATTACAGTTACTGACACTGGCGAACACACAAGATCTCGTGGGGACCAAGTGGAAACATACAAGATAGTGTGTGGCATATATGACCAGGCATGTACAGCAGGAATGTTCCAGATGAGGGAGGCTGACACTACCCGGGGAACACAAAGAAGATCTACAAAACGAGCGAGGCTAAATCTCGGAAGACATTCGTTCCCGAGTAGGGTTGTCAACAACTGGAATAGGTTACCTGAGTGGGTAGTGAATGTGGAGACGGTGGAAAGTTTGAAGCAAAATTCGATAAATACTGGAAAAATCAAGAACAAGTATATAATTATAGGGCACAAATATCTGCCACACGCAGCCACCATCTGAGTAGAGAAGAGGCTATTGAGCTGTTCATGTAATATGATGGCTGTTGTTTTGACCATTTGTGCCTCCCTGCTGATATGGATGTCTGAATAATGGATTCCATCTTAGTAGTGACTTCGTTGTGGCTTAATTAGTCCAGTACTCAGGGTGTTTACTGTAATAAATTAATTTAAGAACTTCGCATAGAACTGAAGTCGTTTTTTCCTATTTATTTCTGTTAGTTAATGGAATACATGTGTAGGGGACCCACTCACCTATCGATGACAAATTTTGGTTCCCAGTGATTTTTCAAGTTTTAGAAGACCAGTCTTTTTGTCCCTTGATAGGCCATTCATCCAAGGCAGTAAAATCCAATTGTTTTTTTTTTATTCAACATGCAACAGAATGCAGACACAATATATGAAGTAAGTATAAGAAGACCATAGTTTTTATTCTACACACACACACACATTATGCATAGTATAATAAAACTTCATTAGAATGCACATGTTATGGACCAAAGTATGTGTGGTGTACTGTACCCTGTTTTTAGAAGTATCCATAACTAAAACATTCTTAAGCATGTAGACCAGACTCCTAACCTACACCATAGAGACTAAATACAATCAAAGTTTTATGTAACTACACCCTACAGATAAACAACAGGTCAAAACACACATGCAATACTTACCTTACAGTATACCCATGTTTTTACTTGGGGTTATGTCTCTAAAGAGGTCCTGTAATTATGAAATTGTGAATACAACATGGGAAAATAAGTAGTAGTGTCTCAGGAACACTTGAGAGCACAGTATCCATTATTAGAATGTTTACCCCAATTTACAATATTATAGTCTTCATAGCATCAGCAGAACAATGAAATGCAAATTTGACAAACTTGTACTAGTCTGTAGATTAATTATTTCTAGTGTTTTTCTGTGTTAAGAGCTGGTAACCGTGTGCAGTCTGGTGTCCCACACTACCATACACCATTTTTTTTTTTTTTTTTTCACTAGTATAGTTGTTCTGTTCAGCAGTGTGTTGAGTGCATATGAGGCATTGCAGTTATTGGTGACAACCTAGACATGTTTACAAAAATCTGTTTTCTGTGGTAACATTTGCAGTAGTGAAATAATGGAGGTTACTCAGGAAAAATTTTTTTCTGTATTTACAAGAATAGATCTTGTAAAATTTAATAACTGTAATTTTGCTTTAGACCTCCAGAAGTCGGACTGTTCTAGAATTCCGACTTAGGCATAACCTCGCCCCTGGCTGCTTTCAACCTTCATTTTGCTGAAATATCCCTTCCAAAAACAAACAGTATACATTTAACACTTACTTTTATTGTAACAGATGAATTGTTGAGTTGGAGGAGGATGCTTACACTTGCAGTACATTACCCATATTCACACTTGTACTTACACTTAATATTTAGTTACACTTATAACATATATTTTGTATACCGTACCTGTATACAGATACTCGTTGACTCACGATCTACTCGACTTACGACCACTCGGTCATACGACCGCTGCAGTCGTATAAAATATTACTCAAATTACGTATTTTCGAGTCCCGACATTTGTGATTGTACTGTGTATTGACAAAATTTTCGTTTGTAATTCCCTTTAAAATGGCTGGCCAAGCTTAAAAGTGAGAGATCTCATGGTGCTGAGAAGAAAAAGAGACACCCACTTTAGATTTTCTACATTATTTTCGCCTTTTCGACTTACGACCTGGTCGTCGGTCCCTAACCCCGTCGTAAGTCGAGGAGAGATTGTGCAGTCAACCCTCGTTAATTCGGACTAATGGGGGGAAGGGTGTCCGTTTTAGCCGATTGTCCGAATTAACCGATTTAGGGGTTAATATTGCATTATATTTCAAAGTCATTGTTTTCGTCACTTGTTTATCCCACTTTCCAGTGTAATATGTACGTAATTTCAGCAAAAATATTACATTTCCGTGAATGTATTATATCAAGCACAGTATGAATAGAATATCATTGTAATATAACAGTATTTTAACAGAAAACTATTAAAAAGACGAATAACATCTCGAGAACATCGGAAGCTTAGGTAAAGTCTTTTGTTTTCGTCATGAATTTTATCCTATTTTACATTAAAATACATCACGTTTCGGCAAAACTACTATTTATTTCCGATAATATATGCATTCAGACGCAGTTTAGGTAAAATATACGTGTGATGTAACAGTTTTTTAACTGAAAACATTCGAAAAACGCGTAACCTCTGGCCCTGTTCAAGGAGAGGCTGTTTGGTGCTGCAGACGATGACAAGGAAAATGATTTGGATGGATTTTAATGAAAATATTCAGAAATATGGTATCATAGTATTTATTCAAGCCAATTAGGATAGAATATTATTGTAATGCAACAGTTTTTTAGCTGAAAACCAATCGAAAAGCGATTACGGTAACATCTTTTGAACGAAAGAATGTGAAAGGTCATTGTTTTCGTCACGATTTTATCCCTCTTTCCACTGTAATACATACATCATTTCGGCAAAAATATTACATTTCCGTGAATGCATTATATCAAGCACAGTATGAATAGAATACCATTGTAATATAACAGTATTTTAACCAAAAACTATTAAAAAAACGAGTAACTTCTCTTGAACATCGGAAGGTTAGGTAAAATCTTTTGTTTTCGTCATGTATTTTATCCTATTTTACATTAAAATACATCACGTTTCAGCAAAACTACTATTTATTTCCGAGAATATATTCATTCAGGCACAGTTAAGGTAAAATGTACATGTGATGTAACAGTTTTTTAACTGAAAACGACTTGAAAAACACGTGTACCGTCTAGCTGATCCTCAACAGCTGGTGGTGCGTCATTGTAAACAATAGGAGGTTGAAGTAGATTACCGGGTATTATATTAAGTGTGAAATATCGAAAAGGTTTTTATTACCGGTATATTTTGTAGATCAATGAGAACTGTGATACCGTATATGATATGATAAGTTAGCCTGTGCTAAGAACTTCAACATAGACTACTGAAAACACGTTGTAAGGTAATTTAGCCTATTGTATGCTGGTGAGCTTCATTTGCTGAAGGAACTGCACAACTTTTCATTACTAATTGGTACATATTTTACGTTTCCATTGTTTACTGGCAGTAAATGGTAAATATTTTTCATGTCTGAAGCTAAAAGTTGCATTCCCCCCAACACTAGTGGTGGAGATGTTACATTTAACCAAAAAGATGCTGGTATTTCATCCCAGCAGTGGGTGGACCAGCATTTTAGCTTAAGGTCTGCGTAGGTAATATTCTTACAAAAAAAAAAAAAAAAAAAAAAAGAGTTCAGAATTTGTCCGAATTATCCGAAATCCGGATTAAAGGGGTCTGAATTAACTAGGGTCGACTGTATTTAAATTTAGCTGTCATAAAAAGTACTCCACTTCAGCCCAAAATCCTCACAGATCACGTTCATGGAGACCCTAGCATCGATTCCATCTCATATCTTCAGTTATCTACAATTGGTAGAGTTCTGAGCACCATTCCTCTTCTCCCAATGGTCTTAAGTAGTGTTGTTTTGCCCTTACTTTAGAGGCCATAATAATACACCAGGGGAGTCTTAAATATGAAAAAAAAAAGTGTGCAATGGTGCAGTGGTCATAACAAACATGTGGGAACTGACTCCTCTCTCAACTGCAGCCCCCACAAAACCTCTTTAAGCAAGAACTTGTCTGGCTTAGAGGGGTCTGTTGTATATTGGAATTTGTTTCTGAATTTTCACATCTAGAAGCTTTCATAAATTGAGGGATACCTGTATAGTGAATTTTTTTTGTTATATTATGTAATTAGATTTTCCTTATTTATGGATAAACCAAGTACAGTACTTTGGATTTATTATTTTATGGATCATACCTGTAAATTGTATTTATGATACTGTATGCAACTTAACCATTATTGAATTGATGTTTATTTTTTATTCTTTCTGTAAATAGGATTCCATGGCATCTGTTGAAGTTCTTATCAAGAAGCATGAGAGCTTTGATAAAACATTTGAAGCTCAGGGAAATAAGATTGAGCAGTTGGAAACCTTTGCAAAGGAGCTACTCAAGAATGATCACTATGACAGTGAAGGGATTCTTCGTCGTCTCAAAGTGGTTACAGACAAGAGAGATAATCTGAAAGAGAAATCAAGGGCACGATGGCAGAAGCTTGAAGAGTCGAAGTCTTTACAGCAGTTTCTTAGAAACATCTATGAGGTGGAGGGTTGGATATCAGAGAAATTACAAGTTGCATGTGATGAAAGTTACAGAGACCCAACTAATCTACAGTCCAAGATCCAGAAGCATGGAGCATTTGAAGCTGAGGTGCTAGCTAATTCAGGAAGAGTCACGGCTGTGACTCATGAAGGTATGCGTACGTTTATGTTCATTTCGTACATAAATTAATTTGTAATTGTCAGTATTGGGTTGAACCCCTTCACTCAAAGGGTTAAGATAATGTGCATGATTTTTACCCCATAAAAGAACATGGACTGTTTTATCAGAATTGTCTGATGTCACTCACTGTAAATTTAAAAGAAGCTACTATCTACTATCTACCACTTATGCCACCTGTTAGCATTCATAGTGCATTTCTTTATAAAGCCATTACTGAATGCATATTTTACAAAGGCCATTATGTAATGCTGTTTCTTGTAAAGGCCATGAATGTGTGTTTTATAAAAAAAAAACATTACACAGCTTGTACTTAACAAAAGCAACAAACCAGATTGTCAAAGTTGATGTTCAGAGACTTCAGACAAAACAGAATGTACTATAGAAGATTTTGGATATGCAAGTTAATAATAGTACTATATAATCAGAAGCATACGGTAGGTGGAGATCAAATGATAGAGGTTGTATTAGCAGATGATGTTTTCTTTGTGCATTTAATTGAAATTATTTTGAAATATATTTTAGATTTATTGAAAATGTAAGATATCATGTTAATCCTTCAATGACTGCCAGTTTTGTTAGAAACAAATACAGTTAACCCTCACTTTACGCGGTTAATGTAACCCGCAGGGTCCCGCGGAAAGTGAGGAACGCGTAAAGTGAATAACATAACATATGGGATTAATTGAAATAGAGTCCGGGCCGACCCCCAAACTCCACTTTTTGACGACACACAACTATGTTGTAGTAAGAATTTTATCTTAACCTTATGATGGTATGAAAAAACAAGTAATATAGAAGAGGTTAGGTTAGGAAAAATAAAGGTTAACATAGGAAAAATAAAAGTTAGGTTAGAAAACTAAAAGTTATGTGGAACACTTACGTTAGTAGAAGAGATGGGTCGGCATACGGGGATGCTGGTTCCGAGGCAGAGGGCAGATTACTGGCCCTCAGGTGAATCACCATCACTGTCACTTACAGTTGTCAGGGCTTCCCTGACAAATCCCTCAGTCATCTTCACTGTCACTATCACTGGCTTGGGCTGGCTGTGGTGGGTTGCGGGCGAAGAACTCGGTTATGCTTTTTTGACGGCTGGTGTTTATGTTGTCTTGATACACTGTGATGTATGGCTCCATAGCCTGCACCAGCCGGGTATGGAAGACTTCATAGCGGTCATCGTCATTGTCGCGGGAAAGGAAGGACTTCATTTTCTCTGCACACTCCATGGCACCCTTAATATCACTATGAGTTAAACCGTGTTCTTCGGAGAATGACGCACCTTCTTCCTCCTCTTCACTGACGTGATCTTCTTCCAACATCTTGTCGGCAGTCACTTCAGGATCTCTGATCACCTCCAGGATGTCGTCGTTGGTGGTCTCGGAGAAGCCTGGAACTGTAACAGTCTGCGCAGCTTCTCTGGCAAGGTCCACTGCTACTGCAACCGTCTGAACCTCACCAGTCACAGATTGACTCCTCCTCTCACCTGGTATTCCATGCAACACATGTCTCCATGCGTGACGAATTGTAGCAATAGACAGCTGATCCCATGACTCCACCAAGAAGTCCACAGCTTTCTTGATGTTAAATACTCTCCAGAATTGTTCGAACAGTATTTTTTGCTGTTCCAACTGTTGATCCTCATCTTCTTCGCTCTTGCTATCGGTGGTGGTGTCACTCAGGTTACGCAACTCTTCCCTGGTGTTGGTGTAGTCGTTCAGGAGCTGGAATTTTTTTGTTGAGAATGCAGCTTTTACATTACAGATTAACTCTTGATCCATGGGCTGTAATATAGACGTAGTGTTGGGAGGAAGGAAGACCACTTTTACGTTGGGGTGACGATCTAACAGTAGGGGCGAGTGTCCTGGTGCGTTGTCCAGCAGCAACAAAATCTTTAATGGCACATTCTGTCGCTCACAGAATTTCTTTACATCGGGAACAAAACAGTCGTCAAACTAGGAGAGGGACAGTGCAGAGAACATCCACGCCTTACATGCGGTCAGCCAGTGGACATTTAGCTTGGTCATGTCCATGGTTTTGTAGGCGTGCGGCTTGCGTGCTGTGTGGATCACCGATTACTTGAGCTTACAGGTACCGGGGGCATTGGTGGTAAACAGGACGGTGATGCGCTCCTTCTGCATCTTCCGGCCCCGAATCTTGCTGGCATTCTTTACAACGAAGGACTTGGAAGGTAGCTTTTTCCAGAAAAGACCAGATTCGTCTATGTTAAACACCTGGTCGTCACTGTACTGTCCTTCCTCCATAATCTCACGTAAAAACGGAGGAAATTCCCTAGCCGCAGCACGGTCAGCACTCGCTTCTTCACCACCAATGTTTATATTGGTGATCTTGTTCCGGATCTTAAACCTCTGTAACCACCCAGAGGAAGCATTAAAGGGTTTGGGCTCTATAATTCCCATCTTTCGTGCCACTGCGATGTACAGTTCACGTGCGTAGTCCTTAACAGAGCGGGTGTCGACCGCCATGTTACGTCGCGCCTGATGCACCAAGTACCTCACAAGTAATTTTTCTGTCTTGAGAAGCACCTGGTTGTGAAAATACTTGATCATAGAAGCACCTGTAGACTTTGTGATCTTCATGTGCTCCTTTATCTTGGCTGCATCCTTCTTTATTGTTCAAATCGTAGATTCATTCACACCATGCTGGCGCACCATATCAACCTGCCTTGTTCCTTTCTCCAACTCTTGGATGATGGTGTACTTCATCTCGTAGCTTAAGGAACGTCGTGTCTTCTTTGGCTTAGTGCCACTGGGTTCAGGTAAGGAAAGGTTTCTTTCTGGGGGTGGTGGTCCGGCGGAAGCCATTTTAGAGAACAATGGATGCACGTTTACACGGTCTAGCGTGGAGGGATGAAACTGGCACGGCTAGGTCAAGGATGGTCTTTCCTCCCTCCCTCCCTCCCCCGGGTGGACACGTCATAATACTTTAAGCCAATTACAGCTAGCAGTAGAGGGGGGTAGGGATGCATGGCCAATCACAGTACGATACGTCATATGACGTCAGTGATAACGCAACAAAGACACACACTGCGCAACCTTACCGCGCGGCTTGCCCAAGCGGAGGGAGGAGGAGGAGAGCACAGGCAGGCAGGCAGGCGGGCGGGCGGGTGGCGGGTGGGGCGAATCTAAAAATAGCGTCGCGCCGGACACTCCGCGTAATGGGGTTCACGTACCGCGTAATGTGAGCACGTTAGGTTCTGGCAAGGCACCGCGTAAACGCGGAATGTGGGACCGCGTAAAGTGAGGGTTAACTGTACCTTGAAATTTCACCCCGTTACCCTCTTCACTTGCTTCCTGTAGACTGGACCAGTGCCACCATCCCACTTGACTTAATGTTGGTGCATCACCACCAAATTAAAAGCATAATTCTTGGCTGGGCCTTGCACTGTATCACAACCAGTGGCACAGCTTCTTAGTATCTGATATTGTCAACAGCTCATTTGCCAGCTTCAGATCACCTTAAAACATGTAATTTAACTTCTAGAATAATATTTTAACTTGTTTTTTCTTGCCAGAAGCACAAATAATACTTTCTGGCCCTTTCTCACTCATTTTACAGGGATTTAGGAAGGTTTTACTCACTGTAAACAGAAGAGATCAAGTAAATGTGGCGGCAATGTATAAATTAGCACTGGGGAGGGGATGTGGCAGAAGAATTCTGTCTTTGTTCCATGTCTATCCAATGAGTCCGCAACCGTTATGACTTTTTTTTTTTATTTATTTATTTAGTTGTTTGGGGAGAAAAATTTTTTTATTCTAATAAATCTATAACATATACCAGGAAAAGTGAAAACACATAAGGCAGTCCCCAGGTAACTAAAGAGTTCCGTTTCTGGGGATGTTCTTAAGTTGAAAATGTACGAAAGTCGAAACACATACCCTATGTGCTTACTGTACTTGCAGAGCAATGTTTAAAATCCCATTATATCATAGCCTAAGTCTTTATATACATCTAAAAGTCACTTAATTTAAAAGAAAAAAGAAATAGAATGACAAAGTACAGTAAATGAAAATAAAAAATAAATCGTCAGGTAAATAAAATACAGTCCTGTAAATTTAAAGTTAACTTTATGGGACCTCATTTGTATCGGTGGATGTTAGCAATGTTCGTAACTTAGGGACCTCCTGTACAGTAGAATTCCAGTTTTCCAGTTTCGGGGAACCATTACATTCAACTAACTGGCACAAAAATGAAATATTAACAATAATAATAATAATAATTCTTCCAAAATCGGCTAGAATCATAAGTTTGAATTCCATGCACAATGGGGATGATTTACCATATTTATTGCTATGATAAATAAGGAAATTCATATGTAGCATATTATAAAATATAAAAGCACATACTTTATGTACAAAAATTGGCTCCTCCCACACTCAAAGCATCCTCTGGGCAACATGACACAGTTCAGGCAGTCACCCAGCTGACTGTCAGATGTGTGGCTGCTGTGCTGGTTGTGTTTATGCCATGACATCACATTGGGAGGAAGCATGGCCACCCAAGCAAAGAAAGAAGCATCATAGTAGGTGACACAGAGGCATGGTAGGTGACCAGATATGCCGAGATTTTTCCAAATAATTTTATATATCTCGGTATTTCCCGAGTTATACTATAATACATTCTGAGACCATATCCATGCCGAGTTATAGGAAATTCTGACTTACCAAATCCTAAGTTATCAAGGGTTTACTGTACACATGTATGGGTTGATAATTTTTTATTTTTGTAGGAGGGGGAAGTGCCTCGATAAGTTGGAATTTGGGATAACTTGGTAAAGCCAGAGCCCCATATGTGCTAAGTTATCGAGGGTTTAGTGTACATAACATTTTTCGTTCATTCAATTTCAATTGTTTATTCCTTGATAGAGGAAGCGGGATCCTAGTGCTGTCACTAGGTACCCCTATACAATAACACCAGAAGCATCTGGCAAGTGTGACAAGTATATACAGTATAAATATTATAAAGGGGCTTACTAAAGCCTAAGGAAGGAAGGATATTCCTTTAACACATAATCAATATTATTTACAAAATATCTGGCCAGTATGGGGAGGATCATCGTGTCTCCATCGGGGTCGTGGAGTGGTGGTCCAGCAGGCGTCACGGAAGCGTTGTGTGTGGGGACATCTTAGGAGGTAGTTCATGGCTTCGTTTATTTTTACTCGGTTACATGCACACACCATCCTACATACCTATTGTGAAAAATTTCCGTACTACTGTACAATAAAACCTTGATAAATTGGACTTCAATATATCAGAATTCGCTTTTTTCAGACTCCGAGATGCTCTGGTCATAAAAAAAAAAAAAAAAAAAAAAGTATATATGTGTATATATATATATGTATATGTGTATATATATATATGTGTATGTGTATATATATATGTGTATGTATATATATATATATATATATATATATATATATATATATATATATATATATATATATATATGGGCAAGATTAAATAAAAAAAAAAACTGATGAAATGAACAACACATACTGAGTACTGTACATTGGTCTAATCAGATTTGCTAAAGGCCTACTGAGAACTAAGACACTTGAGTATGTAAGCAGGCTGGGGCTGATCAGGTGTTGCCACAAAGGTCAGGTTTATTTATTTATTCAATATTATATTCACATATGATTGGCCTCTTGTGGTTTATGGTTCATCAAGATTAACATAACATCTTCAGTAATAGAGAAAATAATATAATAATGTATGTAATTTGTAATATGAAATGAAAATAAAAGGATAAGCTATATCAGAAGATTGTTTACTGCAGGTGCGTTTGCGTGAGAGCATTCAGTAGACCAGCTTACAACAGGGGCCACTATAACACACTGTACTGTACTGTATAGCATTTGATATGAAGATACCTTCTTAAATGTTATTTACTACCTTTGAGTGTTAAATGATTACTCAGTTTGGCTACTTGTACACTTATACAAATGATTAATGAATAAACCAGGGTATATGCAGATACATAATA
>CAUDMG010000009.1:0-54083 GCA_958450375.1 Homarus gammarus
ATTATGTATGTATATTATGTATGTGCTCCATTTATGTAGCTAGCAGCGTGTGGCAATGTTATTACCATATCCCACATGCCTAATTAATGTGCCTGGCGACGTATGGAAGCTGCTAATGTATCACTTGCCATACGTCGCCTATAGCAGTTGACAAGGAGCCTAGCCAAGGGAGAGTGCTGCTTCCCTCTGTGTACATACTCTTATCCAGTAAACCGAACCTACAAAACTATACAGGTGTTTGTGTTCTCTCCTGTATATAGAACTTATTATTCAGAACCTAACATGGCGCAGTGATCCGATCTTACTGGATAATTACGAGTGATAGTGCAAAATTTGTGGAAAGCCCGCTATGGACTCTCGCTTGGGTCAACTCCCGCGCGTCACCTCTCCTCGAAGAATTTAGCAACTTTGAGCAGTGTTAGTGATTTTCTGTGAAGTGTTTAGTGCATTGTGTGTTCGTGCCATTCATGTGTGACCTTGTTCTAAAGGATTCCCAAGGTATACGGCACGTTCTGGGCATTTGTAAGGAGTAGAGTTCAGTGCACCCGTCTCTGACCGCGTTCTGAGGGTAACTGGACTGACTGGGAGTCGCCGCGCCTCTCCCTCCACCCCCTCACAGCGTCGTCTCCACACCCCTTCACAGCTCGAGGAGACCGCTCTCACTGCCCTCACACGCACACGTACTAACACTCGCTGACCGCGCGGCTTCCTTATATATATTTTATATATATAACCTACTTATCTGTGTATTTAATTAATTTTTTGTCTGAAATCTTGTTGATACGACGGGCTGACCGGTCAACACTGATTTAAGACATAGTACACAGAGGAAGTAGTTATGTCTCACGCCTTACGTAGCCGTGGACCCAGCGTCTGGATGAGTCAGGCGGGTGATAGCCCCGCAGAGATGGATGACCAGGCCGGCCACGACGCTCCAGCCCTCACATCGCACAGTCCCTCACCTCAATATTCAGCGTTGTCTCCAGAGATAATTGCTTTACTGAAGTTTATGAGAGATGAGAAACGCGAGGATGAAGCCCACAGACGTTTGGCGGATGAGCACAGAAGGCAAGCAGAGGCAGAACGAGACAACCAACGGAGATTGGAAGACAGTGAACGGTTTGAAGCCTTGATATCTCGCCTCACTGTTAACCAAGCCCCTGGCTCTAACACTGCCTCGGTACTGACTGGTTCAGATACCTCATCCATGCTTCCTTCACACCCCCCAGCCCCACCTAAAGCAGCAGCTCAAACACCGCCCATCTTGAAGCCTGATGTGAATTTCCAGACTTTTCGTGAATGGCGGCGACGGTGGACTGATTATTCTACAATGGTGGATCTCCAGAGTTTGTCACAGCCTAAACAACTCGTCCAGCTGCGTATGTGCCTGTCCTTGGAAATTCAGCGTGTCTTGGAACATACGTTGCAGGTACCCCCAACCTCTTTGCTGTCTGTAGAGGAGGTACTGGACGTTCTACAACGGCACATCAAAGGACAGCAGAATGAAGCTCTGCGCAGGAGGGAATTGTTTAGCTGCAGACAGATGGAGGGTGAGTCTTTTGATGCCTTTTACGTGCGTCTTAAGAGAGCCTCGGAAGAGGTAGATATATGTCCAGGCCACCACCAGCAGTGCGAGGAGACCCAGTTGAGGCAGGTGATCCTGATGGGTGTTAAGGACGAGGAACTTGTCCAACGCCTCACCTCCCTCGACTCTTCCTCTTCTCTTAAGGATGTGTTGACGATATGTCGCTCCTATGAGGCTGCCAGGTGTGCCACCTCTGCCATCCGTGCTCCCCCTACAGCTGTGTCCCGGTACAAGAAGGACAAGAAGTCTGTTCCTACGCCTTCGCCCACCACGTCCACGCCCGGTTTATTTTGCAACAACTGTGGTAAGCAGCACGGAACACAGGTGTGTCCAGCTGCTCAGTCTACCTGCAACAGTTGTGACCGGAAGGGCCACTGGTCACTCACAGTACGGTGCCCAGCCAAACGCGTCCAGTGCAACGTGTGTGGTCGTCTGGGCCACTATGACAAGTGTTGCCCTTCCAACAAACCCAAGGGACCGCGTCGGCGGAAGCTTCAGCCCCCTTCCACCAGAGAGGGCCGCCCACAGCCTTCCAATCAGAGGCACGACGACTCCTGACAACGCTCGAGCCACATTAGGAATGTGTGCTCCCCCCCGCGTCCCAGGACCAAAGTCCCCCAGTACATCAGCGTCATCGTGACCTACGGCGGTGTGTCATCCCGTCTTCAGATGTTGCCCGACACCGGCGCTGATGCTACAGTCATCGGTCCCCAGCATTTGCAATGCTTGGGGCTCTCTCCAAGTGATCTAGGACCGCCCCCCAAGGATCTCCGCTTTATGGCAGATGGTTCACAGATGACCCCGGCCCTAGGTTCACTCTATGCACACGTCACCTTTGGCAACAGGTCGTGTCAAGCCTGGATCGATGTGCATAATGGCGTCCCGACTCCTTTGCTGTCCTACAGACATTGTCAGGAGTTGGCCATCATCTCCCAGGACTTCCCCAAACCTATTCTTGAGGTAAAACACGCCAACAGGGTGCAAAAAGGGAGCAGCAACGACCCTGCTGCCGCCCTACCCCTGCCTCTTGCCAGTGACACCTCTCCTTCGGATGCTCGGAAGTACTTCCTGAAGGAATTCAGTGACGTTCTGGTGACCAAGTCCGCTCTGGAATCCAAGCCTCTCAAGAAGATGGCAGGCCCCCCCATGAGGATCCACCTGAGGGACGACGCGAAGCCATTCGCTATTTACACCCCTCGACTGGTTCCCTGGCCTTCCGCGAGGCGGTCAAAAACGAGCTGGACTCCATGGTCGCCCAAGAAATTATTGTACCAACCGGCAATGACCCGTCTCCATGGTGTCACCCGATGGTTGTCGTCGCAAAACCTAAAGGTGGTGTTCGGATCACCACTGACCTTTCCAAGCTCAACAACCAGGTGTCTCGTCCTGCGCACCCTTCTCCCACGCCCTTTGCAGCCATACGCAGCGTGAACCCGAAGGCGCGCTTCTTCACGACGATGGACGCCCTGTGTGGATACTGGCAGATAGAGCTTGCCGAAGAAGACCGACCACTCACAACGTTCATCACCCCGCATGGACGTTACAGTTATTGCCGTGGCCCCATGGGATTCGCCGCTACAGGAGACGCTTTCTGTCTTCGAGGTGATATGGCTCTACAAGGTCTGGCAAACTGCGTGAAAGTGGTCGACGACATACTCGTGTACGACGAGGATTATATGGATCACCTCTGCCGTATCTACGAGGAACTCAACAGGTGCCGGAAGCACGGCATTACCCTAAATGCCGACAAGTTTGTTCTGGCCAGCTCTTCAGTTGACTTTTGTGGGTACACCCTCTCAGGGAATGGTATCGCAGCTGACCCGGAAAAGGTCCGCGCCATTACGGATTTTCCCACCCCTGCTAACCTGACCGACTTGAGGTCCTTCATCGGTCTCGTCAACCAGTTAGCAGAGTTTTCGTCGGACATCTCCGCAGCTGCTCAACCACTTCGCCCCCTGATGAGCCCCAAGAGGACATTCCTGTGGACCCCCGACCACGACAAGGCCTTCCAGCAAGTGAAACAGGCCCTGTCTCGTCCACCTGTCCTCGCCACGTTTGACCCAGCCTTGCCGACAGTTCTGCAGACAGATGCCTCACGCTTGTATGGCGTGGGATACGCCCTACTGCAGGATCATGGTGGAGGGCAGTTCCGGCTCGTCCAGTGTGGCTCGCGTTTCCTCTCTGACACTGAGACGCGCTACGCCACTATTGAGTTGGAGCTGTTGGCTGTGGTTTGGGCGATGTCCAAGTGCAGGTTTTACCTCATAGGCCTGCAACACTTTCACCTAGTGACCGACCATCGCCCGCTAGTCCCGATCCTCAACCACTACACGCTAGACGCCGTTGAGAACCCTCGCCTCCAGCGTCTGAAAGAGAAGCTCTCGGCGTACATCTTCACTGCAGTGTGGCGTGCTGGCAAGGAGCTCTGCATCCCTGATGCCTTATCCCGCTCCCCTGTCAGCCGCCCTACTCCAGAAGACCATGTACTCGACGCCGACCTCGCTCTTTCCGTCAGGACTGTGGTCACTCTCCATGCCGTCCAATCCCTTCGTTCGGACCTGTCACCAGATGACGACAAGGCAATGGAGGACCTTCGAACTGCGGCCCGAGATGACCCTTCCTACGTCCGACTTGTCGAGTGTGTGAGGAATGGATTTCCTAGCAACCGCTACGATCTTCACAACACCCTGCTCCCGTATTGGAAACTCCGCGATGAACTCTACTGCGACGGAGACCTTGTTCTGTACGGAGCACGTGTAGTTGTCCCTGCTGCATCACGTCCCCACGCCTTGGCCCGCCTTCACGACAGTCACCGTGGAGCTGAGGCCACCAAACGACGTGCACGACAGACTGTGTTCTGGCCCGGCATCAACTCCGACATCTCCAATGTTGTCCGTGCGTGTGAGCCCTGCCAAGTATTACAACCCAGCCAGCAGCAGGAACCCTTCATGAGTGACGACAACCCCACCCGCCCCTTTGAGTCTGTGTCGGCCGACTTTTTCTGTGTGTCAGGAAAGTCCTTCCTCGTTATCGTCGACCGTCTCTCTGGTTGGCCGGTTGTCATCAAGTGCGGTAATGACACGACGTCTGCCGCCACCATCAGCAAGTTCCGCCACTACTTCCGTGACGTGGGCGTTCCTGTACGCCTGCGAACCGACGGAGGGCCTCAGTTCACAAGCCGGGACTTTGCTGCGTTCCTTGACCGATGGGGAGTCCGGCATGTGTTGTCATCGCCCCATTACCCGCAGTCCAACGGCCACGCTGAGGCTGCTGTCAAATCCCTGAAGCACCTCATCCTTAAGGTGGCCCCTTCTGGGAACATTGACTGCGAGGCCTTCGACAGGGGTCTTCTTGAACTCCGCAACACACCTAACTACACCGGACGCTCCCCTGCCCAGGTTTTGTATGGACGCCCCCTTCGTTCTTGTGTCCCTGCTCACCCTCAATCCTTCTCCAAGGAGTGGCAGGCCAAGACAGAGGACTGTGATCGCCGAGCCGCCGAATGTGTTCAGGACGTCGTCGCCCGCTACAATGACCACGCCCGTTCTCTCCCCAGGTTGAGTGTCGGCACCCAAGTCCGTGTTCAGGACCCGACCTCCCTACGTTGGGACAAAGTAGGCGTAGTTATGGGTCTCGGCAGGTCACGGGACTACCAGGTGCGGTTACCCAGTGGTCGTGTGTGGTGGAGGAACCGCCGTTTTCTCCGCCCCGTAACAATGCCTTCTGCTGGCCCCGCCACCAGTGTTGAGTCCCATACCCTTCCCAGTGATGAAGTCCCTCGACGCTCAGAACGGATCCAAAAGAAAAGGTCCGCTCAAGACTTTGCTATGAGCGTATAGGGGGGGAGGGAGGTGTATGTATATTATGTATGTATATTATGTATGTGCTCCATTTATGTAGCTAGCAGCGTGTGGCAATGTTATTACCATATCCCACATGCCTAATTAATGTGCCTGGCGACGTATGGAAGCTGCTAATGTATCACTTGCCATACGTCGCCTATAGCAGTTGACAAGGAGCCTAGCCAAGGGAGAGTGCTGCTTCCCTCTGTGTACATACTCTTATCCAGTAAACCGAACCTACAAAACTATACAGGTGTTTGTGTTCTCTCCTGTATATAGAACTTATTATTCAGAACCTAACAGTATGTACTTGAGGATCATTAGGTGAAGGGGATTGGAGTTTTAACGTGTTTTATCATATTTTTCTTTGTGTTAAGAGTTTTGTTCTTCTATTTTGTGGTGATGAAGAGCAGCGTTGTTAGATATAAATCAATCGTATATATGACCCAGAGGATGATGCCAGATATTGCCAAGTGTTCAGACAATTTTGTCCTCAACTGTACATCTTGCTCACTGCGACAACAACCTGTGATACACAATTATTGTTCATCTACATCTAGGAAAATAAACTGAATATTTGAATGTCATTGATGTTGACGATTTACTAGTCATAAGTTATGGTGTCGTCATTAATAAGAAGAATCTCTCTTAATTCATATTGTATTGATAACAATTAGACAATTTTCGTAAACAACGTAAAGAAGTAAATTGCAGCAGCAAACATTCGCTGGCGGATACAACATCTCTCCCTCATTCACTCCCACAACAACAAACTTAACTGAGGCTTTGATGAACTATTGACCCAAAATTGTGCAAGTCTCGTTACCTTTGACTCCTGTGAAAAGGTTAAAAAAATATTAAATCCAATTTTATCTGCACTGATGTTTGGGGCCGCAGCAAGGTATCTTTGTATAAACTTTCATGCATATTAATAAAGAGAAATTGTGAGACTAAAACCCCGAATCTCTTAATATACTCTTATGGGGTGTGTGAACTTTGACCTTCGGGAATGGAATATCCAGAGGAGAGTGCGTGAGTAAAGCGACTTGTTTTATTCCCTGTTGTCCAGACAAGAGTCTCTGCTCATGTGGTCCTGAAACAAGAACTGCTCGCTGTTATTTGAATTCTTTAGTCTGTGTAACAATATCTCGAGCTGTGGTGTCAGGTATCACCCACTGACGTTATTTTCATTTCCGTTTTCGTTTCTTTTTTGTTTTATTTGTCGTCCGTATTTCTATATATTTCTCTTAACTGTCTGGTGTTTCTTTATAGCGTTTTTTTTTCATTCGTCAAGTTTTACGTCCAGACGTCATCCATGAGGAAGCTTATAGGTCCACTCCAACTGTACTGACACTCAGTAACTACAAGCACACAGGAGATCATTCCAAGGTCGTAGTTAAGTTAGCCAAATATTACTTCCTGAGTAAACAATCAACTCCCTCAACAACCCAAACAGTAACAACTATTATGGCGGCCCCACTCAGGTGTTCCTTTATTAGTGTTAACTTTATTGTGACTTCAAACAATTATCTGCTTTTTCGAAGAATTTATAACTAGAAATATATCTTGTTAATTTACAGTACAGCTTGTTCATGATAATATGTGATGAATACAGAAGATATTCATATTTATTCCAACGATTTTTGACACTGTAATTAATTCTATGCACTGTCTGTTTACCCGGTTGATTAAAGCTGAGTTTTGCTGGTACTGAGTTTGTTGATAATTATTATGTGGAGAATTAATACTTCCAGAGCCTGTTTTCCCAAGGTGGAGGAGGCGGTGATGAGAGGGAGGTAACCGAGGCGATGAGAGGGAGGTAACTGAGGCGATGAGAGGGAGGTAACTGAGGCGATGAGAGGAAGGTAACTGAGGCGATGAGAGGGAGGTAACTGAGGCGATGAGAGGGAGGTAACTGAGGCGATGAGAGGGAGGTAACTGAGGCGATGAGAGGAAGTTAACTGAGGCGATGAGAGGGAGGTAACTGAGGTGCACGAAGATCCATGAGACTCCTACTCCCCCCTCGCCCCTCCTACTACCTCCGCCCCTCTTACTCTTCTCTGCCCTTCCGACTCCCTCCGCCCCTCCTTCCCCCGTCCATTCTCCCCTTGCCCCTACTTGCCCTGCCCCTACTTCCCCTTTCCCTCCTCCCCCTGCCCCTCTTTTTCCTGTTCCTCCTTACCCCGCCCCCCCTCCCCTTTCCCCTCCTCCCCCGCCCCAACTCCCCTTCTGTCCTTTCCCATCCTCCCCCGGCCCCTCCTCCCCTTTCCTTACCTCCCCTTTCCTTACCTTATACTGCCAGATCTGGGGTCACTAAATTTAAGGGGATAACTAAACTCTAATCTTAATTTCTAAGGGTCGCTGCCACCAGACCCCCTCTGGACAGCATGTAGCTCGTTAGGTAGCGGGCAGAGTGGACTAGGCATTGGGTTAGGTTTTCCATTGACCAGATCGATGAGGGTAAAGAAGGGGGAAACCATAACATGTCTTAATTGATTTATTCCTTATAAAACATACTGGTAAAAAAACATATCCATGAATTGGCCTTCCTCAGAAGAACAACATAATTTTGGTTACCCAGCTGGGCCCCAGACTCTTACATTACTGACGGGTCATCCACCTACTTATTGCATAACAAATGGGGAACGCCGTATCTCGGTCGTTCCTTCTTACAATATCCCTTAACACATCAGACTGCTCCACTGGTGTGGACTTTTAGCACCGTCGGTTATCATACATAGTAGCACCATCTCAACACACCTGTTACACTCCATACCTGCAATTATGTGACTCCTTGTGACTATTAGGTATACACAACGGGCACCTCGTTCGCACACCGCCCTCGGTGGGTAGAGACGAGGGCTTCACCTAGAGACATACCAGCACTATTTCTACGTCTGGTATTATAGGTCGCTCCAAGTGACGACCGCAGTTTCTCACGGTCTCCTTAGTTGTGACTATTCATGTGGAGTGGTGCGCTGGGAATCCACCGGTTCACAGTGGACTGGTATAGCGGGGGAGTAATTCCCACCCTGGGGTGACGCTCACGTGGACAATGGCGGCCGGGCGGCAAGATACTCCGGCCACATGGCACCTGTGGTGACGGCAGAACGGGAAAGACTAAGGAATAATGCCTGACGGGCGGTTATCCCACCCCTTAACACATCCCTATCACACTTATATATCCAGCAAAGCTTTAAACTGTAGTAACTTCTATTTATCAACCTTAATTGTAGGGCGGGATATAGCCCGCTAGGGCACTGACCTGTGGTGACGGCAGAACGGGAAAGACAAAGGCCGGCTTCCCGCCGCTTCTCGTCACATAGGCCTACAGTTTCCAATCCTCAATTTACACTTTTGTTTCTTATGGTTCTCACCTGAACACTTTACGGTATATTGTCACTCATTTCTTAACAACACATATATTAATCCTAAATTACACACTAAGGTAAGGTCTTGGTTTGCTAGTGCTTGGGTAAATGCCTGAGATTATAATATTAATGGGGCATCTGAGGAGGGTACATGACGCGCCTTGAAACAAAAGCCGAATGATCATGGCCGGGGTGTATCAACGTCACTTAAAAACTGTAATGAGGGATCCTCCTCTCACACATTGCACTATTTGAACACAGACATAAGATTCTTTGATCACTGTACCTGTCGTGGGTATATGTCACGTGAGGTTACGAGGTGTATTAAATTCATACCGACGCATACACGATATTTCCTTTCCGGTATAGTTTCTAGATCACTGTCAACACCTCACATAGTTCTGATACATTTATCCTTTTTCCAGATCATTGTTCTCATGTATTTTCATATGATATCTGTTGGAGTTATGTTCGCTACACGCCCACAGACGTAAATAGTAGGACCTTCAAACCCGGATCCACACTTAGTCTTACAGTACACTAGTCCGGCTCAACTGGACTTTAACATTCATCTTATGCCTACCCTGAGTGATCCTTAATGCTATGAATACATACACTTGATATGATATAACTATACCTGGGTACAATACAACACATGGTCTAGGAACCTTGAGTAGGTGAGTTGTCCTTTCTCAATGTTTCCCGTTTTCTGAGGTTCTACAAGCGCGTTGCATTTGAATGTTATGTAGCGTAATATGAATTAGATGGGATTTTTAGGGATGACAATGATGTGCGCAGTACAACCTCCCCTTTCCTCTTCTCCCCCGTCCCTCCTCCCCCCGTCCCTCCTCCCCCCGTCCCCCCTCCCCCCGTCCTCCTCCCCCCGCCCCTCCTCCCCTTTCCCCTCCTCCCCCCGCCCCTCCTCCCCTTTCCCCTCCTCCCCTCGCCCCTCCTCCCATGCCCATTCCTTCCCCCCTGCCTCTACCCACACTCATGACCTTATACTCTCGGGTTTTTCCTCCAAGGGTCCCTGTATTTCTTCTCCTCTATCCTGACGTAGTGACCGTAGTGCTGGTCGGTCTCTTCCCTGTCTCCACCAGTCCCGGAGTTCCACGTAGAGAACATTCCATCTGCAAATCATTATTTACAATAGTACAAACTTTTTGCTCTTAAGTCAATCATTATTGTTGAGTATTTATCATCACCTGAAGTAGATCATATTATAAATTAGCTATTATCTTGTCAAGTGAGATGTTGAGCTGATAATTATATTTCCCAAGAGTATTATTAATGCTATACAGTATAATATACAGTTCATATAATACATTTAGTCGATACAAAGGATGACACTTAAAAATAAAGTTAGTTATCAATAGATTGTTCTGTACATCAGTGAATGTGTTGGAATATAAGTATTAGATATATATTGTCGACGTAATATTCTAGACCATTGTGTATTTTAAATGACTTGGTGTATATATTACATGTATATCGAATATACTATAGGACTAGCCGTGTGTCTGTCTGTCTGTCTGTCCGTTCTGGGCAGCCGAAACGGCACAATCGTTTTTCATCAAACTTGGTGGAAAAATCGCAAAAAATTCGTAGAGTGGAACAAACCTGGTCCAATGTCGATGGTTTCTTTAGAAAGGCATTAATTAACCATGTTATTTACACTGGAAAACGATGTCACTGTATGCCGTCAGCCGGGGCGCCATCCAGGACACAGAAGGATGGTTGTGTATCGTTCACCCTTCATGTAGGGGGGGACAGGTGCCGCCATCCAGGACACCGAAGGATGGTTGTGTGTCGTCCACCCTTCATGTAGGGGGGGGGGGGAGCGACATCCAGGTCACAGAAGGTTGGTTTTGCGTCGTCCACCCTTCATGTAGGGGGGAGGGGCGCCATCCAGGACAAAGAAGGATGGTTGTGTGTCGTCCACCCTTCATATAGGGGGGTGGAGCGACATCCAGGTCACAGAAGGATGGTTGTGTGTCGTCCACCCTTCATGTAGGGGGGGGGGGGGTCGCCATCCAGGACACAGAAGGATGGTTGTGTGTCGTCCACCCTTCATATAGGGGGGGCGCCATACAGGACACAGAAGGATGGTTGTGTGTCGTCCACCCTTCATGTAGGGGAGCGACATCCAGGTCACAGAAGGTTGGTTTTGCGTCGTCCACCCTTCATGTAGGGGGGAGGGGCGCCATCCAGGACAAAGAAGGATGGTTGTGTGTCGTCCACCCTTCATATAGGGGGGGGGGGGGGAGCGACATCCAGGTCACAGAAGGATGGTTGTGTGTCGTCCACCCTTCATGTAGGGGGGGGTCGCCATCCAGGACACAAAAGGATGGTTGTGTGTCGTCCACCCTTCATACAGGGGGGGCGCCATACAGGACACAGAAGGATGGTTGTGTGTCGTCCACCCTTCATGTAGGGGGGGGGGGGGGTCGCCATCCAGGACACAGAAGGATGGTTGTGTGTCGTCCACCCTTCATGTAGGGGGGGCAGGTGCCGCCATCCAGGACACAGAAGGATGGTTGTGTGTCGTCCACCCTTCATGTAGGGGGGGGGGGGGGGCGCCATCCAGCACACAGAAGGATGGTTGTGTCTCGTCCACCCTTCATATAAGGGGGGGGGGGCGCCATCCAGGACACAGAAGGATGGTTGTGTGTCGTCCACCCTTCATGTAGGTCGTCCTCTCTTGCCCTTCCTCTGTGTCGTAAATTATCTGGTCATGAAAGTAACAAAGCTGATTACCTGTGTGTGTAGTGATACTTGTGAGATGTTACCTGTGTGTCGAGTGACTTATGAAGTTATTTGTGTAGTGTTGCTTATGAAGTGTTACCTGGTTAGTGTTGCTTATGACGTGTTACCTGGTTAGTGTTGCTTATGACGTGTTACCTGGTTAGTGTTGCTTGTTTAGTGTTACTTGTGTGTAGTGTTACCTATTAATTGTTACTTGGTTAATGTCAGGATAAAGTGTTACCTATGTAGCATTATGAGTGTTTAGTTTTACCTGTATGTTTGGTTTCCTTTGTGTGTGTACTAAAATATTATTGTTTCTTTCAATAACTGTTTGTTGTTTGGTGTGATGTTAACCCAAATTCTTGATATACTTGTGTAGACACATATCAACTTTCTTAGCAACTGGAATATCTTAAATGTTTACCTGGACTAGGTCAATGTGTAATGGGTAATGTCTATTTCCAAATAAGATTATATATTTTTTATTCTTTTAATTAGAAAAAATAGTCATTATGGTACTAAATGTCATATTATTGATTTAAACTACACCCGCTCAGTGTTTTGGAAATCCTACCGCCCTTGTCACGGCAGGATTCGAACCCACACCACTCAAATAGCGAGTGCGCTGACAACTGTACCCACAAATTGCAAAAGTTATACTTGAGTCTGACCTGCCACTGCTGCCTGAGGAACTTTCTTTCAACTTTATTATAAACCACAGCCAATACCTTTAACAATAACCCGCCAATACTCGGGGACTAGTACTGCAGGAGGAGTTGTGTTTGTATATTTCACTCCCGTCATTGTGGGTCCCTGTGGGTGAGTTGTGTAAAGGTTAGTTGTGTGATGAATGTTGGCGTTCACTTGGGAATAAAAACTACATTCGTGGTAGTGTGGTTAGTACTAAGATCATCTCAGGGAGGCTTAAGTGTCTAATGGAAAAAATATTTCTTAATATTCATGAGTTATTTGGGTTTATGAACCTCCTGAACTTACAATAAAAACGTGTCTAAATTTACTTTGGGATTCATTTTTGTTGAATTATTGGCTCCGTGTTTATGGTATGAGGTATTATCCCGCCTCCCTGACATGTTTTGAGTACTAACCACACTACCACGGATGTACTTTTTATTTCCCAAGTGAATGAGATGTTCTGTAGTCATGAAAAAAAATTAAACAAAGTAGAACTTTTGTTACGTCTTACAATGTTTACATCAAGGAGGTTGAATGGATGGAGGCGGTGTTCGCTGTGTATGTAACGAGACGCGTAAAGCCAGGCCGCCATCTTGTTGAGGGCAACAAGGCCACCGTTGCCGCAGCTGCTTACGAACAAACGTTGGTAACAGATAAATCTGCAGGATTTATACTATTGTTTTATTTATTAAGCACATTATAGAGGGATCAAGCAAGGAGGATGAAGTCACTGAGAGAAAAGCGCCTCCATATTGGTCAAGGCATCAGTCACACTCAGTGATTCACTTGAGGCAGCGGGTGCCGCCTCCACCCATTCAACCTCCTTGGTTTACATCCCCAAACTAATATGTGCCTTAGGTGCTGCTGTCTGCTGAAACCAATATAATATTTTTAATTTTCTAAGGAACATCTTATCCATTCACTACCTCCTGAGCGACTAGCTGGTATGTCATCTGGAGATAGTCTGCTAACCCCTTGTGTGCGGGTTCCCATCTGAGCTGAATAAAATCGTCTGGCATTAGTTAAATAAAACATTACACGTGGCGTCCACGTAGTGAAGGAGCTAATTTAGCTAATAACACTAACTGTATTTAGGACAAGGAGGGTATCTAGTGAGGTTGGTGAGCGGCTCCTCGGTATAATTTGCACCGATGTGTTTGGTGATCACTGTGTTTCTGGTGACCTTGTATAAGTGTAGATCAGTTTCTACGAAAATTTTACATTATTCTATCTTATGTGCTATGAGACCTAATCTCGTCAACATACTGTACCTGTTCACTCACCAATTACCTCCTACACACCTGGTCACTCGATGAATAAACTTCACCTATGTACAGTTGCGGAAATGTGTTCTTACACCCCCTGTGGTAACCCGTGTCTACAAACGGCAACGTCTCAGTATAGTATCACTATTTATGAATGTATGGGTATTGGTCGTGTAACGGTGGACGTGACTGGTGGATAAGTTTACTATTGGACATACACTGTACACAGTATGTTGGGCGTGTAGAGACGCGGGTTATCACAAGGGGTGTAGGAAACAATTTCTGCAACTGTGCAAACTTTTCAAAAATTATCTTTACGATTTTGCGAGAGAAAATATGACACAATTGACGAAAATTTTGACAACCCTACCGAGACAACAGGAGTCGCAGTGTTCATTCTGAAATTCATCGGATCCCTTCTTAAAGTACTTTTTGGACCGAGTACCTGATCACACCGTTAACAACTGCCTCTTATACTCTTAGTTATACACTGAATGACCTCCATCTACGCTCCTATTTACTCACTGACTGGGCTTCCTGCTACACAGTGATCACAGCCTGAATCACTTCCTCCTACACACATACATAAAGTCATCCCGTGTATATTTCTGTGTTCCTGGGTTCACGGAGTTAGTAGATAATAAAAGTTCCAATCAACTTACATCCTTTCAAAACAGTTTGTGTAGGAACTTAATGTTTAACCTCGAGTGACAGGAATTTTCTGAGACCGGTAAATGAGGTGAGAAAGACACAGATGTGAAAGGGACTGGGGTGAGAAAGTTAATGAGGTGTGAAAGAAAAAATACCAACAAGACTTTGTACCAAGTAATTAAGACAACTGGAGCTGCTCATATAAGTTTACCTGTATAATATTTCGCTTAATCTTAATCTCTTTAATATGTGATGATTGGCAGGTGAGAAGGGTGGCGTGGCTCCCTGCCTGATTGCTTCTGGTTATGATTGATGTTCGGTATATCCATCAGTGTGTGTGTGTGAGCTGCAGGTTTCATGCTTCCCTCCTGTGGCTCTGTAACTTTGTAGTGGTGAGAAGAACTCTGCAAATATAACCATAATTTTCAATCAACTTCGACGGGTTAAATAAATTGCTGCCTGCTGGTGAAACACTCCGGTGAACTTGAAAAAGAATAAATTATACATGTCATGCAGGTATTACAGTATGCAGTGTATAGTCTTCCTTCACATTTAACACACAGTATACCACTGCCTGTGATCTGTTTATTATTATTTGCCTGACTCAGAATATTTTCTTTCATGTGAGAACTTTTGAACTTTTTCTTCATCAATCTCATTCCAGTACCATTTTATCATAAATTATATACTGCTTTTGGTTTTGCAGCTCGGAAGAAATTACTCTTTCGAAATTAAATTTTTCTCTTGGCCTTTGATGTGAAATTGACCAAATCTTCAGCGATTACTTCGAGGTGATGTAGAATGTTCGGGTTACCAGGTACAGTCGTGAAGAAAAGTCCTGTCTCTTTTTCTGTTGCACCACTAACCCCGAGATTCAGACTAGTGAATCCGAAGCATTTATGGACAGAATAATGAATCGCTGTCTACTGTTTTGGGTGCACGAGTCTGAATCTCTGTCTATTGGCCATACTGGACAGTCCCGTTTACACCCAACCCTTATTGCTCATATATCCATCCAACCTATGTTTGGAGGTATCCAGCGTATTCAAGCTAATGACGATGTTTGCTAACTTGTTCCACTCATCCATTACTCTACTTCCAAACCATTGTTTACCTATCTCGCGCCTATATCAAAGTTTGTCTATTTTAAAACCATTGCTACGAGTTTGCTCCTGGTTAGATAGTTTGGGTACCTCTGTATATCACATTTGTTTAACTCTGACTTCCATTTATACACCTCGATCATATCGCGACTGTACATTAACGTTTGTATAAGTGAAGGGAAGAAATACAGAACTAATAACAACAAGAGAGATACGTTGTTAAATGACCACAACTTTATAAAAAATATATTCTCGAAGCGTAGTTGTCAAGAGAGAGAACAGTTGTAGTGTGTGTATGTAAAGTAATGTACCAATGTAAGTTAGCGATCTGATAATTTATACATTAAATATCAGAAATAAATAATAAAATAGCTGTTATGTCATACGTTGTAATATATCAGAGTAATAAATATACTGTATATAAATAATTCACCTGTTCCCTTAAGGCGGTAAAGAACATAAATTAATGTATTTGTCATTATAAAAGTTCTGATCTATGTTCATGTCATATATCGTATCTGTTCTCTAAATAGTTTCGTATAAAATTAAAAAAATAATCCCTCCTCTTTCATCAGCTTCCCTGTGTTAAATAAACTCAGTTGCTAAATTACCACGGGGCCAAAAATGGATTAAAACACTCACACTGACAGATCTCACTACATCTGTTAACTTGGCGTCTGGAAATAATTTATCTCACCAGAGGTCGGCGATGTTTCTCATTTCAGGTTGCATTAAGATTCGTTTTTATGTCAGAGGAGTAAAAATGTTTGATTTATATTGAGTGATTTTTCAGCGAGTGACTTAAAGTGAATATTATTACCAGAACCATCGTGGCTAAATGTTTTCATCACTAAGTACAGCCCCCAAAAGTATTGTTACCCAAGGAGTTGAGGTGATTCGTGGTCTTGTGAGCAGTGTTGGTCCACTAGTTTCGGAACGGTTGGTACAGTCGACCACAGGTATTGGTATACAACTTTATCTACAATGTAGATCAAATTATCCGGTAATATTTTCGTGTGGATAAATGCGAGAATTTCAAAGTGACTTATAATTCGTGCTTTATTCCTCGGATATTTTATAAATACATATGTTGTGTATATTTAAATATTGTCATAGCAATATATGACGATGTACTGGAGAATATATCAAAGCATTTCGTCCAGAGTTTCAAATTGTAATGACGGAAAAAGTAACGATGCTTTTAGGTCCATTGCCCATAATTCATTCCCAGTTCCGTTAACATCTCCTCTCTCAGTACCTAGACGTCCTGGAGCCTGTGTCCTCCCTACTGAGTCATCCTGCTCTTACTGATACACTTTAGTTCTCTGGCTCAGGTGAGGGTACTAGAGGGAGTACGATAGTGTTGTCTCATGTGTTGTATCATGTGTGACCTACCACCGGGCTGCGACTTATTTGATTAGATGTGATTTTAATATATTTTTATAAGAAATACCAAAACATTATTTATCACCTCTTCAGCACACAGTAAGGATTAATGTCTTTGCACTTAGTAATGATTAATACTTTTGATCTTTCTAATATATATATAATTAAGTAATGGGGATGAGTCACACACCAGGTGGCAGCATCAAAAGGTTTATGAGAAGGACAAACAGTATAACAATAATTATCCTGCGGCAATATTCACTCAGTAAAACCCTTGAGGATTAATCAGTCGATCCCCAGAGTGTTCCTTAATTTGTGACTGTTTATAACGAGTGTATTTATTGGCCTAGAATACACGCTTTAAGTCCTTAGTTCTTGATGCGCAGTGAAACATTATAACATCAACACAAAACCTTAGTTCTTGAAGCGAAGTAATGCATTATAACACCAACAAGACCTTAGTTCAGGAAGCGCAGTAATACATTATAACATCAACAAGACCTTAGTTGCTGAAGCGTAGTAATACATTATAACACCAACAAGACCTTAGTTGCTGAAGCGTAGTAATACATTATAACACCAACAAGGCCTTAGTTGTTGAAGCGTAGTAATACATTATAACACCAATAAGACCTTAGTTGTTGAAGCGCAGTAAATACATAATAACATCAACGCGACCTTAGTTGTTGAAGCGTAGTAATACATTATAACATCAACGCGACCTTAGTTGTTGAAGCGCAATAATACATTATAACATCAACAAGGCCTCAGTTGTTGAAGCGTAGTAATACATTATAACAAGAACACAAGACCTTAGTTGTTAAAGCGCAGTAATACATTATAACATCAACACGACCTTAGTTGTTAAAGCGCAGTAATACATTATAACACCAACAAGACCTCAGTTGAAGCGCAATAATACATTATTACATCAACTTGTCTTTAATTTCATAAATATTACCAAATGATTGCGAATACCTTAAAAAAAAATAAATACAAAATAATATATATATATATATATATGCTGATAACCACCAGGAAAGAAGAAAACACGAAGTTCCCAAGCGCTTTCGTGTAATTCACATCTTCAGGGGTGAGTACAGACTAGATAGAGTAATGCAGAACAAGATGAATATATACAGAGGAGGGTGAGACCAGGTCCACAATGGTCAGGTAATGACCCTACTAATCTTTAAATGGCACACAACGGTTGGTGGTTGGGTCAGATGGGACAGTGACCCGCCCTCTCACCTGATCACAAATCTTCTTAATTACAAAATTGTCCAGCTTGTACATACCGTTACTCAAATTCATGTTGAATGCTTCGGTATGTTTAATAAGACTAGATTCTATGATGTTCCTACTATCAATTGAATTACATGGTAATATTGAGGAGGCATTATCCCAGTCAATGCAATGCTTGTTATCCCTCAAATGAACAAACAGAGCATTGGATTCCTGGCCTGTCCTGACACTGTATTTGTGTTGTTTAATTCTAGTTACAAGATCTTTACCTGTCTGGCCTAAGTAAAACATATTACATTCCTTGCAAGGAACTTTATAAATGCAACCAATTGTGTTGTTGGGGGAGTTCTTGATTAACATTTGTTTAACAGTGCATGAGTTTTTAAATGCCACATTGACGTTCCAAGATTTTAGCTGTGCCGGAATGTGTGAGAAATTTTTGTGAAATGGTAATATTAAGATATTCTTATGGTCATGGGTGGGCTTGGGATCAGTTCTATAAAAAGTTTTCTTAGTAATGTTTAAGCATTTGTCTATGAAAGATCTAGGGTATTTAAGGTTTGAGCCAATATTATATATATATTTGTATTCCTCATCGATGAATTCCGGACTGCAAATTCTCAAGGCACGTAAAAACATTGTTGTAAATACTGACTGTTTGACTTTATTATGGTGGGTCAATCTCTTATAAACTATCTAAATGGTTAGTTTCCTTACTAAACCCCCTAGTTGGCAACATTTCTAACTCCAATATCAAGAATAATATGGATCTGGTTGATAAACTCAATAACTTGCACATTAATCATGATTTTAAACTGGTCAGCTTTGATGTAACGTCACTTTTTACAAAGGTCCCAGTTGATGATTTACTAGAGTTCCTCATAGATTCCCTGGATAACATTTCACTGCCCGTCTCGAAAGATGACTTCATCGAACTCATCAAACTATGTATTAAGGATTGCAAATTCGAATTCAATGGGGAATATTATGCTCAAAAATTTGGTATGGCAATGGGTAATCCACTCTCACCTGTATTAAGCAACCTATATATGGAATTCTTTGAAAAGAAACTATTAAGTAATATTTTACCACCCTCAGCAGTCTGGTTTAGATATGTTGATGATGTATTATGTCTCTGGCCATGTAATGAGGACCTAAAAGTTTTCCTACCACAACTTAACAACTTAGCCCCCTCGATCAAATTCACTGTGGAATTAGAGCAAGACTGTAAATTGCCATTCCTAGACTGTCTGATACACAGAATAGGTAACACTTTTAAGTTCAGTATTTATAGAAAACCAACCAATGTGTGTTCATACATTCATTATTATTCTGCCCACCATAATAAAGTCAAACAGTCAGTATTTACAACAATGTTTTTACGTGCCTTGAGAATTTGCAGTCCGGAATTCATCGATGAGGAATACAAATATATATATAATATTGGCTCAAACCTTAAATACCCTAGATCTTTCATAGACAAATGCTTAAACATTACTAAGAAAACTTTTTATAGAACTGATCCCAAGCCCACCCATGACCATAAGAATATCTTAATATTACCATTTCACAAAAATTTCTCACACATTCCGGCACAGCTAAAATCTTGGAACGTCAATGTGGCATTTAAAAACTCATGCACTGTTAAACAAATGTTAATCAAGAACTCCCCCAACAACACAATTGGTTGCATTTATAAAGTTCCTTGCAAGGAATGTAATATGTTTTACTTAGGCCAGACAGGTAAAGATCTTGTAACTAGAATTAAACAACACAAATACAGTGTCAGGACAGGCCAGGAATCCAATGCTCTGTTTGTTCATTTGAGGGATAACAAGCATTGCATTGACTGGGATAATGCCTCCTCAATATTACCATGTAATTCAATTGATAGTAGGAACATCATAGAATCTAGTCTTATTAAACATACCGAAGCATTCAACATGAATTTGAGTAACGGTATGTACAAGCTGGACAACTTTGTAATTAAGAAGATTTGTGATCAGGTGAGAGGGCGGGTCACTGTCCCATCTGACCCAACCACCAACCGTTGTGTGCCATTTAAAGATTAGTAGGGTCATTACCTGACCATTGTGGACCTGGTCTCACCCTCCTCTGTATATATTCATCTTGTTCTGCATTACTCTATCTAGTCTGTACTCACCCCTGAAGATGTGAATTACACGAAAGCGCTTGGGAACTTCGTGTTTTCTTCTTTCCTGGTGGTTATCAGCATATACCTAGATCACGCGCACCTACAGTGATTTACTTGCATATATATATATATATATACTTCATTTTTAGTCCATATAACACGCGGACTTTGAACATACAATCAACGACCTCACCAGCAAGGACTCGAACCCTCGACCTACTGGGTGTGACTAGGGAACGCTTACCGGCTAGGCCACAAGGACACTAAAAGCAGTTCTAGACTCTGTTATATTTCACACAAAGCCTGTTCATCGAGCTGATGGCGCCGTGAACCTCATTGGGAAACTGCCCGTGCCTCGTATGTGGTGTCAGTAGCATTTTACCGGATCCAGCTGGTATGAAACGCGAGGTACATATATATACTTCATTTTTAGTCCATATAACACGCGGACTTTGAACATACAATCAACGACCTCGCCAGCAAGGACTCGAACCCTCGACCTACTGGGTGTGACTAGGGAACGCTTACCGGCTAGGCCACAAGGACACTAAAAGCAGTTCTAGACTCTGTTATATTTCACACAAAGCCTGTATGTTCAAAGTCCGCGTGTTATATGGACTAAAAATGAAGTATATATATGTACCTCGCGTTTCATACCAGCTGGATTCGGTAAAATGCTACTGACACCACATACGAGGCACGGGCAGTTTCCCAATGAGGTTCACGGCGCCATCAGCTCGATGAACAGGCTTTGTGTGAAATATAACAGAGTCTAGAACTGCTTTTAGTGTCCTTGTGGCCTAGCCGGTAAGCGTTCCCTAGTCACACCCAGTAGGTCGAGGGTTCGAGTCCTTGCTGGTGAGGTCGTTGATTGTATGTTCAAAGTCCGCGTGTTATATGGACTAAAACTGAAGTATATGTATGTACCTCGCGTTTCATACCAGCTGGATTCGGTAAAATGCTACTGACACCACATACGAGGCACGGGCAGTTTCCCAATGAGGTTCACGGCGCCATCAGCTCGATGAACAGGCTTTGTGTGAAATATAACAGTCTAGAACTGCTTTTAGTGTCCTTGTGGCCTAGCCGGTAAGCGTTCCCTAGTCACACCCAGTAGGTCGAGGGTTCGAGTCCTTGCTGGTGAGGTCGTTGATTATATATATATATATATATATATATATATATATATATGTGTGTGTATATGCATATATATATATAATATATATTGATAAAATCACACGGGAGAATGGAAACAACGGAGTACCTTAGCTTTCGTCTTTATTCAAGACATCTTCAGAGGCAACATGAAATATATATATATATATATATGCAAGTAAATCACTGTAGGTGCGCGTGATCTAGGTATGTGCTGATAACCACCAGGAAAGAAGAAAACACGAAGTTCCCAAGCGCTTTCGTGTAATTCACATCTTCAGGGGTGAGTACAGACTAGTCTGTACTCACCCCTGAAGATGTGAATTACACGAAAGCGCTTGGGAACTTCGTGTTTTCTTCTTTCCTTGTGGTTATCAGTATATATATATATATATATATATATATATATATATATATATATATATATATATATATATAATATATATATATATATATATATATATATATATATACTGTATTCTTAATATTAATGACAAAAAGTATCAATTTAGCCGATTTTATTTCGTCATTCCAATTATACATTCATGCCTTTTCACCAGATAAACAGGCATGAAGGAAGCTTTACCTGGGTGCAGTTTTCCTTACCAGATCCCGCTGTAGATTTCTGACTACTGGTACAGGTATAACAGACACTTACGAAGGTGTTCATGTATATATAACCTGTAATGTGGAGTCACAACCTTCAGAACAATTTCGTGAAAATACAAACCAATTGTCTCTTGAATCATTCTTAGAAATAGATCTTGACTGAAGTTACATGAACCATATTTCAATTCGTAAAAAATAAATTCAAAATAATGCTACAGAATATTAGTCAGTGTATGTGCAATATGTAGTTTCTCTGTCTCGCAGGATATGGTCCCCTCATCATTATTACCTGAAGCACCTGTAATATATCTCAAGCGTTGTAGTGCTTGATGTCTCTTCTTTCAAGTATAGGTACGGGTCCATTTCACTTATAGGAACGTAACGTACAGTCGCACCGAAATGTAACTTTATGTAGAGGTCCGATGAATTTCAAAATGAACATTGTGACTTGTCTCGGAAGGGTTGCGAAAATCCTTCGTTCGTGGTCATATTGTCTCAAAAAAAATCATAAATAAATTTTTTGGAGCGAGTTTACATGTTTTTAGTGTGATACCTTGATGGTGTCTGAGCCCTATTAGTTAACCAGGCCCCCAGGTGATGTTCTGTACCTCCAGCTCTACAAACTCCAGGTATAAATTTATCTATTCTTCTTTCAGTAAACACTTTGGCTTCAGGAAACGATAATCATAAGAAAAATTCCTGGCGTGAAAAGTTAGGTTTGTCATAAAGTATGGCTCGCTGGTATTGGATGGCGAGACTCGAAACAAATCGATGCAATACAGAGATGGTGCAAGAATTTTCTACACATTTTCCTCGGCTCTGCATAAAATATTTCTCTTCCCTCATTTTGATTAACGAATCTCGCCATCGATTGTTGTATTGACTATTTGTTATTCCCACTGCATGTGAACACCCGTCAAAGCCTGAAAGGGTTTAGCTTAATGTTTCTAATTCGATTCCTGTCTCTTAGAGGTGATCACTAAACGAACTACGACCCGGTAACCTTTGTGTTTATCCCCGATATTGTTAAAGGGTCAGAGATCATTTGTTCCGCTTTAAGTTTTAATATTGCAATTGACCTCGAAAACTATGGAAGGGGATACACACAGTAGTCCAAGGTGACCAGCCACTGTCTGACCACACCTGACGGGGCATAGTAATACCTGCTTCTCTGGTATCTGAAACAACTTTGTATATTTGCAGTTTAAGTCTTATGTATTTCATTCCTGGAACACGTCACTGGAAACATGGAGAAGCTCTGTTACCTGAGCAGTTGGCCTTCCAGCGTGTGGATGATGAAATTCACTAATGACTTTTTTAGATCCTTTGATTTTCTTAAATTAATAAATGATACAAAATGCCTGACCGCAAAATTATAAAATCACCCGTTTCAACGGAAGACAGGGACCACTTTAGTAGTCTTACATTCCAAAAGAGGAAATCCTCCGTGTAGTATTGTCATTCTGAGCAGTGCTACAGCTGCCAGTGGTTTTTACTGCTCTAGCAATACTCGGACATAATGCAGTTTTAAGCGGTAATTATAGCTCCACTATTTACATATTTTTTTTACATAAATATTATTTCGTATAACAACAGTAACTGAATTTATTATCATATAATATTATTTGTTATAATCTGTATCAGATATTTTGATTCAGCTACAGCTGCTGATAATGTCCAGAATATTAGTGTCAGTTTATAGATGCAAATAGGTACGTAACCACACATGTACGTAACACATGCACGTAACAACACATACACGTAACACATGCACGTAACAACACGTGCACGTAACCACACGTGCACGTAACCACACGTGCACGTAACCACACGTGCACGTAACCATACGTGCACGTAATCACACATGCACGTAACCACACGTGCACGTAACCATACGCGCACGTAATCACACTTTTTTCTTTTTTTTTATGGGCATTAGCCCACCCGGGCACAGGTAATGACCCACATCAGGGCCTGGGGGGCGAAAATATAATAATAAATAATAATTATAATAATAATAATAATATCTATTATTATTATTACAACAATTAATAAAATTAATAGCAAATTAATACAAATAAAATAATAAAACTAATAAAAATAATAACCATAAAAAATACAAAATTGAAAAAATAAATCGAGTGAGAAATTATATATATTATATATGTTGTGTTGTCCAGGTAAGAGAAACAATTGAGACCCTGCAATTGTGTGTAAATGAGGCAGAAAGTCTGATCAGCAACCTGGGACTTGGTCACAATTTTCGTGATGCCATATGACAGCAGGGTCTACCATTAGACAACACATTATGCTTCTAATTTCTTCCCAGGCGGTAGTACCTCCCTGTTTGGTAGCTGCCGATCTACCTACTACATAATCACACGTGCACGTAAGCACACGTGCACGTAATCACACGTGCACGTAATCAAAGGTGCACGTAATCACACGTGCACGTAATCAAAGGTGCACGTAACCACACATGCACGCAATCACACGTGCACGTAACCACACATGCATTTTGATACACAAAAATGATTCGGTAAAATATAAATATACATAATATAAACGTACATAAGACGGACTTATATAGGGTGAATTTTTTATTCAAGAACCCTTAATAATTCCCTTACAGTAAAAGCGATATCAGTTAGGAACCTACAGTAATGTTTTGTGTAAATGTAGCCTAATGTTACAGGAAGACGTGACATGATCCTGAGAGTTATCAGGCATCACGTGACCCGTCAGGGGCGGTTAACGTTGTTCACTCAGTCACACTATGGTGTTCACTTCATCCACTTTCTCCGGCGTAACAAAACTTGGCTGGCACTTGTGTTTTTTAACTTTCTCGCTGCCTGTTTCTCTGAACTGCTTCACCAGTTTCCATATCACTGATTTCGAAGGTTTCGTATGACCACCAGAGCGACTTTCAAATGCAGTTTGACATTCCTAAAGGATGAATTATTAATGTATTGTCCGACGAGAAACACGTGTTCTTCCACAGTGAGAGCCATGACATGACTGAATGTACATCGTTAAACGCCAATCTCGCTCACTCACCGTAACTCCCACTCGTTCACTCACCGTAACTCTATCCCACTCTCTCGCCCACTCACTGTAACTCTCCACCACTCACTCACCCTAACTCACTCTCGCTCACTCACTGTAACTCCCCCACTCTCACTCACTGTAACTCTTTCCCACTCTGCCTCAAGTCGGGTCTCTCAGATGGACTATAAAGTCTTCCTTATCTCTGCATTAGCCCCCAACTTCCAGCTCATAGAGACACAAATGCCTCTCTTACTGTAGAAGCTTTTGTTTCCAGCCTAAAATACGTGGGGATTTTTATTCTCTTAAACAGCGTTAAGGGAAGGGATCTTTTTTTTTTAACTTTGAAATTTACTTGGATTTTTCTTGTGCAGTTGTATGACGTATGTTAATAGAGGAATGGTCATACGTTGGATTGTTCAGTGTTTATGTCTACAGTATTGTTAAGGTTCTTGTCATTAGTGATTTACAGTGTATATGTAATTTGGTGTGAGCTAAAGTGATATTACCACTTAGTTTCTTAACCTAACCTAACCCAAACATCTCCAGACACGAACAGTCACTTGTCCTCCTGGGCGTCTACAGTGGTCGGCCGCTGTACCCTTAACTGTAATATTCCACCCTGGTAGATGGCCTGAAGACATGGATGTGTTATAACATACAATATAGTCAATATTCTGGTCCAAAGTCATCAAACCTTTTAATAATTACAAGTTAATGAAACAATTAATTCACTGCAAGTTTTTTTCAATTAAAACTTTTGTCTCCCGGCCCACTGACAGAAATATATAATTTGTCTGCGATTTGTAAAATTTTAAGTCAGATTTGTCTGTTTTTTTCCACTAGTTTATAGTAATACCTGTACCAAGGTTTATTTATCATGTTATCTTGACACACACATTTTAATACTAACTTTAAAGTTTATTTTGGAAAAAAAAATATATGTAACGTGTGTAGAACCAAAAACTTGTTAGGTGACCTTTTAATACAAACAACATATACAGGTATATGTCGTGTACTACCTATGAAAAAAAATCGGGCCTGGCTCAGGTTGAGCGACGCACTAGATTAATTATAATTTTTGTCGCTTCTTGTCTTGTGAATAAAACAAGACAAGTTACACAGCCCTCCACCAGGTGCTTATTATGGTTTGTTTGAGTATCTGAGTGATGGTCACAGTGAAAACAATGATGAAAATGACGTAGAATTTAAAAATATACGGAGAGAATGATGGTGACGAGACTGACGAGGAACATTAATCCTGGAAAAAAATCCTCACTTCTTATGTCAGTACCCGGCTGCCTGGCACATTTATTTCTTGGTCATTGTGTTTACCTGTAATTAAATTTAAATTTAGACAGTCTAGTAAATAGTGACTGAGTCAGTCTATTACATAGTGACTGATTCAGTCTAGTACATAGTGACCGAGCTAGTCTAGTACACTACGTCTGAACTATTCGTCCCAGAACAACGTTAAGAAACACAGCTCCTGACAGCCGTGTAGTTCTTGATGGATGTCTGTGTGTGCATGGTAAACAATATCTTTTATTCTGGTTTATTTCAGGCGAACAGTGCGGCTATGACTGACAGGAAATATCTTAAGTTTTCCTCGAATTGTTCTACACGAGTTTATATTATATTTACACAATAAAGAAGAGTCATTCATCAGGTGAGAAGAATTATTACAGGTGAATATGAGAATTATGGAAACAAATATTAAAGGAAACGAAATGTTAACAATATTATCATTATACTCCCAAATACGTGTTTACTTGTTAATATTAGTATTGTCAATCGCTGGAAAGGATTCATAGAGAAACTAAAAAAAATAACAACAACAATAATGTTATGATGTATTGGAAAATTAAACAAACAAAATCATCATTACACTGACATGAAAGCACATTAATACAACATATATTTAATAAACTTGTGTCTACAAAATATAACTAAATTATACCTCCTGTACAGTGAATATGTTGCTGTCCATACCAATATTCTAGAAAAAGTTAAAACAAGGAAAGAACAACGAGGCATTGAACAATAACGCCCTAGGTGCAGGAGGTCCACAAGTCGTTAGAGAAGCTTGGACTGGGTTGGGTGTACCGCTAAAGGCTGGTTTGTGGTGTGCCGTATGTGCTGGGCTGGATATTGAGTACTGTGTGTGTGGTGTGCAGAATTAGAACAGTGTGTGTGATGTGGTAATGGTGGTGATCTTGGTGTGGTAGTGGTGGTGATCATGGTGTGGTAGTGGTGTTGACCATGGTGTGGTGGTGGTGGTGAGTGTGGTGTGGTAGGGGTGGTGAGAGTGGTATGGTAGTGGTGGTGACCGTGGTATGGTAGTGGTGGTGACCGTGGGGTGGTAGTGGTGGTGAGCGTGGTGTTGCATTGGTGGTGAGCGTGGTGTAGTAGTGGTGGTGAGCGTGGTGTAGTAGTGGTGGTGACCGTGGTGTGGTAGTGGTGGTGACCGTGGTGTGGTAGTGGTGGTGAGCGTGGTGTGGTAGTGGTGGTGAGCGTGGTGTGGTAGTGTTGGTGAGCGTGCTGTGGTGGTGATAGCATAATAATCTGGACACTATGGTACTGATGGTAGAGTGTGGACACTATGGTAGCGGTGGTAGACAGTCTGGACACTATGGTAGCGGTGGTACACAGTGTGGACGCTATGGTAGTGATCTTAGACAGTTGGCCACTATGGCAGCGCTCGGTCACAGGAGGTTCTCATATCAACACTTGTGTATATGATATTTTTAATTAAATTTGTGTAATAGTGTATGAAATTACCATCAGAAAAATGTAATCAGTTTTAATTGGCAAGCTTTTAATAGAAGCAAGTCGTTAATACGGACTTTTCGCAATACAGATTCTATTAATTTTTTTTTTCAATGCTGGTTTTCAAAAATTTAATACTGCAGGTGTATAGTTTTATCACTGGATGTTCCGTCACTGATGCCAATAATGTTATTTTCTGACTTCAAAATATTTGGCTAACTATTTTCAAGGTAATTATTTGACTAATGTTTTATCAGAGCTCTGTGTGAGTTGACCACAACAATCGTAACATTTGATTTATTTAATGATTTTATGCAATCACGTACAGTACACTGGCCATTATCTGATTTAAAATTTTGTATGTTTCCCCTGATTATTTTATCCCTTTATTTTTCTTCTGTACTTGTTATTTTCACTGTTGTCGTCAGTAAGTATTTGTAGGTAAATCATTGTACATAGCTTGAAGCACATTTCTAATATGCTGTGTTATAATAATAATAATAATAATAACTTAGTATTGTGGATGAGGGGCACAATTATGATGTGGTATATATCTCGACATTAGCAAAGTCTTCCACAGAGTCCCGCACGAAAGACTTATAAGAAAAGTGGAGGCTCATGGCATTAAAGGAGATATTCTAAAATGGATTAGGGCGTGGTTACAGGACAGGAAACAGCGAGTGAGCATTAACGGCACTAAATCCGATTGGAGCAACGTTGCTAGTAGAGTTCCCCAAGGCTCAGTACCTGGACCATTATTATTTATTCTCTACATAAACGACTTAGATATCGGCGTACTGTAGACAGCAACATAAGTAAATTTGCTGATGACACTAAAATAGGGCGTATAATTAAATCTGACGAGGACTCCGCAAAACTACAGGAAGGTTTAAACAAATTTTCCGAATGGTCTGAAAAATGGCAGGTGAAATTCAATGTGGACAAATGTAAAGTACTCAGTATAGGAGATGAAAACAGGGAAACCAGAAACCATAATTATGAACAACGATGTTATTGAAAAATCCGATTGCGAGAAATATTTAGGAGTAATGATAAGTAGGAATCTTAGCCAAGTAAACAATGTGTATTTGCTCGAAACAAGGCTAATAAAGTATTTGGGTGCATACAAAGGAGTGTTAGTTACAAGACTAGCAAGGTCATCCTAAAACTATATCTTGCTCTTGTGAGGCCTCACTTGGATCACGCAGTTTTTTCTGGTCACCGTATTACAGAATGGATTTAGAATCCTTAGAAAAAATTCAGAGGCGAATGACAAGGCTAATCCCGGGCATTAGGAACCTTGAGTACAGAGACAGGTTAAAGCATCTTAATTTGCACTCCCTCGAGAGACGTAGAGTGAGGGGCGATATGATAGAGGTGTATAAATGGAAGTCAAGACTGAACAAAGGCGGACATTACAAAGGTACTCAAACTATCCAACCAGGAGCGAACTCGCAACAATGGTTTTAAATTCGACAAATTTAGATTTATGCCCGAAATAGGTAAACATTGGTTTGGAAATAGAGTGGTGGACGAGTGGAACAAGTTACCAAATATCATCATTAACTCGAATACGTGGATAGCTTCAAACATAGGTTGGATGGATATATGGGCAATAGGGGTTGGGTGTAAATGGGACTGCCCAGTATGGGCCAATAGGCCCGCTGCAGTTTCCTCCCTTCTTGTGTTCTTATGTTTAACAAGATGCTCGCCCCGGGGTAGTGTACAGTACACATCTCGCGTCACCCCTTGTACTCGTACATACAGTATAGTTGTGGGGAACATCGGTGTTTATGTAAAACTGAGTGGTGGTGGTGAGGTAAGGTGTGTACTGTGATAGGTCTCTTGTGTGCCACTACTATCGGAGACACAGTACATTACCTCTGCTGGGTGTCCTCTGGAGACTAGTGTTAAACAGTAGACCGACATGTTTCTGTCACACACACTATTAAGCCTTTGATGGATGTGTAGGGCACTTTCCTTCCACCTTAGATTCTCGTCTATGTACTAACCTAGAAATTTGGTATTTTTTTGTTTTCCTCATTGTTCAGTTTATTGTGCATCCCACGTCAACCCTGAGAGCATTAACACAAAACGCTACTAATACACAGAATCGTTTAGTATACTTAAACAGGGAGTAAGTTAGCATACATTTGATGTTATTAAAAAAAAAAATTATATATATATATATATACTTATACTTCATTTAGTCATATACACCGATTGAATATATCAACGACCTCACCAGCAAGGAATCGAACCCTCGACCTACTGGGTGGGACTAGGGAACGCTTACCGGCTAGGCCACAAGGACACTAAAAGCAGTTCTAGACTCTGTTATATTTCACACAAAGCCTGTTCATCGAGCTGATGGCGCCGTGAACCTCATTGGGAAACTGCCCGTGCCTCCTATGTGGTGTCAGTAGCATTTTACCAAATCCAGCTGGTATGAAACGCGAGGTACATATATATACTTCATTTTTAGTCCATATAACACGCGGACTTTGAACATATAATCAACGACCTCACCAGCAAGGAATCGAACCTTCGACCTACTGGGTGGGACTAGTCCCACCCAGTAGGTCGAGGGTTCGATTCCTTGCTGGTGAGGTCGTTGATTATATATACTTATGTTTGTTTTAGATTTTCTGAGGACACGACAGTCACAAAGTTAATTTACTAATATTTTCTATTCGTCTATATATTTCTGACGACGAGTAGCAGTAATGTCTAGTACTGTAGCTTCTTGAAAACCTCGCTCCTGGTCCTGAGTGATGTCTCGGGGTCAGGTCCTTCGGGCCAGTGATATATGAGCAACATCTCGTCTCGTGAGGTCTGTCGCTAGACTGAAATATATCCAGGAGTGTTGAAGTACATCACTCTATCCTCCAGCACTGTGCCGCCTCCCTGCATGTCAGTATCATTGTGTACTGAAGACTTAGTATACAGTGTGCTGTGTCCACACTTTCCCTAACTGCCAGTCATTCATGTGGGACCCACTTTAATTTTTTTCCATCCTCGAAGACAAAACGAATGATACTGACATGATCCTCCTTCTGAATTAGTGGATGTAACCCATGTTTTTTTTTGTGATGAGAAACCGTCTCATTCCCCCATAACCTTCACCACCTCGATTCTTTTACTTATGTTCAGACAAAGGTCGAGCCTCTTTTTCCTTCCTGTCAATTCCACGAGATCATTCAGGACAAGAAGCTCTAAAGGTGCGTTGATTGAGATGGTATCTCGAGAGTAGATTTGTAAAGGTATCAGTTTCTGTGTGTCAGTCACTAGTTCGCCATTGAGGTTCAGTCTTAAACTCAAACTTCTCCTTTTCTTGAGTCAAACAATAGTTCAATCAGCCGCAGCCCGCTGATCCCTCCACCAGTGTACAACTGTTATTGGTTTTAATTTAAAGTTTTGAATACGTCTCTTGACCATTTCTCATCCTGGTTCCCTTCACCTTTCTCTCAGACAACCAGTGTGGCTTCTCAGAGACTCAGTCGACGGGGATTGCCTTCCGTGTCTCTCATGTTTAATCATCTTCCGTGAGCGAGTCTGCTGAGGCTGTCATTTTTGCCTTTCATGTCCTGAAACCTCCCAAGAAGTCCGTAAGAGTATGTCATAAAAGTTTTACTTTCTTACTACTCTCCCTCGATGTTTCTTTTTATTTACTCATTATATTGTATTTTTTGTGACTTTTTCCACGTATTTATTGTTGTTGTCACTGTTTCTTTTACTATCCTCATTAGTGTTGCTTCCCGAGGCTTTCTTATGTACTATATTTTTTACTTTTGTATTAATTTTATCAGTGATCATCCCGTCTCCACTATATCCTACCTCCGCGAACACTACAACTTATAACTCCAACAGACCCATAATTCCCATACAAATGCCTCTCCAGAGTGCCTCGGTAATTCTTAAACCAATATAGTGTCTAGGATATGACGTAAACAGACGGGAGGCCCAAAAACTCTCCTAAAATTTCCGTAAACGATTCAGATTGTTGTTGATGACGTGTGTTTAGTGAGATTCAGTGACTTCATAACATTGCACTTCGTTATGAAGGACTTGTGGAACCCTTCTTATTTATATTAATAGATTTGTTGATAACAATTTCGTGTTTTATTTTACGTTTATAAGAACTTTACTCCATCATGTTCTTAACTTCACAAATTCACCAATGATAATTACTGATGGTTATTTTAAGGCTGTTTGGTCTGCATTTCCCTGTTAATTATTTTGATGTTTCTCAGAACTGTTGTAATGTGTACAATAGGCGTCAAGTTACCAGCGGGCAGAGAAAATGACCAGAAGCGACATACATAGAAAAAAAGATTTTCCCAACCATTTTTTTCGACAGCTGAAAAGTGAACTTCTCTTCCTGAATGAATTTCCTCTCCCATCAGCGACTTGAAACAGTTCAAGGCCATGGCAGCAGACACTCCCCCCCTTTCCCCCGAAAAAGCTCTCCCTTGTGCTGTTTTGTTCACTTTCGTATTATTTTTCTTCCACGAACGCTTTAGGGAATAGTTTTCCGTCTATAGTAAAAACAAAAGTTGATAATAAAACACTACTAACATCTACTCGTTCTATCAGATCACTTACTACCCCTCAGATCATAGTTTAACATGTACTAACCATCAGATCACTTGCTAATCAGATGAGGGATTATCATGCAATGCCCCAATGATTCATTTTCCTTTCGTGAATGTTGGTGTTTGTGTTGAATTAATTTCCCCAGTGTCAAGAGGACCAAGTCATTTGTCTAGCCAGCACTAACGCTTATTACAGCCAGAGATCATTTAGCGATGTGATATATACCGAGTCGCCCAATATACACCTTTAACCTCTACCCTAACCTGTCGTCGTCAGTCAAGGTGATGATGATGATAGTAATAGTGCTGCTGTTACTATTATTACTGCTGCTACTGCTACTACTTTAGTTAATGTTAGCACTACTACTACTGCCACCACTAAGAATAACAACAACATTACCAACATTATCAGAAAATTAATAATTAGAAAATAAATAGAATGGTCACAGTATAAGAAAATTCTATTAAATAGTCTATTGAATAATCCTATTAAATAACACAATGTTTACTCACAGTTCAGGAAAACGATCAAAATTTTCCGTTTACGATCTTCTAATTCTCTTCTCTGTGGTGAAGGGTCTCTTAGAACACATTCAGGCAGTGTGAAAGAGAAATAGGGAAAATGATTGATAAAAATATACAGAGAAGGAGAAATGGGTGAGACAATTGTGTTTACAATAGTTATCAAGATGCTTAGCTCAACAGAGGAGAGTGTTATTCTTGTTTACGACTGAGTGTCGTCCACCAAGGGTCGAGTGTTGCTGGTAGTTGACAGCGCCTCACGTGGCCCTGTATGTTCATCGTCCTCTCGTGTTGTAAACCAATAATAATACCGAATTGTGTTGTTTTTCCTTATCAGGTTTATACACACTTGTAAATCCTACTATTAGGTGGCTGTTAACTTTCAATTCCAAAATATTTCGTTAACACCAAGACGAACACCCGAGCTCTATATATGAGCGACCAATTAAACTGTTTTCAACACTAATAAAGAGTGATGTAGTCCAGGTTCACAGGTGAGGGATGGTGCTGAAGGTATTGACACGAGAGCAATTAGGAAGATGAAGTGTATATTGTAGTGTGTATTCGTACGTCATCATGGTTATTGGAATGTGGCGGCCGAGTGAATACAGCTCTTACCTCATGCCCTAGGATGGATACCTAACTTGACAGTTGTGAAGGTGTCCGAGTACAGTGCTTACCACACTGCTTCCTTATGTGTCGGAAACAGGTTTAGTCTACAGTGTGATCTATCCTTATTGGCTCCAGCAGGTGATCAGACGCATGGAGCCACACTGCTAGACCTCTTTACTACAAACCGCCGGCACTGTGTGCGTTGTTGATGTTATATGACGCAAGTTGGACATCTTTCAGAGGTTCAGGACTTCAACTCAAAGTAATTTCTTAAGAAATCTTTCGTTTTTCCATGAGAACAGATACACCAGTTGAGATTTCATAAAGTGACCACATAATATATCATCAGCTCTCGAATACACACTGGTGGACGACAGACAGCGGGGTTTGTCAGAACGACATCTTCACTCTACTGTAGTGTATTGAGGGAGTCACGGTGTGGTGGATGAGAGGAACAAGACACAGGGAGTCGGGTGTCCGCCGTTATGTAGTGTAAGTTAAGGACGTGACTAAGCTGTGAAACAGACGGCCGGGTAAAGTAGACACTGACGGGGTGAGTGAGTGAGGAGGAGTAACACACAAGGTATGTGAATATTTCATTAAACTATTAACATGATGAACTAATAAGACACTTTACTATCTGTATAATAATGAATTGAAATGTCTTATGTTAATTTGATGTACTGTATTGTCTTTTGTGTGGCCTGATTCTGAAAACTTATTTATCTTAAAATAGGATTCACCCAGGCATTTAATGGTTATACACAGAATTTAAAAATAATTAGGTTGATATAATACTATGTGAATGTTTCTCTCAGGTAAATATTTCACCAATTCAGGGCCACAGAGTAAACTATGTTGAAACTACAAACGCTCACTTTACCACGCGTAGATTTTCACACCGGTTCATAAAGCTGCTGCCTCCATTAAGACATTATCACCTACACTGCACCACAAATTGTATAAGGCATTTAGAATTAGCAGGTAATGTAACCCATGTAAACTTTGTCGGTTACGTGTTGGAATTTACCTGGAAAATTTTATTTTTATCTAAAGTTAAGAGAGACAGAATTAGAGAATACATGAGTCTTAAAACTTAATATTTCGTACACACGCATACAAGAACACACACACACACACACACACACACACAGGTGTACAGTTTAGTAGCCAAACAATATATAATAAGAGGAACATAATCCCAAATATTGTCGTCACTGTCAGGACAGTTTACGAAACAGACGTGATAGTAATTCTCTCTGGTAATTAGTTGTAACATGAGACAAAGTTTGGTCTTAGGATGATACGCCTTTACATAATCTACCTCATATTTGTTACGCTTCTGCCAGACACTTTACTAACATTTCATTAACAAAAATTGTTACTAAACTTAGCGAAAAATTTTTATGCTTGTTATCGTTTTCTGTTTATTTCTATCACACGTAGAGTATATTTTGGGAAACCAACTTTATACAAAATTGAAATGGATATTCAATTACTCTGATTTGTGAACCGATTTATTGATATGCATAATTTTTTTTTACATGGAATATCAAATAAATTTGTATTAGCGGAAATTATATAAATGTATTTTTATGTTGTCATGAAGACGATACACAGGTTGTAGTACGAAGCTGTTGTGTGAACAGAACAAAACACTTTCTAGGAGCAAGTGGGGAATGTTATCAAGTCCTGGAATCTTGTTAATATTTAAACGTAGAGAGAGACGTTGGAGATTACGTGGAAAGCAATCTCAGACTTTGCATACTAGCAGAGACCACCAACACTTTTAAGATGTAGTGAGAGATTGCAGCCAAGGAAGCTGAAACGAGGCGACAAGGAGGAGGAGGAGACGAGGAGAGGAAGAAGGGAGCTTGAGTCTCTGTTAGATTAGGTCATGTCAGCTTAGGTCATGTCAGCTTAGGTCATGTCATGTCAGGTCATGTCAGGTTAGGTCATGTCAGGTTAGGTCATGTCAGGTCATGTCAGGTTAGGTCATGTCAGGTTAGGTTGTGTTAGGTTAGGTATAGCAGAGTGTAAGTGGAAGTGCATAAGGCCGAGATTAAGTGTTCAAACAGTGATTATTATAAGGTGGTTTTTGGTGGTAATTGCGTGCATGTTTGGTAGTGATATGTTCGTGCTTTAGAGTAGCAGGTGTGTTCCTTATAGGTTAAGGTGGCAGGTGTGTTACTCATGGTTTAAGGTGGCAGGTGTATTGCTCACGGTTTAAGGTGGCAGGTGTATTGCTCATGGTTTAAGGTGGCAGGTATATTGCTCATGGTTTAAGGTGACAGGTGTGCTCTTCTTGATTTAAGGTGACAGGTGCGTTCCTCAAGGTTTAAGGTGACAGATATATTCCTCAAACCGCTTTGTCATCAAAGTGGGATGATTGGTATACCTGTATATAAGGAACAGCCAGATGGAAGAACTTTATGTAATGGTAATGCTTTGGTACGGGGGGGGGGGGAGGGGTAAATGTAATTATAACAACTGATACCTGAAGTACAGTTTAGGTTGAGAGAAGAAGCCGGGGATGATCCTTGGTGGGGGGGGGGGGGGGTCATAGTCCTAACTTGAGATCTGAATCTTAACTTTACGAGTGAGTCTCTGATGATGATGTAGAGTGATGTAATTGATTGACTCTGACGTTCCAGGGTGGTGAAGGACTTGACCAAAGATAGAATGGGAACTGAATTGGACTCCACCAAATGGGGAATGAATTGCAGTTTATGTTGCTGAATTGGATTGCATGGGGATTAAATTTGACTGAACACACTTAACTGGACTGAACGGAGACTAATTGGAGTTAATGGGGACTGAATTAACTCCTCTACTGGTGGATGATATTAGTTGTAACGGGGGGCAGGTAGTCGCTGTTAGAGGCACATATACCTTCACCTGCCTAAGTTTGTGGAACATGTCATCCCGTCAGAGGAGATGAAGTTCAACATGGTATCAGGAGGTAGCTGGGCTGGGTGGTGACATCTTCTATCCGGTCAAGACTAATATTGGGAAGTTTATAGTGTCGACGTAATAAATATGTCACCAGTTCTTAGTGGGATGATCCACTCCAACTAGTCCTAGATTGTTCGGACGCTTTCGGTCGTCTACATAATCCAGGTGATCCATCGTCCTGACAGCTTCGTCTTAACTTTACTGTTCCTCTTCCTTCTTACAGCCATTGAAATGTCGCCCTAAGTGTTCGATTCACTAAAGTCGTCACCAGCTTTGATTATAGGTCACGCATTCCGTCTTGGCAGACTTCCAGGCATTTTATGACCTCGTTCTATTTAACAGTGAGACGACGGCTCACTGATAGCTGTGGTGGTGTGTTTCTGTGATGGTGGAGTTACTGTGGTGGTGGTGTGTTACTGTGGTGGTGGAGTTACTGTGGTGGTGGTGTTACTATGGTGGTGGAGTGTGACTGTGGTAGGGTTGTGATACTGTGGTGGTGTTACTGCGGTGGTGGTGTGATACTGTGGTGGTGTTGTGTTGCGTTATAAAATGCTGATTTTTTTTGTATAGTCTTAAAATTCTATTCGTTAATTATTGAATTGCGTTGCTATTGATATTCTATTGCATAACTTTGAGTATATTGAGTTATGTTATTGTTGCATAATTATGATTGTTATTCCATGAAGGTTTTGTGTTGCTGTGGTATATTTTCGATCATGTAGCGTCTTGTATTATATAATTGTACAGAAAAGTACCACTCAGACCATTGGCTTATATACGATAAATAATTATTCTCCTTTATGCAGAATTAATTACCTTACGCCTGACAGAATCTTCACAAAACGTACCTGGTAACTAAACAATGCGTGTCCCCAGGTGTGTTAATGATCTCTGTTCCTTTGTTTGTTTCTTTGTTACTAATGTCTTTACTGTACTCACACATACACAGGTACACATTAATAATAGTATATACATAGATATTGATCCTTACACACCCGTATCGACTCACACAAACACTTGTATACTAATACTGTCATACTTCTCAGTACACACACACACACTCACTATATCCTTGACCACCGAAGGGTCAAGACGTACCTGGCGCTCCTCTCGGAGCAGCCAGGTCAACTGTTAAGTTGGCCCATACCAACTCCCTCCCCTGAACCCTCCTCCCCACCGGAATATCAACAAGTTCACGCCAGAAGTTACTATTTCATTTAGGAAAGGAATGGAACCAGTGTTAAACAGAGGTGAACAGTGGTGAACAGTGCTTAAGTCAGTGAGAACAACTCAACAGTAACAGTCGCACCCAAGTTAACCTTCACACAGTGAGGTCCCAGGTACCCAGTGATAATGGCCCGTGAGACCCAACAACCAGCGATGTGTTAATCCGTCTACGATAGGAAGGCCTGGGACCACACCTCACTCATATAACACCGTCTGTGAGGGAATTACTACACCACGTGAGGCCCCGCATAACACCATCTGTGAGGGAATTACTACACCACGTGAGGCCCCTCATAACACCATCTGTGAGGGAACTACTACACCACGTGAGGCCCCGCATAACACCATCTGTGAGGGAATTACTACACCACGTGAGGCCCCTCATAACACCATCTGTGAGGGAATTACTACACCACGTGAGGCCCCTCATAACACCATCTGTGAGGGAATTACTACACCACGTGAGGCCCCGCATAACACCATCTGTGAGGGAATTACTACACCACGTGAGGCCCCTCATAACACCATCTGTGAGGGAACTACTACACCACGTGAGGTCCCTCCTAACACCATCTGGGAGGGAGTTACTACACTACGTGTTTGCTATTCAACACCTACAATAATCTGTATGTTCACTGTATGTTCCTTTACCTTTCTCTAATGAAGGCTTTTGTTAAACCACCAATGTATGTAATAAGTCATTTATGTCCAATGTATATTTTCAGCCTTCGGACTGCAGAACTTTTTCAATAAACCGTTAATTATTATTATTATTTATTATTACACACACCCACACCCCAACACTCGCCTACCTACCTACCCATATTTTCCACACTCCAACCCCCCCCCCCCCCCCCACACACTCCAACCCCCCCCCCACACACTCCAACCCCCCCCCACACACTCCAACCCCCCCCCACACACTCCAACCCCCCCCCACACACTCCAACCCCCCCCACACACTCCAACCCCCCCCACACACTCCAACCCCCCCCACACACTCCAACCCCCCCCACACACTCCAACCCCCCCCACACACTCCAACCCCCCCCACACACTCCAACCCCCCCACACACTCCAACCCCCCCCACACACACCAACCACTCCCCCCCACACACACACACACCAACCACTCCCCCGCCACACACACACACCAACCACTCCCCCGCCACACACACACACACCAACCACTCCCCCGCCACACACACACACACCAACCACTCCCCCGCCACACACACACACACCAACCACTCCCCCGCCACACACACACACCAACCACTCCCCCGCCACACACACACACACCAACCACTCCCCCGCCACACACACACACACCAACCACTCCCCCCCACACACACACACCACACCACCCCCCCACACACACCACCCCCCCACACACACCCGCCCCCCACACACACCAGCCCCCCCACACACACCAGCCCCCCCCACACTCCAGCCCCCCACACACCACCCCCCCCCACACACCAGCCCCCCCCACACACCAGCCCCCCCCACACACCAGCCCCCCCCACACACACACCACCCCCCCACACACACCAGCCCCCCCACACACACCACCCCCCCCACACACACCACCCCCCCCACACACACCAGCCCCCCACACACACCACCCCCCCACACACACCAGCCCCCCACACACACCACCCCCCCACACACACCACCCCCCCACACACACCACCCCCCCCACACACACCACCCCCCCCACACACACCACCCCCCCCACACACACCAGCCCCCCACACACACACCAGCCCCCCACACACACACCAGCCCCCCACACACACACCAGCCCCCCACACACACACCACCCCCCCACACACACACCACCCCCCACACACACACACCACCCCCCACACACACACCACCCCCCCACACACACACCACCCCCCCACACACACACCACCCCCCCACACACACACCACCCCCCCCACACACACACCACCCCCCCACACACACACCACCCCCCCCACACACACCACCCCCCCCACACACACCACCCCCCCCACACACACCACCCCCCCCACACACACTTACCCCCCCACACACACTACCCCCCCCACACACACCCACCACCCCCCCCCCACACACACTTACCCCCCCACACACACTTACCCCCCCACACACACTTACCCCCCCCACACACACTTACCCCCCCCACACACACTTACCCCCCCACACACACTTACCCCCCCACACACACTTACCCCCCCACACACACTTACCCCCCCACACACACTTACCCCCCCCACACACACTTACCCCCCCCACACACACTTACCCCCCCACACACACTTACCCCCCCCACACACACTTACCCCCCCACACACACTTACCCCCCCACACACACTTACCCCCCCACACACACTTACCCCCCCACACACACTTACCCCCCCACACACACTTACCCCCCCACACACACTTACCCCCCCACACACACTTACCCCCCCCCACACACACTTACCCCCCCCACACACACTTACCCCCCCACACACACTTACCCCCCCCCACACACACTTACCCCCCCACACACACTTACCCTCCCACACACACTTACCCCCCCACACACACACTTACCCTCCCACACACACACACTTACCCTCCCACACACACACACTTACCCTCCCACACACACACTTACCCTCCCACACACACACTTACCCCCCCCCACACACACACTTACCCCCCCCACACACACACTTACCCCCCACACACACACTTACCCCCCACACACACACCAACCCCCCGCACACACACACCAACCCCCCCACACACACACCAACCCCCCCACACACACACCAACCCCCCCACACACACACCAACCCCCCCACACACACACCAACCCCCCCACACACACACCCACCCCCCCACACACACACCCACCCCCCCACACACACACCCACCCCCCCCACACACACACCCACCCCCCCACACACACACCCACCCCCCACACACACACCCACCCCCCCACACACACACCCACCCCCCCACACACACACCCACCCCCCCACACACACCCACCCCCCCACACACACCCACCCCCCCACACACACCCACCCCCCCACACACACCCACCCCCCCACACACACCCACCCCCCCACACACACCCACCACCCCCACACACACCCACCACCCCACACACACCCACCACCCCCACACACACCCACCACCCCCACACACACCACCACCCCCACACACACCAACACCCCCACACCACACCACCCCCCCACACACACCACCCCCCACACACACCACCCCCCACACACACCACCCCCCACACACACCACCCCCCACACACACACCAACCCCCTCCACACACACCACCCCCCTCCACACACACCAACCCACCACACACACCAACACTCCACACACACCAACCCTCCACACCCCCCAACCCCTCACACACCAATCCCCCTCACACACCAATCCCCCTCACACACCAACCCTCCACACACACCAACCCCCCCCCCCACACACACCCACCACCCCCACACACACCCACCACCCCCACACACACCACACCACCCCCCACACACCACCACCCCCACACACACCCACCCCCCCCACACACCCACCCCCCCCCACACACACACCACCCCCCCACACACACACCACCCCCCACACACACACCACCCCCCACACACACACCACCCCCCACACACACACCACCCCCCACACACACACCACCCCCCACACACACACCAACCCCCCACACACACACCAACCCTCCACACACACACACACTAACCCGCCACACATACCAACCCTCCACACCCCCTAACCCCGAGGTCAGGTCAGGTCAACACAGCTGGCCAGAAATATTCTCCGATCTAAAGTGTTATTGGTGGGGACATACTCGCTGTGTGGGAGCGGGAATTTGACAATGTGTCCGTGAATATCGGATGTCACCTTAAGCATTGCCACCCAAGGTTTCTTCTCATCCCCGACGGCATAAATTGTAAATATTCCGTGTGTTCACCGGCGTTCTCCAAGTGAGTGGTGACCCATTGCTGGGTTAGTGGTGGGATAATGAGGGGGCTCGGCGCTAAGGTCAGTGTCGTTAGGCCTGCTTTGACAGGGGTGGTCCCGAGACTATCGCCCCTATGGGGCTGAGAGTGCTGCCCATGCGGTCGCCCCCACCCCCACCTCCACCATAGTAACGGACTTAATGTAGGGTCTTGACGAACCAAGTGAGGATGGTCTGAGGTGTTGTGCCGTCAGAAAAACAGAGTTACTATTAAGAACAAGTGAAGTGTAATAAAAGTGCTTATAAACTGAGAATACACCTGTTACCTTACACCACACTCCCTCCGCTCCCAGGAGGCCCTCCTACCCTCGCACCTCCCAACCACCGCTGACTTCCTAGGAGTGCCAAGCAGTCCTCGGCCCTCTGACGTAGGCATATAAGTCGAGCCCTGTAACTCCACCATGTCTGAGTTGACTGGAGACACAGCTGCTCGCTTTAACTCTCCTGATGCACTGAGTGAGCCAGGCGACTGTGGTGTTGACCTTGACACCAACGGAGAAGATGGCTTTCAACTAGTTCAGTCCAGGAACAAGCGGAAGGCCGAAAAGGCAGAAAGACTCAGACAATCAACTACAACCACAACCCCCCATGAGAGTAAGATTGTACTTCCCTGGAGGTACATCACCTGAAGACAAGTATCTCTGGCTGAACGATGCGGAAGACAAATATCCTGAGGCTGAGTTTCAGTTCAGAGTCGGTACACAAGATCATGTTCTGATTAGAAACGACCCAGCAGTCATACAGGATCTCCTCACCAATAGCATAAGGGGAATAACCATGGAACAATCATCCCAACCATCGAGCAAGAAAACCATAATAATCATAGGGCTCGACCAGTACCAGACCCCTACACTACTAGAAGCCCATCCCTACATCAGAAGGACGAAGCGACTCAGGGGCAAGAATGCAGTCATTGCAGACTGGGTCGGCTCGGAAGACCCACCCAAGACCATTCGAGTCCGTGGTGCCTATCGGACTCTGAAGGTAACTCTCTATCAGCCCCCTAACCGGAGGTGTTACAACTGTCAGCACTAGGGCCATGTGGCCCGGTTATGCCCCTCGACTAAGCCGTGGTGTGGTCTCTGCTCAAGGCAACATGCAACACAGGTTTGCAGAGATACAGTTGCTCAAGGGGGTGTCATCCAACAGAAGTGTATTAACTGCAAAACAGTTGGAGTTCCTGTATGGCACCCTAACTGTTCTAGAGCTCCTACACCCCTTCAGCGCCCTTACCCGCCACCCAGGCAGGTCTCAAGAAACACTAATGCTGCTAGGGTACTCCCTACGGCCAACCCCTGGCCTGCCCTCCCCACCAAAGCTCCAGGATCATCACCATCAGTCATCGAAAGATCAGCATGGGGCAACACAGATGTACCGACACAACAGGTAGCTGCCAACACACTCCATGAACACGCACATCGTGAAGAGATCAATGATTTGAAAAATGAAATTAAAGAACTCAAAGCTCAGGTTACAGCTCAAGCTCAAGCTCAAACTGAAATGTTTAGGAGCCTCTGTGATACACTAAAGGAAAAAAACACCACCAACACAGTGCAGCAACTTCGGAAAAATTACAGTCAAACTGAAGACATTCAGATGTCAGTACCAGATGTGGAAACTCAAGACCCACCAGGAACTAGTGTCCACGCAGAGGAAAATAGTGATACTGGTAACAGTTCTACTGATGCCTCTGTGGACATGGTCAGTGAAGATGAACAAGCACAAACAGAAAATGGTGGTGATGTCGAGTGTAACCAAAGTGAGTTGTTGTCTGCCACTGAAATACAACAATTGTTGAGCCTTACATGCTCCAGAAATGTTTCCAAAAGGTTAACTGGCCTACTGCCTGCCGAAGGGACAGGCAGCGCAGAAAAGAAAAGTATCATACAGTGCCTTTTGCTTCTTTCCAAATACATTTCATAATGGCCAGTGTTAATACCAGACAAAATTCCAAATACATTTCATAATGGCCAGTGTTAATACCAGACAAAGATACAGAGCGGTGAAGGTGATGAGTTGGAACATCTCATCCCTTAGAAAACGATACCCTGACCTACACCACAAAGTTGTGACTGAGGACATCGAAATTGTGTGTCTGCAGGAGTGTCTCACACCTAATGGTAAGCCCCCACCCAGTCTGCCCAATTATGTGTATTATGATCCTAGTTCTACTCACACATGTTTGATGTATGTTAAGAAGTCACTCCCGCATGTACCTCTTGTATCCAAAAAGACTACCAACCTTCAGTACCATGGGATCACTATCCACCTGGGCAACTCCACACTCAACGTGCTAAACGCCTATGCTCCCTCAGATCAGCTTCAATACACAGATCTCCCAGACTTTTTACACACTGAGCCCACTGTCCTAATGGGTGACCTGAATACTAGACACAAGAAATTAGGTGACTCCACCACTAACACCAATGGTAGGAGACTTATCTCACTTCTCAGCGCATATGAAGATGTTCAAATTATAGGTAATAATGAACCAACACACATCTATGGCGGGGGTCTAGACAAATGTATTGGCTTTAATCTATCATACACAACTCATAGCTCTGATGTTGTCACTGATCTTATGTCTGACCACAGCCCAATCCAAGCTAGTATACATGTAGCCAATGACACCCCCACTGGTGGTAAACTCAACAGACGTAGAATCACAGTCAAGCAAGAACATGAAAGCCAGTTCATAGACTTCATCCATGACTGGTACAAGGACTACAAGCCTGACAATTACCAAAGTTTCCATGACGATCTGATAGATAGGACTTATGTATACTTCACCAACAATGCCTCCACCAAAAAAAGGAGAAAACGTGGTCAGCATAATGGGAACAGGCAACAGCAGTGCTATAATGACCCTGAGCTGAAAAAACTCAGGGCTAGGGTCAGGAGGGTGGGTAAGGGTTACAGACAATTTAGAACACCTCAAATGTTACAATTGTATCAAGCTTCCCTTGCTGCTGTCAGGGAACGTGTAAACGAACTCAGACAAAATGCATGGGAGACATATGTCAACAGCCTGAACCAACACACATCCCTCAGCAAAGCCTGGAAAGACATAAACATAATCAGAGGTAAAAACAGAAGACACGTCTCCCATCCAAACCCTCTGCAAAAGTCGAATGAGCTAATAACAAAGTGGGCTCATGTGTCGAGCTATGACATGTTACCAGCTGGGACTCGGGGACTCCTTGATGCGAAGTCTGTAGAGAGAAGTAATCTTATTAGCTTTATGCTGGGCAAACAGCACGATGAGTGTGATGTTCCATATACTGAGTGGGAGCTTGACGCGGCCCTCGCCAGGGGTAGGTCTACTTCCCCTGGAGAGGACGGGGTCATCTACAACATCATAATAATAATAATAATAATAATTAACGGTTTATTGAAAGAGCTTGGCAGCCAGAAGGCTGAAAATATACAGTTACATATTTGGGGAATGGGTTACGAATTACAAATAATATACAAGTAACATAAGTGACACAAATAAGATGGGGAAAAGCTCAAACTACAGTTCATTTCAACATAGTGACAGTGTTACAGTATTACAAGTTATTGATAATTTTTACAATGGTTGGGACTGGGCTGTTCTTATAGCGATCAGTTCGTGCACGTATGGGCTGGATGCGGTTGTGGTGTCGCACAGCAATTCTCGGACAAGGGATCTCAGGTGGTAGTAGGAGCCGGTGTCGGGGATGGTGTAGAAGCTTCTTACCAAATTTGCAGATGAGGTCGTGGTGATGGTCAGTGAGAGTCGAAAGGGTCAGTGTGTTGAGCGCTTCTTGATATGTGGAGTAGGAGGGGGAGAGAATAATCTTGCATGCCCTCTTTTGCACTTTTTCTAGGTGTTTACGTTGTGTGGCATTTAGGGAGGAAGACCAGGTGGGGGAGGCATAGGTGAGCTTGGGAAGTATGAATGTTGTGTAAACACTGAGGAGCTCGTGTGCAGGAACTCCGAGGGACTTGAGTCGGCGGAGGAGGTGGAGACGGAAACTGGAGGATTTGACAACTTCATTGACGTGTGGTTTCCAATTTAGTTTGTTGTCTATGGTGACGCCGAGGAGCTTCGTGGAATCTACAACCTGGAGTGTGTTCGGACCTAGAGTAATGGAAGGAGGTGGGACAATGTCGGAGGAGAGGTTGATGTGCATTACCATGGTCTTGGTATGGTTGATGGTGACATGGTTGTTGGTGGCCCAGTTTTGGAGACTGTTCAATAAATCCTGAAGGGCGGTATAGTTGGGAGCAGAATTGTTGACGCTGATCCCAATGGTGGAGTCGTCGACATATTTCCAGCGAGCAGGGGTTTCTCTTAGGGCATCATTGATGGGCATAAGGAAGCAGAGTGGTCCCATCTTGGTGCCTTGGGGGACGCCACAGGTGAGTGACTGAAAGGTGGAGACAGCCCCTCGGAAGCGTACAGCTTGGCGTCGGTCACTGAGGAAGTCTGTAAGCCATGGTATGAGGCTTCTTCGAAGCCCGAGGTCAATAGCTTTGTTGATGATTATATTGTGGTCGACTAGGTCGAACGCTTTAGTGAAATCAATGAAGGCGACAGCTACAGACGTTTTTCGTTTCTCGAGACTACTAAGGCGCGTGCCAGGCAATCCATTGTTGGTATTGTACAATATGAGTCATGCCGAGGGCCAACTACCCACATCATGGACCAGCAGTATTGTTGTACCAATACCGAAACCAGGACAGCCTTTTGTCCCATATCACTAACCAGCTGCCTGTGTAAAACCTTTGAGAGGATGGTTCTTGGCAGACTCTTATATAGAATCAGAGAACACATGTCTCCTAACATAAATGGCTTCACCCATGGTAAAGGTGTACATAATTGCATCACCACATTCCTAACTGTGCATGGTGATGAAAGGCACAGATACACCACATTTCTTGACCTAAAAGCTGCATTTGATATTGCCAATAGGCAACTGATATTGTACGAACTAGCCAAAATGGATATAGGAGGTAGGCTGTTACACTGGATAAGTGGTTACCTAACCAACAGAAGGGCTGCTGCACTGTTTCAGGGTTACAAAAGTGAAGTTAAAGATATGCAACTTGGTACCCCTCAAGGTGGAGTACTTAGCCCCACTTTGTTCAATGTTCTTATGAATGCATTATTAAATTTAATACCAGACAACCCCAGCAATATCTCAATCAGCTATGCTGACGATATTCTTATACATACTAAAACTCATCGTGAAATGCAAACCACCCTGAACCATGTATACGCAGCCTGTGAACACCTCGGTCTTATTATCTCCACTGACAAAACTAAGGTGTTCAACAAACAAGCTGGGAACCGCAAACGCGGCCCCGCCAAGTTCAAGATAGGTAACAACACTATTGACTATGTTTCTTCTTTTAAATATCTTGGTGTTTCCGTCCCTTGTACCCTACCTGCCATACAACAGCTAACCCGCCAATGTACTGACAGACTGAGACCTCTTAGAAGTGTAGCGGGGTACAGCCCGCACTATGGTGCTAATATTAGAATTGTTAAAACAATGTACCTAGGCTATATAAGATCTCTGATAGATTACCACGCACCAGCCCTGGTCATTCGTGACGGGAAAGGCGTTGACAAGCTCGAGAAAATGCAAAATAAAGCCCTCAGAATTATCCTAGGATGTCCCATGAGCACTAAAGTACTTAATATGAGGAAAGAACTAGGTATACCCAGTGTTAAAGATAGAATAATTGAAGTCAACCTCATGATAGCCCTGAGGCTTCTGCGTGGTGATCCTGATAACATTGTTTCCTTAAAATTGCTAGAATGTATGAACCATGGGACTACTGAGTCTAAATGGATCCAAACTACAGCTACACATATGAAGATATTTGGACTAGACCACCTGTACAAAGTTGAGACACAACAGCGCTTCCTGCCACCCTGGCGGACAGTTCCCTTCGATATCACAATACCGACGTATCCGCCTAAAAAATTAATTATACAAAGCATTTATCTCCAACACACTGCCAAATTGAGAGCTCTTGAACACATACACACTCTACAGACTGATGATAATATCACACAGACCATCTACACTGATGGGTCTCTAAACACCGCCTGTGGGAGGGCTGGAAGTGCTAGTGTTGTGACTCAACCTGACGGTAATATAATTGAGAAAGGAGTTAGAATTAACAACTGGGCATCCACTCTACAAACTGAATTAGTTGCCATACTCACAGCTATTAAATTCATTGAAACCACTGTTACTGACAGTCTCATCATCACTGACTCTCTATCCTCACTACTTGCCCTTGGTACCCTCGACTCAGGTTGTCACGCTCTTGTCTCTGAAGCCAGACACAAATATGCGTGCCTTGTTGACCGGGGTGTCAGGGTCAAACTGTTGTGGATCCCCTCTCACATAGGCCTCATAAAACATGACAGAGTTGATGCCCTCGCCAAACTCGCGTCTAACAAAGACACCGTTGAATACAATTTGGGTCTGTCAAAAAGAACCCTTAAAACTGTAATTAGGAAAGAACTTATTGATGAGTTTGACGCAAGTAGACAAGTGCAAACAGGCACTAGTCAATCCATAGTTTACCATGATGAGATGTATCAAGTGAAACATGTATATGGAGCAAGTAACAAGATCACTAGATTACAAGATGTTGTAACAGCTAGATTAAGGTTAGGATATAAGTACCTTTGGCAGTATGTTCCTCAAGCAGATGTAAACAAAACTAAATGTAAAGTGTGTGGCCATACATATGGCCACACACTTGAACACTACGTCCTCGACTGTGTGAAGATAGAACCTTTTAGGGACAGGTCCAAGCACACTGTGTGTGAAATGGCACAACACTTCATCTCTAATGGCAAGATAGCCGACATATTAAGATTGTATCCACTTTTTTGCACTTAGTATCTATGTCAGTTCTCATGTACAGAACCAAATACGCAATGTGCTTGAATACCTCCCACGTAAATGTGAATAACAAAGTGTGAGGCCAGACATACTGCCTCACACGCCTGTTCTCACGCATTTGTGAATAAGTTACCCTTTATGTATAGAACTAAACAAATAATGTAAATGAAATACTGTGTAACTTTCAGTGCCATAATATCCTGACAACCGGGGTTAATTATTATGACCCTTTGTAAACCCTACTCTGTAATCCTTTTGCGCTACCGCTCACAGGATGAGTGTGGGGTGCACAATAAAGTAGCCGCTGCAAGCGGCAAAATCAAATCCCTAACCCCTCACACACCAATCCCCCTCACACACCAATCCCCCATACACACACCAAGCCCCCCCACACACACGCCAACCCCCGACACACACCAACCCCCAACCCCCGACACACACCAACCCCCAACCCACACCAACCCCCCACCCACACCAACCCCCCCACCCACACCAACCCCCCACCCCCACACACCAACCCCCATACACACACACCAACCACCCCACACACCAACTCCCCACACACCAACCCCCACACTCCAACACCCCACACCCCAAAGCCCCACACTACTCTCCACACACACACACCCCTCCACACACACATCCCCCTCACACACACACACACACCCTACCACAAACCCCCACACTGCCCCACACACACGTCCTCCTCACGGCCATAAGTACAGGGGTGAAATATCCTGACTTGGACACACTATCACATAACTCGCCAACCACCCCCGTCTGAGCCTTAACGGTAATTCTCGTAATATATAATAATGTAAAGAGTCTTCCACCATTTACATCTTTCCGGGGTTTTTTGAACAGAGGAACTCGCCCGCGGCCTACCAAGAGGTTAGTAAATACTGTATGTCTGATTCTTTTATTAAACTTAGAGCGAGAAAGAGTGTATACACCCAAGGAAAACAATTTACTAAGTTCTTATATGGGAAGTTATATAGGATTTATATAATATGTAACAACCTGATATAAAGTGTTCTATCGGTAACTACATATAATTTAAAGCAGCTTTCCTCGAAATTGTTTTATCCTCAGCATGAAAACACATCTTTGAAAAACGTTGACAATAAACTTGATAAGACTCCTTCCTGTAAAGTCGACAACCAATATTAGGGAGGCAGAGTTTATCTGTTTATTCCTTAGAATTCCCTAGACTGTGTCACTAGTTGCTGGTCTCTGTATCAGCCTCGTCATGTCAGGTCATGGAGTAGACTCTTCTTAGGATTCTTTAACATGGGTAAGTTTTTATCCTGTACCCCTGTGGCTGAAAACATGAGAACTGTAGGTTTTGTATCTATGCTACTGTGCCGAGTAGCATCCTTGTAAATAAGCTACTGTGCCGAGTAGCATTTATATATGTAATTACGTGGCAACACTGCACGTGTTATGTGGCAGCACTGCCCCGAGGCTGCCATATGGCAAGGCAGTCTCAGTCTGACTTCGTGGGCCGTGCATGGCACACGCTAGTCACCACTTGTATTTCTCCTATCCGTTAATAAATGGACTTCACTGTTACACGGTGTTTCCCTATCCATCACTGCCTTCTTCAGGGAACACTTGGAACCTTCAAGAACACATGTAAGTTTCTCATTCAAGTAACTAAAAGAAATGGTGACGATAATAGCCGTCGTCTACCTAACCTAACCTAACCTAACCTGACATGATACGACTTGACTTGACAACACGACCTAACTTAATTTAACCTAACTCAAATCCTCCCTTACAATCCTATCCTGTCCCTACATTGTTCCCACCTTGATAATCCTCACGAGTAGGTCACCAGAGAAAAATAAAATAGTTTGTTGCTGTTGACATTTGGTTCAACATTTTTACCTCGTAACATGTTTAACAGACAATAATATAAACACCAAAACCCTGATATTACAGTAATGTTATTCAAATATTACATCCTCGTTTATTGAGCTCAATGTACAGTGAAACTGAGTCATGGGAATGAGTCTCCGAACTGACTTACCCTGACTGTCATCTGGTGCGGGTGTGTTGTTTTATCTCATTTGGGGTCGATACTGCTTCAGTTTGGGAGGGAGTGAACCTTTGACCCCCGGGTGTTCTCTGTACCTTTTCTTACCTGACTGATAGATGATGTTAATTCCCAACTACATTAAGCTCGAGTACATGCAAGTCCTTCACAGCCGATATCAACACAACCATATTACTTATTAACTATTTAACAGCCACAACGCATGGTGGGTATGATAGTAAACCTTTTGACCATATTCCATGAATAAATTAATGTTAAAAGTAAAATGTTTTATACACAAAACCTGGAGGCACTTTACATCATCTGAGGGAGGTTCACCCGGGCTGCTCACTGATTTGTTGTGTTCTACAAAACAAACTCGAGCATCGAGTGTAGTCTTCTTCGAGTTTGTTGATGTTGCTATACAAACACACGGACATACACTTACGGAACCATCAGCGAGATACACACTCATAATACTTACATACGTTTTAACACACACTACCACAAACACGTACCTACATGCTCACTAAATATAACAGTCAATAATGGAGACAGACTGACAGACGCTTGGTGGAGAGGGACAAAAGAGAGATGGGTAGTAATTAGGAAAAGGGAGAGAGAAGGAAGGGAAGACAATATAGGAGAAAGGAGAGAAAAGGATAAAGAGACAAGGAAAGGAGAGAAGACAAAGAGTGTAAGAAAACGAAGAAATCCAGAAGATGATCTAACAAGGAGAGAGGGAGATAAAAATACGGGAGAGTAGAGCAGGAGAAAGAGAAGAAAGAAGAGAAAAGAGATAGACAAGCGAGAGAGAGAGAGAGGGGGGGGGGGGAAGAGAGATAAGAATGATGTCCCATGAACGAATTATTTCCTACCATTATAATCTTCTCAGCCCTTCAGTTGTGTGTTATGCAAATCAGGTTAGTTAGGTCAGGAGCAGCCACTCGTTTCTGGTCTACCAAATGAACTCTACTGCTGGGTGCTGGGAAATATTAAAGAGCTTCACTTACTCTTACTGGGGTCAACCTTAATAATTATAAGATGTCGGTAAATTACCTGACCTGTTTTAGAACTTAATAGCTTCAAAGATAATAGAGATAGATCAGAGTGTGAAAGTTTACTAAAACAAGAAACGATTTATACAGATCTCCAAGTGTTCCTGTATTGGTCTCTTATACTATATTATATACCAATAGTCTCCAAAACTCTCCAGGTTGTGAAATTTACCAAATTCATTTGTATAATTATATGACAAAATGACCTGCAAAGAACAAGCCAGCATTGTCATCAAAATCTTCCCCCTCTCGTCTTCGCATTCTTCGCCGTCTCAACGCCATTAGACTTCCTGTGTTTGAACTCCAGAACTGAAGGATATTTAAAATACCCCCGTCTTTTCCAGGCTCGTAAAACGTGACCCCAATCTGATGTTCTTCCTAACAAAGACTTGAAGAGAATGAACACAAAGGGTTTTTAAGTTTACCTGTGGTGAAGCTGGAAACAGTATAACGTTTATTGTGACGAGACTGGACACAATATAACATTTACTGTGACGAGACTGGACACAATATAACATTTACTGTGACGAGACTGGACACAATATAACATTTACTGTGACGAGACTGGACACAATATAGCGGTTACCGTGACGAGGACTGAACACAATATAGGATTTCCTATGACGAGACTGGACACAATATAACGTTTACTGTGAAGAGACTGGACACAATAAAACGTTTACTGTGACGAGGACTGGACTCAATATAGCATTTGTAACAACAGCTTCTTAATGTAACAGTATATACCAGTAATGGGAAGAATATAATATCTCTACCTTTACCAACTGTGTAACTGTTGGGTGACTGTTACCGTTGTATAACAACTACTTGTGAAACTGTAATATATGTAACAACCTTCCTGGGTTGTCACCACTTATAACAATCACCTGTGAAGCACGTAACCTTATATTCTAGACGAACTAAAATATAGATACAAGTTTTTTTGGATCTTCAGTAATGAAATCCAATAGGTTCCTTTTGTGTATTTATTATAAAAGGTTTCTATGTGCACTTCCAACAAGGGATTGTCACCATAACTTAATCACTGTAGCTATGAGTGTTAAATGAGGACGGAGGCCCTCTTATAGCAGCTCTACTAAATACGCCCGATGATGTGAGAGTGATCTTGAGTAGGGACCCTCGAGCCCTCGAGGGATAACGGAAATATATCCGTCCTCCCTCGAGGGAAGACTGAACCATCCACGATTGCTCTAAATAACGTCTTCCTCTAGTGAGTGATATTAAACTACTGCCGCAATAGGTGGCCAGGGAGCCGGATAGTTATCCCTTAACTAGGCACTAAGTGACGTGACTTCTCGTGGACACACCTTATCACCTGCTCTGAACATGAACCTCATAGCTAGTGGAAAGTTACAGGGGATGATAGTTATACAATGTAATTAACCCACGTTTATATAAGTACTTCTACCTATAAGACAGGGGCTACTACATCTGGACACAATATAGCGTTTACTGTCACGAGGACTGGACACAATATAGCGTGTACTGTCACGAGGACTGGACACAATATAGCGTTTACTGTCAGGAGGACTGGACACAATATAGCGTTTACCGTCAGGAGGATGGAAACACATCATAAATAACACGAGGAACAAGACACACAAAAACAATTTCGAATTCCAAACAGCAAAAGTCCTTTCCCTTAACGTCCTTCAATCAATGCACATGGAAATTATCTACAGTAACACCGGGATGCGCAGTGCTTCTGAGTTGATTGGCGCTTGCAACATCAAAGGCTCTACCGCAAAAATAAAATACTTGCATGTGAAATTGAGAGGCTAAAAATCAGAAGTAAAACTCCACTGTCGCTGAAACGAGAAATCACTATTAAAAAAAATGAAAACCATTTTTTTATCGATTTTGTAGTTATTCATATACAGTATATGGATTGATATTCCTGGTCTTTTGGTTTTATAGTTTTATGCATTTGGTTTTGTGAGGTATTTTATAAAGTATTTAATAGCAATAGGAGTTTTATTCGAGAGTAAAGAGAGAATCACTGGTGGAGTTCATGTATAAATAACGCTACATAAATACCTACAGCCCTAACACATTGAACACAACCAACGCTGAATAGCAAGGTCCTAGATAATCAACGTTACATAACAAGGTTCTACACAATCAACGCTACATAACTAGGTTCTACCCAACCAACGCTACACCAATCAATCAGAGCACAGTACCCCAACGCTACACCAATCAATCAGAGAAAGTACCGTCCTCATATCTGAGGGTTGGTGACCACAGTCCTCCACTCTAAACGTTCTCGGGCTGTTTTTACCCAAATCCCTTTAGATTGTGTCTCTCTCTGAGGCTCCAGTTTTTAATCCCGTTCACCCACCTCAGCCTTCCCCTCAACCTTGCCCATTAATATCTCTGTTATTATCCCCTCATCCCTAATTTTATGACCAAAGTATCTCATTTTTCTTTTTCTGTACATTTCAAGTACTTTTCTTGAGGTTTTTGCTAATCTTAGTACTTTGTTTTCCTGTCAGTGT
>CAUDMG010000011.1:0-86100 GCA_958450375.1 Homarus gammarus
AAGTGAACCACAGCCTTCAACCAGTGAACCACATATAGTAAGCTTTGTCAGATCAAACTATGCCAGTAGAAAAATATACATCTCTAGGGTTATAATTTGTAAAATGTAAGGATGCATTATCGCCTCAGGGACTATATTAGATACTGCACATGATGTTACTGTCTTCTTTAAATGCGTCATCAGTTCTCTGAGCATGAAAGCTTTGGTCTTGGCGGGAGGTGTAGTGATGGGTTGTCAGACCACAGCTTACATCGCAAGGAAAGCCAGACTTGACCCGACATTAGGGGGGTCAAGTGTAAGGGTATCCCCGGCGGGTGCTCAAGGGTGTTACAAATCAACTAGCTCCCCTTTCCCATGTCACAGGGCCAACAAAAATGTAAGAAGGCACCAGCCGACTCTCTCCCAATATACACAATATCCTACACAGCAGAGGAAGGCCAGTCTTGACCCGACATTAGGGGGGTCAAGTGTAGGGTAACTCTCACGGTTAAACAAGGGTTATAAATCAGCCAGGCTCCCCTCCCATGTCACACAGCCAACAAACATGTAAGAAGGCACCAGTCGACTCTCTCCCAATATACACAATATCCTACACCGCAGAAAGAAGTCCAGACCTGACCTCACATTAGCCAGGTCAAATGTAACCCTCGGAGCCCAACTCAAGGGGCCACAAATCAACCAGGGCCTCTCATGTCACACGGCCCCATTTGATGACTTTTCCAGAAGATACAACTTATAGTCTCTGAAAAAGTCCAGACCTGACCCTACATTAGCGAGGGCAAATGTAAGGAGACCCTTCGCCGCGGGCACCCCCCCCCCCCCCCGATCAGCTCAACCTGACGGCTCGCCTCCCAATATATAGGACGTCCTAGTCCTCCCTCAAAAACATTTCACACACGGAGAGAGAGACAGAGCCCAGAGACAGTCAGAGAGAGCCAGAGAGGGACAGAGAGAGAGGGTGTCTGGTGACCAAGGAGGACCAGCTACCACGTCCCGGAGTTCTGCTCGAGAGAAGTCAGGGGCCGGAGGCAAACCGCCTCCGGTCGCCTCCAGTCGCCTCCAGTCAGGACCGAAACTTCCCTCCGGCGCCCAGCTAAGCAGTCTCCCATAGAGACAACCCAGGACTACCTGCTAGGCCTCCCCTAGGTCACGTGAGTGTTTGTCAGAGCTTTCCATGGGATGAGTTACTTATGTGGGAAGTGTATTCATTTCAGGTTCGTGTCCGAGAATCAGTGTCTCGTAACGTAATATAATGTCCTAGTAACTTCAATAGAAGGTGTTATTAATGTGTCCATGTCATGTTCGTAATTAATAAAGAGTTGTAACGAAGCAGTGTTTGAGAAGCCGCCCTTAAGACGTAATAGATGTGTATTGACGTATAAGATACGATAAGTGTACTGACAGTGTAAATATCTATCAGGGCCACGCTACCAAAATCTTCCTCTCTTTTATACTCTTATACTATCAATATTCTACCTATATGTAATCTTCTTCTTGTGAGATTTGTCTCATTACACACAGCCTTCAACAAGTGAACCACAGCCTTCAACAAGTGAACCACAGCCTTCAACAAGTGAACCACAGCCTTCAACAAGTGAACCACAGCCTTCAACCAGTGAACCACAGCCTTCAACCAGTGAACCACAGCCTTCAACCAGTGAACCACAGCCTTCAACAAGTGAACCACAGCCTTCAACAAGTGAGCCACAGCCTTCAACAAGTGAACCACAGCCTTCAACCAGTCAACCACAGCCTTCAATAAGTGAACCACAGCCTTCAACAAGTGAACCACAGCCTTCAACAAGTGAACCACAGCCTTCAACAAGTGAGCCACAGCCTTCAACAAGTGAACCACAGCCTTCAACAAGTGAACCACAGCCTTCAACAAGTGAACCACAGCCTTCGACAAGTGAACCACAGCCTTCAACCAGTGAACCACATCCTTCAACCAGTGAACCACGCGCCTCAACAAGTGAACCACAGCCTTCAACCAGTCAACCACAGCCTTCAACCAGTCAACCACAGCCTTCAACAAGTGAACCACAGCCTTCAACCAGTAAACCATGTTAGGTTCTGAATAATAAGTTCTATATACAGGAGAGAACACAAACACCTGTATAGTTTTGTAGGTTCGGTTTACTGGATAAGAGTATGTACACAGAGGGAAGCAGCACTCTCCCCGGCTAAGCTCCTTTGTCAACTGCTGTAGGCGACGTATGGCAAGTGATACATTAGCAGCTTCCATACGTCGCCAGGCACATTAATTAAGCGTGTGGGATATGGTAATAACATTGCCACACGCTGCTAGCTAGGCTGAATAAATAATACATAAATGGAGCACATACATAATATACATACATGATATATAATCCAGCATACATAATATACATACAAACCACAGCCTTCAACCAGTGAACCACAGCCTTCAACAAGTGAACCACAGCCTTCAACCAGTGAACCACAGCCTTCAACAAGTGAACCACAGCCTTCAACAAGTGAACCACAGCCTTCAACCAGTCAACCACAGCCTTCAACCAGTCAACCACAGCCTTCAACAAGTGAACCACAGCCTTCAACCAGTAAACCATAGCCTTCAACCAGTGAACCACAGCCTTCAACAAGTGAACCACAGCCTTCAACAAGTGAACCACAGCCTTTAACCAGTGAACCACAGCCTTCAACAAGTGAACCACAGCCTTCAACCAGTAAACCACAGCCTTCAACCAGTGAACCACAGCCTTCAACAAGTGAACCACAGCCTTCAACCAGTAAACCACAGCCTTCAACCAGTGAACCACAGCCTTCAACAAGTGAACCACAGCCTTCAACCAGTGAACCACAGCCTTCAACCAGTCAACCACAGCCTTCAACCAGTGAACCACAGCCTTCAACCAGTGAACCACAGCCTTCAACAAGTGAACCACAGCCTTCAACCAGTGAACCACAGCCTTCAACCAGTGAACCACAGCCTTCAACAAGTGAACCACAGCCTTCAACCAGTGAACCACAGCCTTCAACCAGTGAACCACAGCCTTCAACCAGTGAACCAAAGCCTTCAACCAGTGAACCACAACCTTCAACAAGTGAACCACAGCCTTCAACCAGTGAACTACAGCCTTCAACCAGTGAACCACAGCCTTCAACAAGTGAACCACAGCCTTCAACCAGTGAACCACAGCCTTCAACAAGTGAACCATAGCCTTCAACAAGTGAACCACAGCCTTCAACCAGTGGAGAACCACAGCCTTCAACCAGTGGAGAACAACAGCCTTCAACAAGTGAACCACAGCCTTCAACAAGTGAACCACAGCCTTCAACCAGTGAACCACAGCCTTCAACAAGTGAACCATAGCCTTCAACAAGTGAACCACAGCCTTCAACCAGTGGAGAACAACAGCTTTCAGTGCAAATTGACAGAGATAATGAGAGTGAGGTGGCTGACGACCCTGGCAGTGAGGAGAGTGAGGTGGCTGACGACCCTGGCTGTGATGATGAGAGTGAGGTGGCTGACGACCCTGGCAGTGATGATGAGAGTGGGGTGGCTGACGACCCTGGCAGTGATGATGAGAGTGAGGTGGCTGACGACCCTGGCAGTGATGATGAGAGTGAGGTGGCTGACGACCCTGGCAGTGATGATGAGAGTGAGGTCGCTGACGACCCTGGCAGTGATGATGAGAGTGAGGTGGCTGACGACCCTGGCAGTGAGGAGAGTGAGGTGGCTGACGACCCTGGCAGTGATGATGAGAGTGAGGTGGCTGACGACCCTGGCAGTGAGGAGAGTGAGGTGGCTGACGACCCTGGCCGTGAGGAGAGTGAGGTGGCTGACGACCCTGGCAGTGAGGAGAGTGAGGTGGCTGACGACCCTGGCAGTGAAGATGAGAGTGAGGTGGTTGACGACCCTGGCAGTGATGATGGGAGTGAGGTGGCTGACGACCCTGGCAGTGATGATGAGAGTGAGGTGGCTGACGACCCTGGCAGTGAGGAGAGTGAGGTGGCTGACGACCCTGGCAGTGATGATGAGAGTGAGGTGGCTGACGACCCTGGCAGTGAGGAGAGTGAGGTGGCTGACGACCCTGGCAGTGATGATGAGAGTGAGGTGGCTAACGACCCTGGCAGTGATGACGAGAGTGAGGTGGCTGACGACCCTGGCAGTGAGGAGAGTGAGGTGGCTGACGACCCTGGCAGTGATGATGAGAGTGAGGTGGCTGACGACCCTGGCAGTGATGATGAGAGTGAGGTGGCTGACGACCCTGGCAGTGAGGAGAGTGAGGTGGCTGACGACCCTGGCGGTGATGATGAGAGTGAGGTGGCTGACGACCCTGGCAGTGATGATGAGTGTGAGGTGGCTGACGACCCTGGCAGTGAGGAGAGTGAGGTGGCTGACGACCCTGGCAGTGATGATGAGAGTGAAGTGGCTGACGACCCTGGCAGTGATGATGAAAGTGAGGTGGCTGACGACCCTGGCAGTGAGGAGAGTGAGGTGGCTGATGACCCTGGCGGTGATGATGAGAGTGAGGTGGCTGACGACCCTGGCAGTGATGATGAGTGTGAGGTGGCTGACGACCCTGGCAGTGAGGAGAGTGAGGTGGCTGACGACCCTGGCAGTGATGATGAGAGTGAGGTGGCTGACGACCCTGGCAGTGATGATGAGTGTGAGGTGGCTGACGACCCTGGCAGTGAGGAGAGTGAGGTGGCTGACGACCCTGGCAGTGATGATGAGAGTGAGGTGGCTGACGACCCTGGCAGTGATGATGAGAGTGAGGTGGCTGACGACCCTGGCAGTGAGGAGAGTGAGGTGGCTGACGACCCTGGCAGTGATGATGAGAGTGAGGTGGCTGACGACCCTGGCAGTGAGGAGAGTGAGGTGGCTGACGACCCTGGCAGTGATGATGAGAGTGAGGTCGCTGACGACCCTGGCAGTGATGATGAGAGTGAGGTGACTGACGACCCTGGCAGTGATGATGAGAGTGAGGTGGCTGACGACCCTGGCAGTGATGATGAGAGTGAGGTCGCTGACGACCCTGGCAGTGATGATGAGAGTGAGGTCACTGACGACCCTGGCAGTGAGGAGAGTGAGGTGGCTGACGACCCTGGCAGTGATGATGAGAGTGAGGTGGCTGACGACCCTGGCAGTGACGATGAGAGTGGGGTGGCTGACGACCCTGGCAGTGATGATGAGAGTGAGGTGGCTGACGACCCTGGCAGTGATGACGAGAGTGAGGTGGCTGACGACCCTGGCAGTGATGACGAGAGTGAGGTGGCTCACGACCCTGGCAGTGATGATGAATGTGAGGTGGCTGACGACCCTGCCAGTGAGGAGAGTGAGGTGGCTGATGACCCTGGCAGTGATGATGAGAGTGAGGTGGCTGACGACCCTGGCAGTGATAATGAGAGTGAGGTGGTTGACGACCCTGGCAGTGATAATGAGAGTGAGGTGGCTGACGACCCTGGCAGTGAGGAGAGTGAGGTGCCTGATGACCTTGGCAGTGATGATGAGAGTGAGGTGGCTGACGACCCTGGCAGTGATGATGAGAGTGAGGTGGCTGACGACCCTGGCAGTGATGATGAGAGTGAGGTGGCTGACGACCCTGGCAGTGATGATGAGAGTGAGGTGGCTGACGACCCTGGCAGTGATGATGAGAGTGAGGTGGCTGACGACCCTGGCAGTGAGGAGAGTGAGGTGGCTGACGACCCTGGCAGTGATGATGAGAGTGAGGTGGCTGACGACCCTGGCAGTGATGATGAGAGTGAGGTGGCTGACGACCCTGGCTGTGATGATGTGTGAGGTGGCTGACGACCCTGGCATTGATGATGAGAGTGAGGTGGCTGACGACCCTGGCATTGATGATGAGAGTGAGGTGGCTGACGACCCTGGCAGTGATGATGAGAGTGAGGTGGCTGACGACCCTGGCAGTGAGGAGAGTGAGGTGGCTGACGACCCTGGCAGTAATGATGAGAGTGAGGTGGCTGACGACCCTGGCAGTGATTACGAGAGTGAGGTGGCTGACGACCCTGGCAGTGATGATGAGTGAGGTGGCTGACGACCCTGGCAGTGATGATGAGAGTGAGGTGGCTGACGACCCTGGCAGTAATGATGAGAGTGAGGTGGCTGACGACCCTGGCAGTGATGATGAGAGTGAGGTGGCTGACGACCCTGGCAGTGATGATGAGTGAGGTGGCTGACGACCCTGGCAGTGATGATGAGAGTGAGGTGGCTGACGACCCTGGCAGTGATGATGAGAGTGAGGTGGCTGACGACCCTGGCAGTGATGATGAGAGTGAGGTGGCTGACGACCCTTGCAGTGAGGAGAGTGAGGTGGCTGACGACCCCAGCCTCCTCTCACCCCAGTAAACCTTCACCCTCTCCCCTAATGCCAACTTCAGCAAGCAAGCAACACAGCACATCAGAGGTAAATTAACAGTCCACGTTTAAAACTTACCTCACACACCTACGCACATAAACATTCTAACACTCACACTCAAACATGTAAAGTATACTCCACTTGTAAACGTATATGCCTAATAAACTCAAAGTGTTTGTTATTGGTGTTTATTTGATAGTATGCTCTTGTTTATTTATTTTGTTCCATATGTATTGAGTAAAACAAGTGTTTAAATCTGATGGCCGTGACCACCCCGGTGCCCGTATCCCCCTATTTACATTATTTCATATGGGAGAAATTGCTCAGCTACTCGCAATTTCGATATTCGCAACGTGTTTCATGCCCGTAACCTTTGCGATAAGTGAGGCAACCCTGGGTATTTCCCTTGTGTTCGATCAGTGTGTACAAAGTATCTGCACATGATGATTACTAAGCAGAAGTCACTCACTTTGGGAGAGGAGCCAGCGGGCACTCTCAGGCAGGACCCAGAAGGCGAAGCAGCCGAAAATCATAGGTGTGCAGGAGAGTGCGGTGAAGAGGCGCCAGTTCCCCGCCGCTACCGCCAGCCAGGGCAGCGCCACCGTGCCCGCCGTGAAGAACAACGCGATGGACATGTTGGCTATCAGGGTCCTCCGTCTGGGTCCCACGTACTCCAGCACTGGCGATTACAAGAGTGTATGTGTGTGAGGTACAGTAGGGGCCACAATGTGCAGGAGGGCCATAAGGGTGCATGAGTGAGGTACACTACAGGAGGGCTTCAAGGTACATGAGAGAGGAGTCAGAAGGTGGTATACTCACCTAAGACGTACATCATGACGAAGATATTGTCGAAGGCAAACCCGGCGAGAAACCTGTAGAGAAGGAAGTCCCCCAGAGAGGTGGACAGGGCCGTCAGCAGGGAGGTGGCCGCCCCAACAAAGTTAGTCGCCACCAACACCGGTACACGCCCGTACCTGCCACCAGGGATACAAGTTTCTCTCCATCAATATATTTTGATGAAGTAACCGTTGATACAAAATAAAATAAACAGATAATTTTCATTTTCAGCATAATGGTTCCTTGAAGTCTATAAACTCGTGTACTTCAGTTTTCAGCATTACCTCTTGAATACAGTAAGTTTGACTACAATAACCAGGCAGAACATTAGTTTATTTCCCCTGCATGATAGCTTGACCCCTTGATTACGATAATTTATCTCTATTAATGGAGTTTCATTTTTTCTAGTTAAATAATAACGAAATCATCATCATCAAAGTGTTCTTCGTCATCATCAAAGGGCTAATCATGGTTTTAAAGGGTTAAACCATCATTGTCAAGGATTAAACCATGATCTCTAAAGGGTTAAATAAATAAAGACGACCAACGTACCACCAGTACCAGTCACGATTGAGACTCACCTGTCAGCCGCCCAGCCACTAAGAAGACCACCAAATATGGCACCCAGGAAGAACACAGACTGTGCCAGGGTGCCATACCACTCCCGGTCACACACCCACGAATACTGTCAACACAACCAATCAAATCAAATACGTAAACATAATTAGCTGGCCAGTTGTTAATGACATAAACGACATTTTAATTATTACTGCGAACCCATTAACTTTTATTATTCATTAAGTTTATTTATAAATGTTATATGCCGTCACACATCATAGCCATTTAGGATCACCTCGGCTTATTTCACCCGATGAGTGACCATCCTGACCTAACCTAACCCCCACCAGGTAGCGTCGTTAGGGAGATTAATCTTCAGATGAAATAAGCTGGGGCGAAGCTTCAGGCAGTCCTAGAACCCGTAGCTTTAAATACAAATTTACAGAACTAAGAATGCATCTTCGTGATGAATGACGTCATTACCTTGAATAACTGCCGTGACATATTACAAACACAGTATAATAAGACAGAAAAGATTACCGCACTGTTATTCTTCCATACAATAAGCTTATAAATAACATGGCATAAGATGTGTCCTTGAGAGTCGTCTTACCTCCGAGACAATAGTGTGAAAGTATCTTATGGAAGACATATTGTACTCCCACGTCTGGCAGTCCCGCACTGGCCAGGAGGCGTTGGCTGACGTCACGCCCTCCCGCAGCAGTTTACTGTAGTCAACATCGTACATCTGGCAGCTATTCCACTTCTCCTTGCCCTGGGAGTCGAAGGTGACAGGAATGCTGAGCTGTCGTCTGGCAAGAGAAATTAAAGTTTATTCAGTAAGAACGTCGTACAAGCCCATACTGGCCAAGGGTATAGAATCCTTGAACTGGCAAAAGTTTGGATTGGAGCAAGTTCTCTGTTGCTGCAAAAAAAGTAGCAACGGGAGAAATGAATGACCTCTGCAATTTTACCCAGACGATGCAGTTTCAAGTTCAATTTATCATTTCACCATTTATCAGCTTACTAGCCGTTCGGGCGGTTGGATTTTTATTTATTACTTTGTTATAAACTTTATTGTCCAGTGTTAGTGCAAGAGGAAAACAGAATACAGTACCCGGGGGAAACTTGTCATGTGTGGTGGTGATAATAACCATTTAAGAGTACTTTCCCAAAGAGCTTTGAAGATTAAACAAAAATGTTTATTAGTAAGTAAAGCTTGAGTAGAACTATTCAATTAATGTTTTTTTTTCTAAAGCATATTTATTCTTAGATTGTTACCTGCCCTGGTTACTGAGGAATAGATTAAATAGAATAAAATATTATTGTTATAAATCTACTCAGGGTGAGTCAAAAGTCTCCATACGTAGGCAATATGGTTACTTTATTATGTAATCACTTGTAAGTCGCAAAATATGCCCTTTGTGGACACCATTACACTGAACTCTTTCAAGAACAGACTTGACCAACACTAGAGCAGGTTCAGGCAGTGGCGTAGCTAGAGTGTGTGCCGCCCGGGGCGGCCCTTGAGTTTGCCGCCGCCCCCCCCCCCCCCTACCCCCACAAAAAATACATATTGCACAGTGACTCACTCGTCTTGTCACGATGGAGACTTGTGCAGAACTGAAGTGAATTGCTTGTAACTGGTGGATTGGTCGGCTGTAAATGAACTGATATGACCCGAGACTGCTGGAGCTGCTGGAGACGATAATCCTTCCCTTTGTATCGGCGGCAAGTTAATCCTCGTCGTGTCTGACCTAACACCTGACCCACACCACATGAGCTCACTGGCGTACTTGTTTGAAGTTGTTTCCTTAATCCTCAACAGGTTACAGGTTGTGTGCGGGGCGGGGGGGGGGGGGGAGCATAGCAAGGGTGTAGCTCATGACGTGGCCGTGATGATGTGGGTCAGGTGTTAGGTCAGACACGACAAGGATTAACTTGCCGCCGATACAAAGGGATGGATTAACGTCTCCAGTAGCTGCAGATATGGGTGATGAGCAGACCCAAAAGTGCCGCCCGGGGCGGACCGCCCCCCCCCCCCCCTAGCTACGCTAGTGGGTTCAGGTACATTTAGGAGCCGGTGCATGCCCAGTACCAGGGCCGGTTTTAAGCCTATTTGACCAATTTAATCAAATTGGGCCCCGCGCCGCAAGGGGGCCCCGCACACACGTGTGTTAGTTTTAAACTGTATACGATATTGGTAAAAAAGCTAACGTTAGACACAAAATCATTGTTATTGTCATCAAAATAATAGATCCCAGTCACGTGTGAGAATTTTCTGTTTTGTCAAAAGTCCAAGGGAATTAACTCTGGTGTTGGTCCACACGCCTGACTTTCATAATAATTTACAGGAGCGGGAAGGGTGCGAGCCAATCAGAACACAGTTTTCACTCTCTCCCAACGCTTGGACGGTGTAAGTGTGTCGGGTCTGTATTTTTGGCTGTTTTCAGGGGGAAATACGAGTGATAACGTTGTGCTGTGTATATCAGCATGTCCTGTAATAACAAGTGAATCAGTGATCATCGTCAGACAGTGACAAAACTCCGGTCGTTGCCATAGACATGATTTGAGATGAGTTTTGCAGTGTTGACCTTGAAAATGAGAAGCATGGCCACTGGGTGGCGACCGAGGCGTGGTTTGTTTATAATTTTTGTGCTGGACAGTGATGATAATTGTTGATCCTGAGTACATGATTGATAGCGACAATAGCGATGATGAATCAGAAAATGACTTGTGATTCTGAGCACATGCAAGCACATATAGCTCTATGTAGGTAACCGAATCTTTGCTTACGTAGAGGTGTGCTATCCATGCCAAAGTGTTATATGTCCGGTTAAAGCTTTTTTTGTCCGGTGAAGTGGTGATAAACATTGTGTGGTTTTTATTTTATAGGATCAGTGTTTCGATTTTTTGTTTTAATTATAACATTCATATATGCACATACTTATTTTTTAAGTGCCAGGGACTTCTAATTGTGAATAATTTTGTTCGTTTTTTCATTTCAGTTTATTATATATCATTTCTGAAAAGATAATATAAAAAGCCCTTTCATCATGGCAAGCACAAGCAGAGATAGAGGCAGAGGGCGTAAGTATTTAAATGGCAACCAGAAGCGAGCACTGGCAAAGGCAAAGGTGGCTGAAAATGAAAAACATCGAGGTGCTATCAAAAAATTTCTTGTCACTCCACCTTTGAAACGCCCATGTATTGAAGATGAAGAAGACAAAAACGATTCAGAAAATGACAATACAGCCATTAGTCCAATTACAGTTGATGAATACAATGAAGAAATTGATATTCAGTTTGAAAAAGTTCAAGTTGACCCACAGACACAGTTGAATCAAACTGAAGACGATCTTAATACAACAGAAGACAGTGCCAAAGTGAGAAGTCCACTTATAGCTAAAGAAGAGTCAGAAGGCCAAGCCCAAACATCAAACAGTGATGGATCATCCACAAGTACAGTTGTAATAAACAGTTTGTCTGTAATTGTCTTAACTTGTAATAAAAAATCAAAACTTTTATACTGTTTTTAAACTTTTAGTATATCAAGTAATTAATGCTTTTTGGCTAAGGCGGGCATACTACACGAAGTATAAAACATCAATCTTCGACTTTGTAGAGTAGAGGGCCCCACTATCAATTTTCTAATTGGGCCCCGCAATTCCTAGCACCGGCCCTGCCCAGTACTTGCCAACATTGCGTAACAGAGACGTGACCGATCGCCCAAGCTGCAAACGAGCAGATCAGTGGTGAAGAGGATAACAGTAAAAGAATGCACATACGGGGGCGCTGGTGGGAGAGCGGCACCGCTCTTGCCTCGAAAGCGAGATGTCACGGGTTCGATTCCCGGGCCGGTGGAAAGTTGTTCGGATACACTTCTCAGCCCCCCTTGGTTCCTTTTCACCTAGCAGTAAAGTAGGTATCTGTTGTAAATCGAAAGTTGCGAATTCGTATTCAGGGAAAGTTGTTGGAGCTTCCAATAACTTGCTGACAAAAACCTATGACCCTTCAGGCTTCTACGCCCTTAACTCATGAGACATAAAGGCAAGCATGAACCTGGCATGCTTCCCAGTTGGGCGCTGTAGGCGCTTCTGCGCTTCACCTTGCACAGGATGTAGGGGGGTGCCCAATACAAAAAAAAAGGCGCATACGGATACGTTCTCCCACTCATGGCGAACGCGCGTTAACAAGTCTGGTGTTATGCGCGCACACGCATCACGAATGCGTTCTTTTAGGTGGGCCGTTTTTTTTGTATCTTCACCCGATACACCATGGACTTCAAGTGCCCCACACAAGTAAAAAGCACAATGGGGCGCCACCCTATTCCGCCACGTTGTAGGAATTTCCGACTCTTGTTTATCGAACACGCTGATTGGTTCAAATCCGGTACGTCGTCTGTTAATCGGTAAATTGATGACGTAGTCGGTAAGCCGTGACGTCACTGCTCCGACTGTCGGTAAATTACCGACTTTAGGAAATATGCTTTTTCATGGCTAAAATACCATATAGAATACACAGAAATAAATTGTAGATGTATTTAATTACCTTACCTACATTTTACTAGCGATATTTTAACAGAATTATATTCTGCCGAGTCACACCAAGCGATATCGATACCATGTTACGATGTGTAAAATAAGGTCATGCATATATTTCTTGTGCTTAGTTATGCTTCTAAATGTTTATATATTTGTATTTTTTTGTGTATTGTCAAAATAAAATTGTTGGAATGTTTTGGTCATTTTTGTATTCAGTATTATCGAAAAGTAATACAAATTACAATTGATAAAATACAAATCTAATGTTATCTCATATAACACTCTGAATGGTGCATAATGCAGTGTATATTATTCAGTAATTTATAAAACTAATGACAGGAACAATGAAATTCACTGAGTATGAGGACTACTCTAATACTGTATAATTACTGTATCTGGGATCTTCGTTACCCCTCACCACACATTACTGTATCTGGGATCTTCGTTACCCCTCACCACACATTACTGTATCTGGGATCTTCGTTACCCCTCACCACACATTACTGTATCTGGGATCTTCGTTACCCCTCACCGCACATTACTGTATCTGGGATCTTCGTTACCCCTCACCACACATTACTGTATCTGGGATCTTCGTTACCCCTCACCACACATTACTGTATCTGGGATCTTCGTTACCCCTCACCACACATTACTGTATCTGGGATCTTCGTTACCCCTCACCACACATTACTGTATCTGGGATCTTCGTTACCCCTCACCACACATTACTGTATCTGGGATCTTCGTTACCCCTCACCACACATTACTGTATCTGGGATCTTCGTTACCCCTCACCACACATTACAGTATCTGGGATCTTCGTTACCCCTCACCACACATTACTGTATCTGGGATCTTCGTTACCCCTCACCACACATTACTGTATCTGGGATCTTCGTTACCCCTCACCACACATTACTGTATCTGGGATCTTCGTTACCCCTCACCACACATTACTGTATCTGGGATCTTCGTTACCCCTCACCACACATTACTGTATCTGGGATCTTCGTTACCCCTCACCACACATTACTGTATCTGGGATCTTCGTTACCCTTCACCACACATTACTGTATCTGGGATCTTCGTTACCCCTCACCACACATTACTGTATCTGGGATCTTCGTTACCCCTCACCACACATTACTGTATCTGGGATCTTCGTTACCCCTCACCACACATTACTGTATCTGGGATCTTCGTTACCCCTCACCACACATTACTGTATCTGGGATCTTCGTTACCCCTCACCACACATTACTGTATCTGGGATCTTCGTTACCCCTCACCACACATTACTGTATCTGGGATCTTCGTTACCCCTCACCACACATTACTGTATCTGGGATCTTCGTTATCCCTCACCACACATTACAGTATCTGGGATCTTCGTTACCCCTCACCACACATTACTGTATCTGGGATCTTCGTTACCCCTCACCACACATTACTGTATCTGGGATCTTCGTTATCCCTCACCACACATTACTGTATCTGGGATCTTCGTTATCCCTCACCACACATTACTGTATCTGGGATCTTCGTTACCCCTCACCGCACATTACTGTATCTGGGATCTTCGTTATCCCTCACCACACATTACTGTATCTGGGATCTTCGTTACCCCTCACCACACATTCTATTAAAGAAAATAGTAATATTACGTCATGTTCTCGCAACCAATCACAACGCGAGCAGTTGAACCAATTAGCGTGTTCGGTAAACAAGAGTCGGAATTTCCGCGTGCACTAGTGGCTGGATCAGCAGTTTCCGGCTCACTGGATTGGCCACCGTGGTCCCGTAGAGTGGCCTCAGAGGTCCCCAGACACTCTCTCTAACCCTCTCACGATGAACGGTTACGAGTTCGATAACGTGGCGCGGATTCGTCCGGACACGCCGACCTGCCCCAAGAAACTAAATCTCCTAGTTCTCCAGAAGTTCTTTGTAGCTAATGGGATCTTGGGAGTCACCAAGGTGGAGCGTCTAGAGCTCCATGGAGACATCAGGATCACCTTCGCCGAAAAGGGCATGCCCGCCCAGCTCGCGGAGATTCCTGACATCAACGGCATCCCATTCAAAATGATTGCCTACATGTGGGACAACTTGAAGCTGGGAGTAATCTCCCACGCCGAAATTGCCCACATGGACCAAGACGAACTAAGCGAGCTCCTCCAGGGGCAGCTCCAAGTTGTAAAGATGCTGTCCGACACCACTGCCCTCGTCGGACACCACACCACCTTACCCGAAGAGGCTCAACTGGCGTGGGTAACTGTGCCAGTCAAGCCCTACTGCAGACCGAATCGGTGTTACAAATGCCAACACTATGGACACACTGTAAATAAGTGTGAGGCGTAGGAGGACACCTGCTCCAAGTGTGGCAGCCCTGGACACCGCTACACGGTCTGCCCCAACGAAGAAAAGAAATGCGCTGCTTGTGGTGGCCCACACTCCTCCGCCGACCGGAACTGCCCCAGATGGAAGGAGGAGTGCAGGGTAGCCAAAGTCCGCCTCGAGAAGAAAATGAGCTACAAAGAGGCCCTCCTTGCTGTACGCTCTCAAGAAAAGAAAAAACCAGCACAAAAGAAAAACCAAGAAAAGAAAACTGTCGAGAAGACGCCCACCACACAAAACCAAGATCACCACGTGGCCCGTGAAGCTGAAGCCCACGTGGTCAACCTCACCGTCTCTGACTTCTTCCACACCTATGAGAGCCCATCTCACGAGGAAGATGAACAACAAGACCCAAACACAAACGAATGGACATTCCAAGAAAGCAAGAAGAGGAGAAGAGTGAGAAGAAAATCGACCCCAAGCTAAGAAGACCAAGACATCTCCTCCACACAAGAAACCAAAACACAGTCAAGCCGCCCAAGTACTGAACATCCATTGCCCAACCCAACCGCGCTGCACCTGACGCTTGACCAATCGCCGGCCTGGCCTTGTCTTGTCGCCTCCCAGCTGCCCCCACCCCTGAACCCCTCACGCAAGCGGTGTCTAGCCACCGCATCTGTTCTCTCCTTCTAAAATTCACTTCCATCCTCTCTTTATTCTTCCTCTGAACCTCCTTCCCCCCTGTCACTAGCATTTTTCTGTTCTTCTTCGGTCCCCAGACTTCACCCCCTTTGATTTTTACTTGTGGAGGGGGGGGGGGGGTCACTTGAAGGACATGATTGCATAATAAAGTGATCATATTGCCTATGTATGGGGACTTTTGACTCACCCTGTAGTATAATCAGATTATGATGGCAAAAGTAACAATCACTTAGGTTATTTAAGTCCCTGAAATAGCTACTTTGATTCTGTAGAGACTTACACAGCCACCAAGGCTCATTATTACGTCTGATGTTGCTGCGTAGATTCATCGTGCAAATCGGAGACAATTAGTAAGCAAAATCTGAAGCCAAGAAAACAAACCATTACCGGTAAGCAGTGTCTATAGATGCGTCAAGTCTACAAACAAATCCAACAAATTTAATTAAACCCGAAACAAAACTGATCTGATAAACAAGTACCTTCTATATACACAATAATAACCCAAACAACTAAACAGACTAAACCAATTATATTCAGTCGTCAGTTCTAAACAAGCTAAAAATTTACAACAATCTAGACTCTAGAGGAAGTTCACAACAAACTCACAAATTTGTATTATTTTACTTAAGGACATAGCGCGCCCGAAAGTTATAATGTACTGAAACATTTAGATCTCCCTATTCTGAACATTTTGAACCCCCATATATACCAGACGGAAATGGATAATAGCAACACAGTTGAATTTAATTGATTTTACTCAGTTTTCAGTCTTCGTCTGCGTGAGATGTTATCGGCGCATCACGCATGCGCAATATTGACTGACGTCCTCCAGTCGTGACCAATGATGTATCGATATCATCACGCGATTTTTTTTCGACCAATCACATTTGATTTTTTTCAAAGGAAGCATACTGGGTACGATTTTAATTTCATTGACCAGTCTCACAATGGCCGTGGTGGGGATTAGTTGACTTTTGTGCTCCTACGATTATTTTAAAGTTTATTGCTGAGTTTTACGAGAAAGACGATCATTCTATCCAATTCTTACGTATCCCTGGTCCTTCCACTTCTAACTAAGGTATTGTACTTTCAGACATGGCGCGTCCCAAAGTTTTAAACTACTGAAACATTTTTTTAGTTTTTTACATTTAGGTTAGTTTAAGCTAGGCCTACCGGGGGCATAACCCCCGGCTAGGGGTTAGGTTAGGCTAGGTTTTGTTAGGTTAGATGACTCGTTTTCGTTTTCTCCACCACCCAAAAAACCCGCTTTCCCAGACTCCCCCATTATCGTTGGGAGGGGGACAAAAACGAGCTATTTCCGTCAAAAATGAAGGTCAGATTCGTTTAAAACTCTAAAATACACTGGGAAAACCTCTTGGTCAACCCCAAGGGACTCATGTCCTAAAGTAAAAATTTACCCACAAATTAGTATGTATAAAATTATATATATATATATATATATATATATATATATATATATATATATATATATATATATATATATATATATATATATATAGTCAGGTCCCTACTGTTGACCATTGTATGCCTCCACTGTCTGTAAAAACAGTATTCCTGCATTGTCTATATATACACGCTGATCGCTTATTCGCTGTGAATATGCATGATAATTTTGCTGAAGAAACAGTATATATGTCTATCCATCTATCATCATTTGACGTGATCAACACTGAAGAGAGACAAAGTATATAGTGGGCTGGAGCTACTATAGGAGATAATTATGAACTATCTATAGTTTGTTCATCAGGAAAATGTTGCACTCAGCCCCGCCCAGCAAAAGCCATGTGGTTATGTGATGGATAATGTGGCCGTATCCTCTGTGGAAGCCAAATGTAGCCAATCTACAGCACTTCAAAACTATTTGTTTTCTAACTGGACAATACGAGAGAAGGGGGGGGGGGGGCGGGACTATTTGACATTTTTATAATGAACAAACTAGAGTAGATACTGCTTACCCTGGGAGAGAGTGTATGTACTGTATGTGTGTGTGGTAAGATACAGGCCACGCTAGCACCGGGAAATACCTTAAACTCCACCTGTGACAACACCTGTTTGGGTAAAAGAAATTATAAACACGTCAACCACAACGTTTATCGTAGCAATTTACATAATAATAATAATAATAATAATAATAAAAATTAACAAATTAATAAATATAATAAGGCTAAAAACTCTTCTACTTGAGAGATTAGAACGCCAAAACTGCCTAGCTTATACTATAGACGGGCAAGCCCATTGAAGTTTATAAACAATTCAGATGGTACTGCTCTGTCGAGTGTCCATGAGCTGACGGACGCCCGCCCCACAAAGGGTCAGAACTCAAGATTGAAGGAGTCACAAGTCCAGAAAAATTGTGAGGGCAAACCTCGGAATGTTAATTGTAAATTTTTGGAACAATCTACCAGAGGGTGTTGTGACGGCACCGAGTGTGAGCTCTTTCAAAAGACTTGACCAACACTGGCGCAGGTACAGTGCGTAACAGAGGCCAAGTTATTTCGGGAATTAAGAACCAAGCAAACTGTGAAGAGCTGCAGAAGGATCTCTGTGAGCTTCAATAATGGTCGAAGAAATGGCTGCTTAGATTCAATGTCACGAAGTGTAAGAGGCTGCACCTGGGACGTACCAGCGGTAAGGAGGCAAATCATGTGTCCCAACGGGACAAAGAAACTGCATTGAGACTGAATGTGAAAAGGACATAGGTGTGTATGTTGACAATGAACTGAGGTTTTCGGACCATTGTGAGAAAAAGGTAAATCGAGCAACTAAATTATCATATCTTATAAGAAGGTCGTTCAGATAATCTTGACGATCTTCAAGAGCGAGGTGCTTCCCTGTCTGGAGTACTGTCACCCCGTCTCTTCCCCGAAATATGCTAGGTAATGTCAGTTGATTGAAAATGTCCAAAGGAGGGCCACCAGGCTGGTGCCTGCACTTCGGCACCTCACCTACCCCGAGAGATAAGAGCGCCTGCACTTGCCTAGCTTATACTACAGACGGGTAAGGGGGGACCTAGTTGAGGTGTATAAACATCTCAAAGGGCACTACTTATTCGAGTGTCCTAACTGGAGCTGGCGGACGCTCGCCCCACAAGGGGTCACAGCTCAAGGTTGAAGAAGCAGCAAGTCCAGAAAACTATGAGGGCTAACTTTTTCGGAGTTAGAGTTATGAACTCTTGGAACAATCTGCCAGAGAGTGCTGTGACGGCACCGAGTGTGAGCTCTTTCAAGACCAGACTTGGCAAGCACTGGAGCAGGTTCAGATACATTCAGGAGCCAGTGCATGCCCAGTACTTGGCAACAGTACGTAACAGAGACGTGAGCTATCGCCCAAGCGGCTTACGAGTCGATCAGTGGTGAAGAAGAATAAAAGTATAAGTTATGTGTTGTAATAATCTTAGCCCGACAGACGCTTGATCGTAAAGCATTAATTACAAACAGTATATTCCTTTGTACGGTGTGGTGTCGAGAGTAAATGCAACTGAGGATTCTATGAGAAGTAAACTTATCAGTTAAACTTCTTACGAATTATATATGATTACGGAGATAAAGGATATTTTCAACGCATGTGATGTGAACGGCATTGAAGCAAGATGGAAGACATGCACTGGTGACGTAAAATAACGGCAAAATCATATACAAAAAATTGAGGTATAAGTACAAATACTCACTAGGTACCGACAGATGATGCCGAGAGAACTTATTAACAAGCGCTGTAGACTGACATGTTGAAAACACTTCTCATTAACAAGCGCTGTACAGGTAAACTGACATGCTGAGAGAACTTGACATTCACAAAACTATGGACCGACTGATATAGAGAGCTTCACACAAACAAATAGCAGTATAAACATACACAGAGATTGAAAGAACGAGGAAGCAAAAACTTTCCTCAACACAAGGCGGATCACCATGTGTATGTATGATGTTAGGTATTACCATTTCGTCCTTACGTCAATCCTTTTCCTTTTGTTTCCTTCAACTCTTACTTTGCCTTCAATTTAGAGATATATAGGACCTTTTCCTCTTATATTCCCTGACCCAGGCACCCCCTCACCCTGTGAATGAGATGTGTCCTGTCAATCTTACCGAAGTTCAAGGGTTATGTTAGCCTCCTGGAGTTGAGGAACGGCGCACCAGTGTTCGGGCGGGATGGTGATAAAGAACTGCACGAAGTAGATGAACACCACGTTGAGGCAGAAGGGTGCCAGGCCTAGGAACAGCAGCCACTGGTACTTGCCGAACTCTCCAACATGAGGTAAGACGTCGTCGAAGTCCAGACATTCCTCTTGCATCCTCACCGATACAACGTGGCGAGACGGCCTCACTCACACCACAAAACACGCCTCTAACTTAATAAGATAATATGCACCTTGAAATTTCAATCACGTCACATGAGATATCTTCATAAATTATTGTACCGATAACAACTGGGGGATAGGCGCGTCCCTGGGTGAGGCATGAACCGTAGCCGTGAGGTGTTACAGTGGGTGTGTGAGTACCAGGGAGCCGGAGCTCTCTCTCGGAAACTTTCTGTGTTCTTCAGGGATTCCCTGATTTTAACATCCGCAACTTATTTAGATTTTTTTTCTTTTTAACGGGTGCAGTTCGCTCTCCTTAGTACATTATAAATATTTAGTGGGAAAACGGAAGCGTAGACCCAACAATATAAAATTAATTTAAAAATTAAAGTTCATTTTTATTTCCATTTACTTCCTGTGTCGATTTACTATTACTCAACATGTGAACAAACATACGATGCAAAATAATTATGACTTTATGTTCTTCTGGAGGTGGTGGTGGCGGATGTACTAGTGTACTTGTTGATACTGGTGCTGTCTAGTAGTACTTGTTGATACTGGTGTTGTCTAGTATACTTGTTGACACTGGTACTGTCTAGTAGTACTTGTTGACATTGGTATTGTGTCTAGTAGTACTTGTTGACACTGGTGCTGTCTAGTAGTACTTGTTGATACTGGTGCTGTCTAGTAGCACTTGTTGATACTGGTGCGGGGTTTAGTAGTACGGTACTTGTTGACACTGGTGCTGTGTCTAGTAGTACTTGTTGACACCGGTGCTGTGTCTAGTAGTACTTGTTGACACTGGTGCTGTGTCTAGTAGTACTTGTTGACACCGGTGCTGTGTCTAGTAGTACTTGTTGACACTGGTGCTGTGTCTAGTAGTACTTGTTGACACTGGTGCTCTGTCTAGTAGTACTTGTTGACACTGGTGCTCTGTCTAGTAGTACTTGTTGGCACTTGTTCGGGGTCTAATAGTACTTGTTGACACTGGTGCTGTGTCTAGTAGTACTTGTTGACACCGGTGCTGTGTCTAGTAGTACTTGTTGACACCGGTGCTGTGTCTAGTAGTACTTGTTGACACTGGTGCAGGGTTTAGTAGTACTTGTTGACACTGGTGCTGTGTCTAGTAGTACTTGTTGACACCGGTGCTGTGTCTAGTAGTACTTGTTGACACTGGTGCAGGGTTTAGTAGTACTTGTTGACACTGGTGCTGTGTCTAGTAGTACTTGTTGACACCGGTGTTGTGTCTAGTAGTACTTGTTGACACTGGTGCAGGGTTTAGTAGTACTTGTTGACACTGGTGCTGTGTCTAGTAGTACTTGTTGACACCGGTGTTGTGTCTAGTAGTACTTGTTGACACTGGTGCTGTCTAGTAGTACTTGTTGACACCGGTGTTGTGTCTAGTAGTACTTGTTGACACTGGTGCGGTGTCTAGTAGTACTTGTTGACACCGGTGTTGTGTCTAGTAGTACTTGTTGACACCGGTGCTGTGTCTAGTAGTACTTGTTGACACTGGTGTTGTGTCTAGTAGTACTTGTTGACACTGGTGCTGTGTCTAGTAGTACTTGTTGACACTGGTGCTGTGTCTAGTAGTACTTGTTGAAACTGTTGTTGTGTCTAGTAGTACTTGTCGACACCGGTGTTGTGTCTAGTAGTACTTGTTGACACTGGTGCAGGGTTTAGTAGTACTTGGTGACACTGGTGCAGGGTTTAGTAGTACTTGTTGACACTGGTGTTGTGTCTAGTAGTACTTGTTGACACCGGTGCTGTGTCTAGTAGTACTTGTTGACACTGGTGTTGTGTCTAGTAGTACTTGTTGACACTGGTGCTGTGTCTAGTAGTACTTGTTGACACCGGTGCTGTGTTTAGTAGTACTTGTTGACACTGGTGTTGTGTCTAGTAGTACTTGTTGACACTGGTGCTGTGTTTAGTAGTACTTGTTGACACCGGTGCTGTGTTTAGTAGTACTTGTTGACACTGGTGTTGTGTCTAGTAGTACTTGTTGACACTGGTGCTGTGTCTAGTAGTACTTGGTGACACTGGTGCAGGGTTTAGTAGTACTTGTTGACACCGGTGCTGTGTCTAGTAGTACTCGATCCGACTAATTACCCAAATGTACCCAAACGTAGCCAAATGTAGCCGCAATGAAGTCAAATGATGGTCCTACAGGCGTAAATCTGGCTGTGAATCACTCCTCGATTATTATTTGGTGTCATAAAGTCACAAAAAATTGGTAAACTTAATTTAATCTGAGTTATGTTGTGTTAGGTTAGGTTAGGTTAGGTACATGCACTCGAGCTATTAACTCAGATTAAATTAAGTTTACCAATTTTTTGTGACTTCGTGACACCATATACTAGTCGAGGTTAGGTACATGCACTCGATCTATTAACTCAGATTAAATTAAGTTTACCAATTTTTTGTGACTTCGTGACACCAAATACCAGTCGAGAAGTGATTAGCAGTCCGATTTATTCATGTAGGACCATTATTTGACTTCATTGCGGCTACATTTGGGTAATTAGTCGGGCCCGTAGTACTTGTTGACGCTGGTGCGGGATCTAGTAGTACTTGTTGACACTGGTGCTGTCTAGTAGTACTTGTTGACACTGGTACTGTGTCTAGTAGTACTTGTTGACACTGGTGTTCATAAGAGCTGGTGACGTGCTGCAGCTTGCGTTCACTAATTAGGACAGGAAACAAAAGACCATTCTTATTGTGAAATTCAGGACTTACCTTTGCGACAAGAATATGAACACGTCATTAACTCCTTGTGTACGGGAGTCTCTGTGCTGAATATATTCGTCTGACGTCAGCCGAATAAGGTATTAAAAGTGGCGTCCTTGTAATGAGAGAAGGAAACAGTCGGATACCAACAAACATTACGCTTATAACAATTGAAAAAAAAACTTGAAAACCAACAAAACACAATACAATATTATTATTAGTAGTAGTAATAGTAGTAGATGTAGGTAAGAAAGGGCGGCGAAGGTGTAGCTATTGGGAGAGGCTGGAGGCCACGTTTAAAAAAAAGTAGTCGTAGTTGTAGTATCATAAGTATTATTATCATTAACATTGTCATTGTTATTACTATCATTTATATAATTGTTAGCACTATTTTTATTGCCGAATTATTTCCATCATAAAGGTGATTATTTTGGTTTTAACACGTGTTGCTCACTGTGACATCGATCACTTCTTTAAAATGCTTTATATTAAGTAAATTCTTCTAGAAACACTTTAGGTAATACAACAGACAAACTTGAGTACAGACAAGTAAAAATACATCAATCATACATATACAGTAGGTATATGTACAGTGAGAGAATGAAGTGTCTTCCCGGGGTTTTGAGGACTACATCGCAAACGGTTGAGCCATTCGACACACGCATTTGTTGAATCCATAAACAGTTGGTAGGCCTGTGGAACCTTGGTAAAGGTCCCCAGTGATACCATTCACTGTGTTGGGTAGTCAGGTTTCATAATACTTCTGCCAAAGCTGGGGAGATACTTCATTCGCTCACTGTACAGTCCAAGGAAAATAAACTGTCCAGGCTAAAGGTTCATAAGAGTCCCGGCCCTGACATGGTGCATCCTAGAGTGCTAAGAGAGTTGTGCAACGAGCTTGCCGAGCCCCTGAAGATCCTGTTTTGTAAATGCCTGGATGAACAAAAGGTCCCCAGTGAATGGAAAGTGGCTTATGTGAGTCCTATCTTCAAGAAGGGCGATCGTCACTCCACGAACAACTATAGACGGGTGAGCCTGACCAGCATAATATGTAAAGTACTTGAGAGTATTATCAGAGATGCCGCATTGGAACATCTAATATGAAACAACCTTGTAAAAGATTGCCAACACGGTTTTATGCCGGGGCGCTCCTGCTTAACACAATTGCTCAAGGTATTGGATATTTGGACCCATATTCTGGAACGGGGTGGTAATATCGACAATATTTACCTAGATTTTGCCAAGGCTTTCGACAGTGTACCCCATGAAAGGCTGAAAATCAAACTGGAAGGGTACGAAATTCGGGGAAATGTCCTAGCGTGGATAGAAGACTTTCTACATGACCTCAAGCAGTGTGTGGTGATTAATGGCACGAAATCGTCATCTGTACCTGTCACAAGTGGGATACCACAGTAGGGTGTGTCATACGGAGGCGAATTTTTATTTTTTTTTGAGTTTGAAAAATCGGCCCATGGTATTAATGATGTAGTTCTATGTGCAGAATCATGTGATATCTTCAGATTTGAAAAGATTTCATTTTTTGCTAGGTAAATTTTAACTTGAAATCTTATGAAAATTCAGTATTCCCACCCTTTTACCAACACCACTAAATAGCTTATTTAAAGTAAAGTAAATGTATCAGGTTAATTTATTAGGATGAAAATGATCCAGAATAGTGAAACGAATGATCTTGACACATTTATTAAATTTAATATTCCTTTAGAAAACAAATTCATCAAATACAAAAACCGGTTTTACTACTACGACCCGGTGTTGCTGCACACCATAGAGAACATGTCTTTCTTGCTTCTGTTTCTACTCGTCACCTCCCTGCTGACCACCTGAGCTCGGATGTAGCCTTCCCTCCTCTCCTGGCTGTACACGTGACTGCTGGCCTCGCTCACTTGCTGTACACAACGCTCTATACTCTGGGTGTGCGAGGGCCAGGCAGGGACATGCATGGGGTTGTCCAGGAAAGCTCTGACTTGAACATTGGTGAGGCTGCAGGTAAGAGGGGGCTCACTGCCAGCCTGGATGCTATCCAGATCTATGAGATCAGTGAGGGTCTTGGCACCTACAGTAGATTGACTTCAGGGGTCTTCCTGACCCTGAAGGAATCGTCACCAACTGATTCGTCATGCCCAGATCCTCTCATAAGTCTCATATCCAAGATCTTTTTGACTGCCACTCTTCTCTCCTCCTCATCCTTACTGCAGAGCATTGTCTGCAGAACTGCCTTGGGATGAGCATACCAGGAAGATCTCACAGTCTGCTCCACAATCTGAACAACCTTCCTTGGCTGACTCTTCAGGAGCTCAAGCTGGAAGAGAACATGCCTCGGACCTTCGGAGAACGATGACTTGACCTTGGTGTTGAACCAATTTGGCAAGTAGACACTCACGATGAATTGGACAATAAGTCTCAGGTTGTGAAGCTGGTTCCCTTTCAGTTTATGATGAGCGACCCAAATTCTGCAGAACCTGAGAGCCGTTGTGAGCCACCTAGAATGTGAGACTGGACCTATCTGCAGGTAAGCAAGTCTATCAGGCATGACCCCAGTTTTGATGGCACTGCAAATCATGTAACCATAGTACTGGTCAGTACTCAGGTCGTCAATAACAGTATGTGCAAGCTCAACGAGTGGAGGGCCAACTGTGATTTTTTTCAAAGCTTGGATTTATTTCTAACTCAGTGGCAGAGTCCAGCATCTTGCCAAGAGGACCAGACCATCTGTTGTTTGAAAGAGTCTTGCCATCCAGCTCCTGGATCAGATGTCTGAGTGGCAACTCGTTGGTGTGGAGGTCACAAACAATCCAGACCAGCTTCCTCCCAATCTTCCGCTCTATCCACTGTATGACCCCCCTCTTGCCACCCTGTGTTCGTGTTGGTGCTGTCCCCTCCAATGGCCTGCAGGGTCTGGTCTACGTTCCTCTCTCTGAGCCAGTTCACAATGTCATCTGCCACTATCTCAGCTGGCTTCCTGATGTCATCTTTCTCTGGAGTGAAATGCCACAAATACTTCCCTCCTGGTTCACTGCAGCAGGAGTAGTGTTCCTCCTTCACCATGGCAGGGAACAACTTGTCAGAATCTCCAACTTTCATGAACACTTTAGTGTCATCCCTTCTCCCATCAAAGAACAAACAATTGATTCCATTTTCTCTTATCCCCTTATCAAACTCCTCTTCTAGGTTACTGACAAGTTTCTCCTGAGCTCTCCTTACTTTGTTATGATCTATCACCAGGTGAACATCATCAGGTGTTATCAAACCACCGTCAACCCAGGCAGCTGTTGCTATCTCTGCAGTTTCTCTGAGACCAGTGTGGTGTCGCATGCTGGCCAGAGCTATGCTCGGGATATCTTTCCTATTTCGAATCTTATGCCTGGAAGGTTTGGGATCATTATTTTCTGGGTTAGGGACAAAGTCACCATTCTCCTGGTCAGCACTCGGATCAGCCATGGGGAAGTCATTAAACTCTGAATCAGCTTGACTCCAATCATCGGCCTTTTTTACCTCACCCTGGGCCTTCTCAAGTCTCTTTTCCTCGGCAACGCTTCCTATTTTGTCTCTCTGTGGCAGCCTCCTGTCTCTTGGACTCCGGAATATCTTGGCTAGAAATCATGAGACCCCCTATACTGCCAGTCTTCTCTCTCTGTGCTTTGACAAATGCCAGTTCGATCACAGGAATCTTCAGTTCACGCTTGCAAATACAGGAGATGTGGGCCTCGGATTTACAGTCACGATCGCATCCAAACTCAGGACAGAGAACAATTGGGCACTTGCAAGTAATTATGTCAAATAACTGGTCCAGTTGCTTGGCAAAGCTGTCCTTAACTGCAAGTTTTCCTCTCCCAAGAGAGATATCTCTTGCCTTTTCCCAACTGGCTAGCAGTCTCTCACTAATCTTCTGACTTGATATGACTGGAGGCTTGAACTGAGCGTTAGCCAGAGTGTACTGTGCCAAGACAGCTTTGGTCATATCACTGGCAATGTCTTTGTTTGTGTAAGTTCTTTGGTTCTTTTCACTGATTTGCCTGATTAAAACACCGTATCTCAAAGCATCTCTCAATGTAGGCAACTCCGACTTCAGGAGCTCTCTCCCAGACTCAAGATAGTGACTGAGATGGCTGGATTTTTGGTTCCTCGTCCTGACACAAGCAGCCATCGCAAATATTACCAACTTATAAATGCATCAGAATCTGAAACAGAAAAAAATATTGTTAGTTGGGTTGTTAAAGAATGAAGTCAGAAAGCAATGTTCACTATTTAATTGTAATGCACTAATGCAGCTGTACGTTAGATTTTCGATAAATTTCACGCTAAAATTTACCTAGCAAAAGGTTGCAAAATATTGAAACTGAAATTATGTTCTGTTTATATGCACTAAAATCTACCAAAAAAGTGATGGGCCATTAGTTTTAGCTGATCTTCCCTCCTATGACACACCCTAGTACCACAGGGCAGTGTATTGGACCCGCTGTTGCTTGTTTGTTTCATAAATGACGTGCCTGACGTTGTACACTCCTCCATACAAATGCTTTGCCGATGACGCCAAGTTATTTCGGGAAATTAAGAACCAAGCGGACTGTGAAGAACTGCAGAAGGACCTCTGTGGGCTCCAGGAATGGTCGAAGAAATGGCTGCTGAGATTCAATGTCACGAAGTGTAAGAGGATGCACCTGGGGCGTACCAACGGTAAGGAGGCGTATCATATGTCCCAACGGGAGAAACTGCACTAGTTGAGACTGATTGATTGATACGTTTATTGAATACTAGTTGAGACTGTGTGTGAGAAGGACCTAGGTGTGTATGTTGACAATGAGCTGAAATTCTCGGGCCATTGCGAGAAGAAGGTAAATCAGGCAAATAAATTATTGGGTCTTATAAGAAGGTCGTTCAGATATCTAGACGGTCCGTCCCTCGTAACGATCTTCAGGAGTGAAGTGCTTCCCCATCTGGAGTACTGTCACCCTATCTGGTCTCCGAGATATGCTAGGGACTGTCAGTTGGTTGAAAACGTTCAAAGGAGGGCCACCAGACTGGTGCCTGCACTTCGGCACCTCAGCTACCCAGAGAGATTGGAGCGCCTGAACTTGCTTAGCTTATACTACAAACGGGCAAGGGGGGACCTAGTTGAGGTGTGTAAGCATTTCAGGGGGCACTACTCAGTTGAGTGTCCTTACTTGGAGCTGGCGGACGCTCGCCCCACAAGGGGTCACAGCTCAAGATTGAAGAGGCCGCAAGTCCAGAAAACCGTGAGGGCAAACTTTTTCGGAGTGAGAGTTGTAAACTCTTGGAACAATCTACCAGAGAGTGTTGTGACGGCACCGAGTGTGAGCTCTTTCAAGACAAGACTTGACCAACACTGGAGCGGGTTCAGGTACATTCAGGAGCCGGTGCATGCCCAGTATTTGCCAACAGTGCGTGACAGAGACGTGACCGATCTCTCAAGCGGCTAACAAGCCGATCAGTGGCGAAGAGGATAAAAGGAAAAAGGAGGTTGAATGGAGGGAGGCGGCACCCACTGCCTCAAGTGAAGTCACTGAGTGTGACTGATGTCTTTACCAATATGGCGGCGCTTGTCTCTCAGTGACTTCATCCTCCTTAGTTGATCCCTCTATAATGTGCATAATAAATAAAACAATAGTATAAATTAGGGTTGCCATATCTGAACATTAAAAAAGAGGACACGTTCCTGAAGACATCCTGCCCCCCCCCCTCCCCCCCCCGGCCTGGCACACACTTTGGCGCTCTGGAAAAGTAAAATCGTAAGCACTAGCTGCGGCAACAAGCGACAAACACTGTCACCGCAGGTTCAAGACTGGCCAACCACCGGTCACCGTCATAGTTGTCAACACACGTAAATAATATAGCGAAAGTGGCTAGACTATGGTTGAAAATTGCTAAAATGCCTTAAATGCAGGACAAGAAAAACAAATGCTACAGTGTAAAAAAAGCCATAAGAAAATATAGTATTCTTTCAACATTTCATTTATGGTTGTAATAGCACTAAATACAAAAAAAAATATAATAATGCCCTTGGCTTAAAAACAAGGAAAAGCAGTACATGGCACTACAGGCTAGCCCAAAAACTGCTAGCAGCTAAGTTGACAACACCGTATAGGCAGGCGTGTAGTCGATTTCTCCCCTACAGACGCTGTTTGTCGCTGAGTAGCCGACCCCGCGAATTCCCCAGTGTATGCCTCGTGGTCTGGATCAACTAGCGCCGCCATACATCACGGAGGTCAACTACTAAGCCACGCCTACCCCCGCTATTTAAGACCTGACCTCGTGGTGACCTCTCCCAGCTACAGCCGCAGCAAGCAACACCACCTCCTCCCCCTCTGCCTGGCGGTCCTCTCTCCCGCCGGCGAGCATGTCGACCCACAAACTTGTCCTCCTCTGAGCACCCTCACCAACCAGCTCTCTCTACTCAACTCTTGTAACCATGCTGCCTTCCCAGCATCAAGCTGCATTGTACATCCAATACAACATGTATACAGAGAGCACATTGTGATTTTCCTTTCTCCATCCCATCCTGAGTGTGAACCAAACAACCCTTACCCCACAAATGGTGACCCCGGGAGATTCGCACTCACACAGGATGGAGGAGAAACCGATCACTCTCCCAGTCTTCAAGCAACATGGAAGACTGGCTTATCCACCCAGAAGCAGCTCTCATCGGCTCTACAGCTACTGTCTCTACACCGCAGGTTAGACACCCCTAGAGCAGCACTGCTTCTCTAAGCAGACACCAGCTCCTCTTCCTGCCCCAAGCACCACGTCCTACCGACCCCAGCACATCCGTCTTGCCTCAGACGCCGCCCCCGGTCCAGCAGTACCCCCTGCCGCTCCTCCTGATGCTGCCCCTGCTTCCGACGCCGCCCATGCGCCTGAGTGCGGACCCACACACCCCTCTTTTCTCCCTCAGGTACTCCCTGCTACTGTCCTGCACCCTGCTGCTGTCGTGGACCCAGCTGCTGTTACGAGCCCTCATCCGCTTCTGCTGACGCAGCCCCTGCTCCTGACCCAGGCCCACACACACCCCAGCAGGCGCATCTGGCGACTCTGTACCTGCCGTGAGGGAAGCACAACATTCATCGCCTCCACCCACCCTTTTTCTCCCTCTCTTCTCCCACAGATATTGTGTATCTAGACAGTTGTCTCCTCTAGCGGCCGGCTCATCCACGCCATCGCCGTTATGGCTCACATGTGCCATGCAACCCTGCAGACAACAAGTCTCCTACACCGCCTGGAGGGAAGGGGGGAGTATTGTAGTGGATTTCTCCCCTACAAACGCTGTTTGTCGCTGAGTAGCCGACCCCGCGAATTCCCCAGTGTATGCCTCGTGGTCTGGATCAACCAGCCATACATCACGGAGGTCAACTACTAAGCCACGCCTACCCCCGCTATTTAAGACCTGACCTCTCTCTTCTAGCTACAGCCACAGCAAGCAACACCACCTCCTCCGCCGCTGCCTGGCGGTCCTCCCTACCGCCGGCGACCATGGCGACCCACAAGCTGGTCCTCCTCTGAGCACCCTCACCAACCAGCTCTCTCTACTCAACTCTTGTAACCATGCTGCCTTCCCAGCACCAAGCTGCATTGTACATCCAATACAACATGTATACAGAGAGCACATTGTGAGTTTCCTTTCTCCATCCCATCCTGAGTGTGAACCAAACAACCCGTACCCCACAGGCGTACGGTACACGTGACTTATCAGTTGACGAAAACTGAACTGGATCTCTACTGTTTCCACCTCCCCCCTCTCTCCTCTCTCTCTCTCTCTCTCGTCATTACAGTTTCATGTTTCTTTCCGTGGAGAAAATGATGGAAGCTGAAATTCCGGACTTTTGAAGAATTATTAAAATTACTTCCGGATGAAGATTTCGAGACCTAAATGGAGGACATGTCCGGGAAAATACGGACGTATGGCAACCCTAGTATAAATCCTGCAGAGTTATCTATAACTAAAACCAATGTTTGTTCGTAAGTAGCTGGGCAACTGTGGCCTTGTTGCCCTGCCAAGATGGCGGCCAGGCTTCACGCGGCTCTGTTACATACACAGCGAACACCGCCTCCATCCATTCGACCTCCTTGGTACAGTCACCTAAAAACTCCTCGCCTCTACTGCTATTCCACGAACCCCAAGATTCAGACTCGTGAACCCGAAGCAGTAGACACTGATCCATAAATGCAACAACAAAACGTGTACCTTGTTTCACATGAAACACATACATAGAGGTGAACATGAAACAAATACAACATATAGAAGCACGCATATGATATAAAGGTGAACATAAGTAAAGAGACGTTCGAACCACATGAAACATACAGACTCAAGAGACACACGTAAGGAACACAAGTACCCAGCTGTTCGACAAATAAAACAAGCAACATAAACACCAGATACACACGTAACAAAGCCACGAGCCTGGATGGTGGGGGGGGGGGGGTGCTCAACCCCCCCCCCCCCCGCCGCTCTATTCCCACGATTTCCAGTGGACGTAGGCAATTCTGGGTAAAAAAAAAACGGATAAAGGCTGGGTTGGGACTTACAATGGTTTGCACAATGAATATTCGTCTTGAGTGATGCTGTAAGAATGCACACTGACTTCCGCTGAAGTACAAAAGAATAAAACTCAGAAAGCCCTCACACACACACACACACACACACACACACATATATATATATATATATATATATATATATATATATATATATATATATATATATATATATATATATATATATATAACATAAAAAAGCAGTTTATTTCTTGAATATATACGCCATAACAATTAGTTGACTCACACAAAACTAATAAACAACCAAAGATAGCACTAATTCTAAATTACCTTAACTAGTGCATTATGTTCATTTAGCACAAATTATGAAACAAATGAGCCTGTACTTTACTTTCGTGTATATGCTTCAAATTATTTCTTGTGAAAAAACTATCATAATATAATTTCGATGCTAACCAAACAAATGGATTAACTAATAAGTTAAAAGAAGTTGATATGATACAGATATACAGAGGAGGATATGGGATGGATAAAGAGAAAAAATAGACGAATAGAACAGGGAAAAACGTAAATTGAGATAGGGAGACAGATGAACAGGGAGGAAACGTTGATAGACAGATACATGGACCAATAACTAAACATTAAGAGACAGAAATACATAAAGAAAATGGTTAAATATCTAGGTTGTTTAAAAAAGAATGCTACCACTTTGTGTTTCTCTTCCTGTGTCACTGTTTTGTTCTACTCTTTCTCTTGTTTCTCGAGTCTTTAATTCTTCCCCTTCTTTAACGATAAAACAATTAAGCCTCGCAAGAAACAACAAGGAAGATAATCTTAGAGAAGAATAAACGGCCATATTTCTGAGGATATAATCAACGTGACGTCCAGTCTTGACGTCACAGTATAAAGGCAAACAATAGACTGTAGGATGACTCACTTCCTGACGTGCCATCACTTCCGCCACAAATCTTTGTAGTCAAAATGTTACACTTTCGTCGTTTACTTGAGCGTTTGTTATAACCGAAGTGCCTGAAATGCCAGGTGGCAACATGATAAAAAAGTGATAGCTACTAATTTCATAGTTTCAACTTACATCTTTATCCAGAGATAAGTCTCATGATTTTCGCAAGTGTTTGAATGTCTTTTCATGTCACTGATAATTTAATTTTATCAATATTTCTCCCTTGTGTCTTCCGGTTATAATTCATTATAAATTAGTTTAAAATATATGATGCGTGATTAAAATATGATTTACGAAATCTTAAGAAAACACAGTACATTTTTATCAACGTGGCGATTATAATATGATTGTCACGAAGAGATCCATAGCGTGTTATTTTGAAGAAAAAACAAATCAACGAGTCAACATACATAACAGAACGTCTTTAATCATTTATGTGCACACAATATATATTTCTTGTAACATGATAATACAGAAAGTTATCCTTACAGAGTTAAAGACAACCAAATTATGTATATTATGTATTATACACAAATCATGAATCTTACTTCTTTATTTGACCCAGAAAAAATAAACAGGTAACATTAGGATGAATTGGGTTAGTTTGATGTACAGTAGGGCCGGGGGAGTGTGACGTATAATTAATTATAAATGGAGCAGTTCACTAACCCGCCGACCACCGAGGCAAGATTATCAGAGTATTTCTAATAAATGTTCTTAAAATGCACAACTGAGTTCCTACAAGATCTTAAAACTGCACAACAGTATTCTTTCACTATCGTCTTTACTCATCTTCCTTGTCAACATATCATGAAAAAATTGCAAATAAGTATATTCCTGCAATAAAAATATATTGCAATTGTATCAACAGTATTTTAAGTTAGCAAAAGGTTTATCTTCTTTTCAGACGATACTCGGGAGGGGTAGTACTGTGCTTGTGTCCTCGGGGTAATGAGGAGTAGGTGGCGTGAGTACTGAGAGCCAGGGGTGTGGGATGTTGAGAAATTGCACTTTTAAATACTGTATTCTATTGGCACACATATTCAGTAGATGACAGCCTTTACCTCGTGGAATCACAACAAAGTGAGATGGAAAATGGAATATTTATATTGTATAAGTTTACTGGTTAAAAAACTCAACGAATAAAAATTTGCAGTTTTATTTGTTAAATATAAAATTTAATTTATTACAGTCTAAGAATTATAATAAAGTGAACAATTTTGTAAATGTATTAGCGTTCGCAACAAGGCAAACAGGATTCTTGGGTTCATATCTAGGAGTGTGAGTAACAGAATTGCTGACGTTATCTTGAAACTTTACCTAGCATTAGTGAGGCCACACATGGATTATGCGGTTCAATTCTGGTGTCCTTATTAGAGAATGGACATAGATTCCTTGGAGAGAGTACAAAGAAGAATGACAAAAATGATCCATAATATTAGAAACCTTCCATATGAAGAAAGACTGAAAAGCTTAGGCTTGCATTCATTAGAGAGGCGTAGAGTTAGGGGAGATATGATAGAGGTGTTCAAGTGGGTAAGTGGGATTAACAAGGGTAAAATGGAAGATGTTCTGAAGCTCAGTAATAACGAAATAACTAGAACAAATGGCTTTAAATTAGATAAATTCCGATTCAGAAAGGATATAGGCAAGCACTGGTTTGGTAATAGAGTTGTGGATATGTGGAATAGGCTACCGAGTGCTATAGTAGGATCGGGGACGCTAGGGAGCTTCAAGACGAAGTTGGATGGGCACATGGAAGTGCTGGGATGGGTGTGAAAGGGATCTGCCCTGTATGGGCCAGTCGGCCTCCTGCAGTATCCCACTTTCTTATGTTCTTATGTTATGTTCTTATAACAATTATCTCAGACATACTATGCACATCTATTCTCATTGGCGAGTAATAGTATACCGAACTGTGTTATTAATGCAAACAGAATGATATAGGCTATAATTATATTGCTTGTTAAGGATGTTAAGAAAAGTTAAAATCTAAAATAGTTAAATACCACATCACATAAGCAAATGATGAGCGACGTACACAGATTAGACAATACTAACATTAAACTATGATGACATGCAGCGCCTTCAGCCCTGCTTTCAACACTTGCTACCCTCAAAACACGACTGTCGGGTTAGTGCCTGAGGTCACCGTGAGGGCTGCTGGTGATGATATAGTCCTCAGACAGTTACTGTGAGGGCTGCTGATAATGGTATAGTCTTCAGACAATCATTGTGAGGGCTGCTGGTGATGATATAGTCCTCAAACAGTCACTATGAAGGCTGCTGGTGTTGTAGTAATCCTCAGACAGTCACTGTGAGGGCTGGTGCTGTAGTAGTCCTCAGACAGTCACTGTGAGGGCTGGTGTTGTAGTAGTCCTCAGACAGTCACTGTGAGGGCTGGTGTAGTAGTCCTCAGACAGTCACTGTGAGGGCTGGTGTTGTAGTAGTCCTCAGACAGTCACTGTGAGGGCTGGTGTTGTAGTAGTCCTCAGACAGGCACTGTGAGGGCTGGTGTTGTAGCAGTTCTCATACAGTCACTGTGAGGGCTGGTGTTGTAGTAGTCCTCAGACAGTCACTGTGAGGGCTGGTGTTGTAGCAGTTCTCATACAGTCACTGTGAGGGCTGGTGTAGTAGTCCTCAGACAGTCACTGTGAGGGCTGGTGTTGTAGCAGTTCTCATACAGTCACTGTGAGGGCTGGTGTAGTAGTCCTCAGACAGTCACTGTGAGGGCTGGTGTTGTAGTCCTCAGACAGTCACTGTGAGGGCTGGTGTTGTAGTAGTCCTCAGACAGTCATTGTGAGGGCTGGTGTTGTAGTCCTCAGACAGTCACTGTGAGGGCTGGTGTAGTAGTCCTCAGACAGTCATTGTGAGGGCTGGTGTTGTAGTCCTCAGACAGTCACTGTGAGGGCTGGTGTAGTAGTCCTCAGACAGTCATTGTGAGGGCTGGTGTTGTAGTCCTCAGACAGTCACTGTGAGGGCTGGTGTTGTAGTAGTCCTCAGACAGTCACTGTGAGGGCTGGCGGTGGCATAGTATCCCGTAGATAGACAGGGAGCTGCTTGAGAGGTCGAATGGAGACTCAACCCGCCAGAAACAACGTTAGAGAATCTCAGTTCATCAGAGGTAGCTTGGAGAGAGACTGAGTTAGATATCGTTGAGAGATAAACAAAGTAGAAAATTTCTTTTCAAGAGGTAACGTTGGGATTGTTGTTCAATGGTGACACGGATCGTGAGAACGGCCAGCAGTTGGTAGTTCTGAAATGGCTGACCCACAAATAACTTCTTTACTACCTCGTGCTTACTAATTGTTGTGCTCTAATACAATACAGTAATTACTCGACTACGATAAAGGTTTGGATTAAAATTATCACTCAGCCATTTTTGTGGTGCCGTCATGATGTGCCAAGTATGGCGGTGGATGGGAGAAACTTATTCAATTTTGTTTTCACTCTCAAGATCAATTTGTTGTGATGCTTTTAAAACAGAATTTCTTTGTAATCTCACATTACCAAAAAATGGATGAGTAAAAGTAGGTCGACACTTTCCTCTGGGATCAGCCCGGTACCCCTGTGAACAGCGTAGATCTGGGAATCTTATAAGAAGGCTATCAACACCATCCTCTGCAGGAAGTGAAGGAACCTTTGGGGTGGCAGGGCTCATAGGCAATGTGATAACATCCTTAGATGCCTCTGTTGTGCTCACTGGCATCTGAGTTGTCATCGGAGGTTCAGAACGCTCAGTCGTGGTTGGAGGTACCACAGAAACCTCGTTTTGTTCACTCGATTTGTTTGAGAGTACATGGGAGATAATTAAGGACTTGGAAGTAATATTTGACTGCATGGTGGGGGCACTGAGAGGTTCTAGAGTTAAGACGAGTCGGTGTCCCCGCAGCATCTCAGGCTGGAGCTGGAGGGTGATGGGTTCCAGGCTGGCGTGAGGCAGAGCAGCGCCTTGAGTGACCACCACCACCATCATCACAGATCTGAGAAGGTTTTGTGCTTCCTTTGTCATCATGTTTGCACCAAGTTCCTACGCCAACTGTTCACACACCACCACACTGCTAATTCCAACGCAGTTCAAGGTACCATTAAACAGCAAGAGAGGGGCGGCTTTCCTTTAGGATGCTATATAAGGACTCGCTTATTGCCCGAATTGTTTTCACTTAAAATTTACCATGTAAGTTCACTTTTATATGTTTAATAACTAAATCCACAACACAAGCTCGTCTGATGAAGGTGTCTGTGGGAAGGAGCACTTGCACCACGATGAGAGTCTCGCCAGGAAGTGTTGTCGTGGTGAATGTGGTGGGCGTCCTAGACGGTGAAGGGGAGAGATCTGACCTTCTTGACTCGTGACTACCTTACCTCTCCTCCTGCTCTCTCCCATTATGCCAAATTTCCCCATTCTTCTTTTGATAGTTATAGTATTTAAATAATGGAGAAATTCACTACAGTCGACAAAAAAGCCAACTAGTGAAGAAGGGGGTAGAATAAATTTTAAGATGGTTAATGTAACTCAAACAACAGCATTAATTGAGAGTGGAGAGACCCTGAGTAGCAGAGAAAAAGAGTAGATGTATTTTCCAACAACATCGCCACTGTGCATTTGATCCTTCTCCCTCACATCCGGGTACTTTATTTGGCAACACATGACACCCGCTCGTCCTCCTCCAGACTGCGGTCCGACTAGTTACCCAAATGTACCCAAATGTAGCCGCAATGAAGTCAAATAATGGTCCTACATGAATAAATCGGACTGCCAATCACTTCTCGACTAGTATTTGGTGTCACAAGTCACAACAAATTGTAAAACTTAATTTAATCTTGAGTTAATAGATGGCGTGCATGTACCGAGGGAGCGAGTAATTACCCAAATGTAGCCGCAATGAAGTCAAATGATGGTCGTACAAGCGTAAATCGGGCTGTGAATCACTTTTCGATTATTATTTGGTGTCATAAAGTCACAAAAAATTGGTAAACTTAATTTAATCTGAGTTATGTTGTGTTAGGTTAGGTACATGCACTCGATCTATTAACTCAGATTAAATTAAGTTTACCAATTTTTTGTGACTTCGTGACACCAAATACCAGTCGAGAAGTGATTAGTAGTCCGATTTATTCATGTAGGACCATTATTTGACTTCATTGCGGCTACATTTGGGTAATTACTCGCTCCCTCGGTACATGCACGCGATCTATTAACGCAGATTAAATTACGTTTTCCATTTTTTTTTACTTTGTGACACCAAATACTAGTCGAGAAGTGATTGGCAGTCCGATTTATTCATGTAGGACCATTATTTGACTTCATTGCGGCTACATTTGGGTACATTTGGGTAATTAGTCGGACCCTCCAGACTGTACAAACCTTCTAACACACTTTTTACTTTTACTTTTATAATTTTCGCCACTGATCGTCTCTCTTAGCCACTTGGGCAGTCGGACACGTCTTTTACGCACTGTTGGCAAGTACTGCCACTGGCTCTAGAATGTATCTTTACCTGCGCCAGTGTTGGTCAGAACACTGGTAGATTGTTCCAAGAGTTTAAATTTCTCACTCCGAAAAAGTTTGCCCTTACAATTTTCTGGACTCGTGGCTTCAGTCAAAAATGTTGTATGTCAGAAATAGTTATTAGTGAAACAACTGAAACCCCCATACAAATACCAGAGGTAAAAATTAAAGAAGGTCCTACTCTACTGCAGTTCTAAATAATTTCACCACTGACACACTATTATTTTTTTAAAGATTAAAATACACTTTCTATATAAATGTTAGGCGAGATTAGTTTTTTTCCTGTTCACCACTGATCGACTCGTTAGCACTTAGGCAGTCGGTCACGTCTGTTACACATTGTGGCAAGTACTGGCCGTGTATTGGCTCCAGAATGTATCTGTACCTGCGCCAGTATTGGTAAAGTCAGTTCTTGAATGAGCTCACGCTCGGTACTGTCACAGCACTCTCTGGTAGATTATTCCAAGAGTTTACAAATTTCACTCAGAAAAAAGTTTGTCCCGACAATTTTTTTTTTTATTTATTGGGCACCCCCTCACATCCTGTGTGTAAGGTGAAGCGCAGAAGCGGTTACAGCGGCCAACAGGGAAGCATACTAATTTCATGCTTGCCTTTATGTCTCATGAGTTAAGGGCGTAGAAGCCTGAAGGGTCATAGGTTTTTTTAGTCAAGGGCGTAGAAGCCTGAAGAGTCAATGGTTTTTGTCATCAAGTTATTGAAAATAATTTTCTCACTTGTGGCCTCTTCAACCTTGAGCTGTGACCCCTAGTGGGGTGGGCGTCCTCTTGCTCCAGGTATGAACACTCGATTGAGTAATGCCCTTTAAGATGTTTATAAACTTCAACTGAGTCAACCCTTGCCCGCCTATAATGCTAGGCAGTAGGAAGTTGCAGGCATTCCATTAGAATGCCTGCACTAGTTCGGTGGAATACCCTGGTATAAGTAAATAACAAAAGGCTTGTTACGTTTTATATCCTCATACTATTATAATTATCCTGTGTTACCAACCTTTTGATATTCTCAGTTGATGTTAAAAGTATCCCTAAATATTGTTATGTCTAGGCATAATTTCGTATCATAATTTTATAAACTAGATGTTTTTTTATTGTTTTCTGTCCCATGCAGCAGTTATTTGGGCAAATTTAGTGAAATTTTCGTGTATATATTGATGTATTAATTATGTAAGAATATTATAGAATGTATTGCATCATTTTTTTATGATTTAATTATTGTAACCCTCGATCAGAGTAAAACCAAAGACTAAGAGAAGACGGGAAAGCTCAGCATTCACATGTAATGGTTAATACACGAACGGACTCACAAACTTGGTAGTGCGGCGGATAGATGTCTCTAGTGTGGAGCGCTTCGTATGCTAGTTTACACATTGCATATGACAATCGGAATCCGTACACGAGCGCAATATACAAATGAATGGTCTTATCATCATGACAAGTAAAGGACACCCGTGCAAACGTAGAAAGGATACACATCCCGATTTCGTATTTCATCGATTCCGCAAAGAAAAGTAAGTATTGTAAATATATTTAAAAAATAGATTAAGAGTAAGTTTTCCATGGAAGATGCAAGGGACAGGTATTATCCTTATTATAATTTTAGTAATTAAGTAATTCTGGAAAAAAATTCTTCAGATGTAATAGATGGCAGAGGATACTAGAAGGAAAAAGGCATACCTTTGAAGGGAAAACATTTGAAGAGTGTTAGGGTGTGTGCCGGTGTAGCAGTTAAAAGTGAAGTGTTAGGTCAAAGACTATAACCTGACCTAACCTAAGCTGAACTAACCTAACTTGACTTAACCTAACTCACCATATGATGTAATCACATATTTTTTACCTTATTGGCCTGGTTCTGGTTTGTCGTCGGATTTACGACAATGCCAACTATATTGGCCTTGATATTTACACTCGTTCTTACACTTAGGACACTTTACTGAGTTCGGGAGAACACCATTAGATATAAAAAAAATTATAGCTTGTTAGTTTTTTTCCCCAAAACACGCAATCAACTCCATATAATTGAAGTGACACCCATCGCAGACTTCCATGGTCGGAAATGAATTTGAATTTCAAAATATGAGACCCAAAATCACAATCGAATCTGATTGGGCAAAAAATACCGCGAATTAAACCAGAATTCATTTTAATTGGTGCCCCCCCCCCCCCCCCCTCTCAAAAAAAAAGCCTTTGATTGTCTGCGTGACATGTTCGGGAATGCATGCACGTGATGATTAATGAAGGAAACACACTGAGTGGGAGGTCGGGTTGGCGATAATGGCAGAAGATTAATAGAAGAAAATAGGGAAAGATTTGGCATGCGTTATCTCCATTATTATATGTTTCCGAAGGTAATGTAATAGAAGAAAAATATCTTAAAATTAGACGTCTTTTTCGAATATGATAATAGATTTGGGGGAAGGAAAGTTGTGTGCACTAATGTAAAAATACCCCCTCCTTTTGACATTTTCCAACAACTAATTAGTGTCTAGCATATGTCAGGGACCTGACGGGATGGCAAAACTTTGTCCAATTTTATACATAACGTCAGTGAACAATGGCTGGTGTATTACATTGTTCCATGGAAGGTAAAGGTGGGATGCGTGACTAACATTACATTAAATTGTTCGTGAACTTCTTGTACAAACTCTAAACATATAACCTCCATTATTCAAAAGATGCCTCTGTAGTGTAAAGTTATGGAGCTATTTTAAAGTCACTTCTGTTCTTATCTACAATGACAATAACATATGTAGGTGTGTGCAACCGAGTGAATTGGGATTGGCCAAGGAGGTTTTATTATAGGAGATGCGGCTTCAGCCAGTTAATGAAACCACTTGTTGCAAACAGCTACTATGTTGGTACTGTACAGGTGCTCCCCGACTTACGACAGGGTTAGGGACCCAAATCCAGGTTGTAAGTCGGAATGGTCGTAAGTCCGACATAGATTAAAAAAAAAAAAAAAAAAATATATATATACATACAACGAAATACAGTACAGTAAAAATAATAAATAATGAGGAATGGATACAGTGTGACTGAGCACTTACCTTTATTGTAGTCAACTAAATGCACACGGGGCCCCCATAATTTTCTATTTACAGGTATACATGGAGACTATATTAATTGGATGAAGCAGAAGAGGAGACAGGGCTGGGTGGGTCATCAATGTCGCTTTCTTCAGACAGGTTTTTGTACTGTGGAAACTTGCTGGTTGAAGGTATTGGATCATCTTGAGGGAGTGAAGAGGCAGCACTGGTGGGGCGTGAGGAGACAGCACTGGGGGACTTCTTAAAATAGATGTCCAATTTAGACTGCACAGTTTGCTTTTTCTTTTCATTATAAATTTCTCTGTAGCAAGCAAGTGCATCTTGGATCATTCTGTCAACTTTGGCAAAACGCTCATAATTTTGATCCATGCCATCAAACATTTGCATTCCTTTATTAATTGTAGCAAATGCCTCTCATTTGCTTCACTGAAAACTTTTTGGGGGGTGCAGGTCCTTCTTCTACATTAAGACTGGCTTCTTCCTCTCCATCTTTGTGTGCTTCCAGTTTGATGAGATCTTTGTTACTGAGCTCTTCTGCTCCACTTTCAACCAACTGTTCAACATCATTATCAATTTCTAACTGAAGCTGTTTACCTAACTCCACTATCTTGTTACTAATATCCGAAATAACTTCATTTTCATTAACTCCTCTAAAACTGTTCACATATCTTTTCAGGACTTTCTTCTATATTCCATTCATGCAATGTTTTGTAACCTGATCCACATTGAATATTTGCTCAGGCAAGTAATTGCCTTCCACAATCACATCATCTAACTCCTCCTTAAAAGCTTCGGCAGCACCAACATCAGCACTAGCTGCCTCTCCACTCACCTTAACATTGTGTAGACTAGCGTTTTTTAAATTTATTAAACCACCCATGACTTGCTGTAAAGGTTTGCTCACATTCATCTCCTGCCTGCTCCTTCAGGCTTTGGAACAGGCTTCTTGTTTTTATCCTGTAAGGTTAGAAGGCTTAAGGGTACACGCTTCTGTATCTGGTCTTCTATCCATATCACCAATAATTTTTCCATATCGTGAATAGGACCCTGTCTTTTCTTTGAAATTATAGTTCCCTTTATAGGTGTTGTTCCTTTCACTACATCACGAATACGTTCCTTGTCCTTCAGAATAGTTGATATGGTCGAGTGCGAGAAACCTAGTTCGCTTGAGATTGTTGCTACAGTTTTACCATTCTCATACTGCATTATTATCTTCATTTTCATCTCAAAAGTAATTGCCTGTCTCCTTTTCTTCGTAGCACCACCAGCACTCTCACTTGTACACTTTCCAGTCATTATAAAGTCAATTAAATACAATAATAAAGTAAGTACACAGCGCGATCAGTATAGGATACGATAGCCAAACACCAACTAAGCGCTGTACTGAGTGAGTGTAACCACGCGGTGCCCCAAGCCAGCCACGCTCTCGCCTGGGACGGAAACGTTTCGGTATAGAAAATGAGCGCATCATTTGAAAAAATTTTTGGTCACGACTGCGGCGGTCGTACGGTCAGAGCAGGTCGTAAGTGCGGATGGACGTAAGTTGAGTCAGTCGTAAGTCGGGGACTACCTGTTTTGGCAAAACATCTTGGGTAGCGGCTGGTAAGACTCGCTTTTATTCTGTGCATTCGGAGTGTGCTGAATCTGTATTTCTAATTAATTACATGCCCTAATCCTCATTTAATTTTTTTTTATAAAAAATAAATGACTCCAGTCACATTAAACTGATTTTTTGATACAGTGAGAAGCTTTGGAGATTTGCAATAAAAATTCTACATCTAGTACAATTCTCTTTTGCATATTTTTTTTTTGCATATTGCCCTACAGGATGTACTCCATGGTAACTGTTTGCCATTGTTATCAGTGCCCACACTAACAGTGTCCAGCATCTATGTATCAAATGCAGAGATAGAAACCCCTTCCACTCAGGCTATCAATGCAACTTAATACAAAAATAGATTTTGATTTGTGATAGTTATCAGCCCACTTAAATAGATGATGAGATTTATCTTCCTTATGCTTTCCATTTATCACTGTGCTTAAACAATATTGTTGCATACATACAGTAGATGTATTTGTAGTACTGTACTGTATGTCAATTAGTAAAATTTCAGCATTATGAAGTTTGCAGTATTGCTGTACTGCATTAATAGCTTCTACTTAAAAACCGATGGATAATTATTTGAAACTTCACTGTTGCTAGTTTAGTGGACAATTTAGGTCTCATTTTCTCCAATATTTGCTGTTTTATGTAAAGGAGATATTTTTTGGTGGAAAGGCAAAAAAATAAAATAAACTTCAGAGTTGAGAATCACAAAGTAAAAAAAAGAAGCAATTTTTACGATACTACGACCATTTTCCTTTGAAAAGCAACAAATATTGAGGAAACTGAAACCCAAATTGTCACCAATTATTAGCCTGGAAGCTTAACTGGGGGGGGGCTGTCCCCAGACTCTCCAATTTCTAGATTAGTCATAACCTAAAGATACCTTGCCAATCTGTTAGATAGGGTGGAATCAAAGGCATTTCGTCTTATTAACTCTCCTACTTTAGTCGATAATCTCTTCCCTGTCTCTTCACCGCAATGTTACTTCACTCTCTCCCTTTTACAGGTACGTTAACGGGGAATGTTCGGTGGGTTTGGTATCCTGTGTACCGCCGGTGTAGCAGTTAAAAGTGAAGTGTTAGATAAAAATGAAATGTCAGACATACATCACATTTGAACAGCGTCGGTTGGCGTTGCTCCGCAGTCAGCCTAATTTCTGCTTACATGATGGACGTGCATTCCTCTGACACGTATGTGTTTATACGTTTGGTATTGCTTAAATTATATTATATTAATACAGTTTAGTGAGTGTTACCCTAAGGTCAGGATTGACCATATACCACAGCCAAGCTGATCCCTGACTTTTCTGTTTACACAAAGACCTGACATCCTAGAAAAGCCCAAGTGCATTCTACAACCTCAATGATGTCACAGCTGATCCCCCCTCTTTCTATTGGTCTGTTCTCACAATGGCCTGACCTGAACCTCAGGCAACCATCACCTCTGCCTCCTCAGCCCCAGGTGCTTTTGGCTGACTGACAACCTCTTTGAAAATCTTATGATTCATTACAATGGTTCTCTGTGACCGTTAATTGTCAATTGCTATATTTATATGTTATCACGTACTGTACTGTAGTGTATATTTAGTGGATTTTTGCATTTCTGATTTGTTTTGAGTAATGAATAAAGTAAATGAATGAATGAATGAATGAGTAAAATGAATGATGATGATTAATGAATAAAATAAGTGAATGTAGTAGATAAATTAATGAAATTTACAAAATTAATGATGATGAATAATGAAAAAAAAACCCAGAACAATGAATAATATAAAGTCTATAAAGATATTGTTTCTATACTATCTTTATGTTTTTTAAGTGTCAGTAGACTTGTAGACTGTATAACAATATGGCAACACAAAGTTTCAAAAACATCATTGGGGTCTCAGGTCATATATCCAGTCATATAAATATATTTTCAGTGTATTATTGAAACTGAAACTGTTGAAACTGAAGTTGTCAATGCTATGTGCAGAGTTGTAAAAAGTACTGAACTTTGTTACTTAAGTATTGTTACATTGGCAAAATGTTACTCAAATAGAAGTAAAAGTATCCAAATGTCAATGTACTCAAGGAGAAGTAAAAAAAGTACAGTTAACCCTCACTTTACGCGGTCCCGCATTCCGCGTTTCCACGTTTACGTGGTGCCTTGCCAGAACCTCACGTGCTCACATTACGCGGTACGTGAACCCCATTACGCGGAGAGTGTCCGGCGCGACGCTATTTTTAGATTCGCCCCACCCGCCCGCCTGCCTGCCTGCCTCTCCCTCCTCCTCCCTCCGCTTGGGCAAGCGGCGCAATAAGGTTGCGCAGTGTGTGTCTTTGTTGCGTTATCACTGACGTCATATGACGTATCAGACCTGTGATTGGCCATGCATCCCTACCCCCCTCTGCTGCTAGCTGTAATTGGCTTAAAGTATTATGACGTGTCCACCCGGGGGAGGGAGGGAGGGAGGAAAGACGACGCTTGACCTAGCCGCGGCAGTTTCATCCCTCAAGGCCACTCCGTGTAAACGCGCATCCATTGTTCCGTAAAATGACTTCCACCGGACCACCACCCCCAGAGAGAAACCTTTCCTTACCTGGACCCAGCGGCACTAAACCAAAGAAGACACGACGTTCCTTAAGCTACGAGGTGAAGTATACCATCATCCAAGAGTTGGAGAAAGGAACAAGGCAGGTTGATTTGGCGCGCCAGCATGGTGTGAACGAATCTACGATCCGGACTATAAAGAAGGATTCAGCCAAGATAAAGGAGCACATGAAGATCACAAAGTCTACAGGTGCTTCTATGATCAAGTATTTTCACAACCAGGTGCTTCTCAAGACAGAAAAATTACTTGTGAGGTACTTGGTGCGTCAGGCGCGACGGAACATGGCGGTCGACACGCGCTCTGTTAAGGACTACGCACGTGAACTGTACATGGCAGTGGCACGAAAGATGGGAACTTCAGAGCCCAAACCCTTTAATGCTTCCTCTGGGTGGTTACAGAGGTTTAAGATCCGGAACAAGATCACCAATATAAACATTGGTGGTGAAGAAGCGAGTGCTGATCGTGCTGCGGCTCAGGAATTTCCTCCGTTTTTACGTGAGATTATGGAGGAAGGACAGTACAGTGACGACCAGGTGTTTAACATGGACGAATCTGGTCTTTTCTGGAAAAAGCTACCTTCCAAGTCCTTCGTTGTGAAGAATGCCAGCAGGATTCGGGGCCGGAAAATGCAGAAGGAACGCATCACCGTCCTGTTTACCACCAATGCCTCCGGTACCTGTAAGCTCAAGTTATCGGTGATCCACACAGCACGCAAGCCGCACGCCTACAAAACCATGGACATGACCAAGCTAAATGTCCACTGGCTGACCGCACGTAAGGCGTGGATGTTCTCTACACTGTCCCTCTCCTGGTTTGATGGCTGTTTTGTTCCCGATGTAAAAAAATTCTGTGAGCGACAGAATGTGCCATTCAATATTTTGTTGCTGCTGGACAACGCACCAGGACACTCGCCCCTACTGTTAGATCGTCACCCCAACGTAAAAGTGGTCTTCCTTCCTCCCAACACTACGTCATTAATCCAGCCCATGGACCAAGAGTTAATCTGTAATGTAAAAGCTGCATTCTCTACGAAAAAATTCAAACTCCTGAACGACTACACCAACACCAGGGAAGAGTTGCGTAACCTGAGTGACACCACCACCGATAGCAAGAGCGAAGAAGATGAGGATCAACAGTTGGAACAGCAAAAAATACTCTTCAAACAATTCTGGAGAGTATTTAACATCAAGAAAGCTGTGGACTTCTTGGTGGAGTCATGGGATCAGCTGTCTATTGCTACAATTCGTCACGCATGGAGACATGTGTTGCATGGAATACCAGGTGAGAGGAGGAGTCAATCTGTGACTGGTGAGGTTCAGAATATTGCAGTAGCAGTGGACCTTGCCAGAGAAGCTGCGCAGACTGTTACAGTTCCAGGCTTCTCCGAGACCACCAACGACGACATCCTGGAGGTGATCAGAGATCCTGAAGTGACTGCCGACGAGATGTTGGAAGAAGAACACGTCAGTGAAGAGGAGGAAGAAGGTGCGCCATTCTCCGAAGAACACAATTTAAGTCATAGTGATATTAAGGGTGCCATGGAGTGTGCAGAGAAGATGAAGTCCTTCCTTTCCCGCGACAATGACGATGACCGCTATGAAGTCTTCCATACCCGGCTGGTGCAGGCTATGGAGCCGTACATCAAGGTGTATCACGACAACATCAACGCCAGCCGTCAGCAAAGCATAACAGATTTCTTCACCCGCAACCCACCACAGCCAGCCCAAGCCAGTGATAGTGGCAGTGAAGATGACTTTGAGGGATTTGTCAGGGAAGCCCTGACAACTGTAAGTGACAGTGATGGTGATTCACCGCGTAATGGTGATTCACCTGAGGGCCAGTAATCTGCCCTCTGCCTCGGAACCAGCCTCCATCCCCGTATGCCGACCCATCTCTTCTACTACCGTAAGTGTTACACCTAATTTTTAGTTTTCTAACCTAACCTTTATTTTTCCTATGTTAACCTTTATCTTTCCTAACCTAACCTCTTCTATATTACTTGTTTTTTCATACCATCATAAAGTTAAGATAAAATTTTTACTACAACATAGTTGTGTGTCGTCAAAAAGTGGAGTTTGGGGATCGGCCCGGACTCCATTTCAATTAATCCCATATGTTATGTTATTCACTTTATGCGTGACCCTCCGGGTTACATTAACCGCGTAAAGTGAGGGTTAACTGTATATCATTCTTAAAATATTCAAGTGCTGAAAGTAAAAAGTAACAACAAAATTATTATTTGTCTCAAATATTAAAATAAATTGAATAAATTATAAAAAAAAGTGAACTAAAGATAAAAATAAAAGACACATAATATTATACACGTTTATTTGAAGATCTTTCTATTAAGATAATAAATAACTGATTCTCAAAATTATGGCTGTCCAGTCAAGATCTTTTAGGCCTAAATATAAACCCAGCATGACCTACGATCCATTGGAGGGATGGTGAACGTGCTGAAAATATATCCATCCAACACAAGTATCGTTGACGTGGCCTTATGGTCCACAGACATAATGTAGTGTTGTCTGCTCGTATTAGGTTAGGATACAGACCTATCTGGCATGTATCTGAGGTGAGGAATGACCAACACTTTTCCAATAAACTGTAATTGTTCCAATGCTAACACCCTTCAACACTACTGTATTGCCTTGACTGTCCCACTGTCAGGGACGTTCTACCACAGGGTGAGTGCTAACTCCTATTGTCCTTAAATCATATCAATATTGTCTCCATATCACAAGTTATATCATGTCCTGCAAGACACGAGTGCCCATGTATTAGTGTCTGACCACATGGTCTTGGAACTAGGGTTATCACTCTACTGGGGTGTAATAAATTAATTAAATAATAAATAATCCCAGCACAACTAAACAGACGCTCACAAGCAGTAGATGCAGGTAGTGGGGTGTTAAGCCCGAGAGATAAGTCACATAATGTCGGAAAAGACCTCAGTAGCCGCACATCATCATCTGGGCATTCCAAGTTTATGTATTTATTTAATTACCGGGTATTTATTTATTTTTTATTTTTTTTTATTAATTTTTTTTTTTTTACACAGAGATTAGCCCACCCGGGCACAGGTCACTGATCCACACAGGAGCTGGGGGGGGGGGGGGGGGGAGGATGTAATAATTATTCATAGTAAATAAAATTTATAATAAGTAAAATAAAATAATAATGATAATGATGTAATAATTATTCATAGTAAATAAAGATTATAATAAAAAGTAAAATAAAATAATAATGATAACAATAATAACACTGTAATAATAATAATAAAGATCTATAAAGAAATACAGAAATGAAAAAAAATCAATAGTGAGAAATACTATATGTATGTTGTGTTGTCAAGTAAGAGAAACAATTGAGACCTGCAATTTTGTGTAAATGAAGCAGAAAGTCAGATCAGAATCCTGGGAAATGGTCACAATTTTTGTGATGCCATATGGCAGCAGGGTCTACCATTAGACAACACATTATGCTTCCAATATCTTCCCAGGCGGTAGTACCTCCCTGTTTGATAGCTGCCTACTACCTAGCTATTAAGCTCCTTCAGTTGAGGAGTTTGTGGATGATTGTTGCCTCCATCGTGACTGAGTCTGACTAAGACTCCCTGTGAACTGTACCTCTAATTGGGGTGTGGGTGTGGTGACATCACTCTATATTTCTAATTGATGAGTGGCTGAATTTTTCGCACCACGTAACATCTGGCGGGTGCTGGCAAAGGGGGAGCAGTGGTACTTAGTTATTTAAGCAGAATTTTAAATACACCCAGTTTCACATACTGTATGTATATACTGTGGATACTAAATTGCTTTACATAAAGCATTTAGAATCACAGCCTCTTCGAAATTCATTTCAGGTACAGGATATACAAAGAGCAACTGACGTCTAACTGAAAGGTGGGAGAGAAGAGAGGGGAATCAATAGGGGAGGGGGTGGTCAAGATGCTAATGGACACAATAAGATCAAAGGGAAAGTCCACTGCCACCTGATCTGATGTGACCTGACTTCACCACACCTCACGAAACCTCTAGGTATGTGACTGCGTGGTGTCCTCACAGCTCCACTCACACCATACCCTCTACCCCCACAACTCTTTACTATGGTAAATTATTAATTCATTAATTAATTAAAAATATTATTAGTTTGCCACAGACATAAAACTCTTTATTTGTGGCCTGTAACAAATAATGATTTTTTATTTTTCAATTGTATTGGAGTAAAAGTACAGCATTAGAAAACCATACTTATCCTGTAAGTAAAAGTACTAAATTTTTCTATTACTTTTTAAAAAGTAGCTACCCAAAAATGTTACTTGAGGAAAATACCGGTACTCAAGTAAATTTATTTAGTTATTTTACTACTCTGGCTATGTGAAATGCAAAGAACACAGGTTTAATAATACAACTCATAAAATATTCAAGATGGAGACATGATTTATAAAATACAGTACTGTAATATACTAAACATTGGATGTAATATTGTATAATGCAGGTTTTCAAGAAACTGGACCAATGGGTCACTTGAAAATTTAATATTTTTTAATCACTATAGTGATTATAGAACCTAAATTAATAGTCTGTTATAACTTCAAAGTTACTAGGAAGAAATACACTAGGTGTTGCTCATCGCCAACATGGTGTTCACTTCCCAGATGATCGTGCGCAACTGGTCTATAATCTCCTTCATGTATCGGGCTTTTAGGTAAAGTTGCTGTAAAGAAACCAAAAACCAGGTTTATAAATAATTTGCAAGAACGTAAGAGTACTTCCAAAACCTTTTGGTGGTAGTACTGTACAAATTTATTTTTAATTCTGATGCTGCAAATAAATACATACCGTATAACCCAGCATACAAGTCGACCCAGTGCACGAGTTACCTCAACCTTTTCAGCCCAAAATTTTGTTTGTGACTACAGTATACAGGGGGTATACTGTATATATACTAGCTCTGTAAGTGGACTCCTCCAAACACTGAGCATCCATTGACTCAGGGCTCATCTTATAATAAATATGATAAAAAAAAGCAATATAAGAACATGGGATGCAGCATAGAGATGCAAGCTGATATGACGTGACCCAAGTCACACTATTTACCAGGAACCTTACCTACTTAGGTCTGGGCCCAAGGAACTCTTTCCCACCTTAGAACTAATCTGAGGGAGCAGTGAGGATCCTCCCAACTTTCCTCTCACCCCCCCCCCCCCCCGACAACCAGGTTTCTTATTCAACATGACTCTTCTACAGTGACCCTTTCAAAATCTCCAGGCACCATTTATATATATAAAAGAAAAAGTTACCAATAGAATGTAAATACCAAAACATAAAATTCAAAATAGTGACCATTTAGCACTTATACCAAAGACTATTTGTTTTCATCAACTCTGAAGTCTTTCAATTCAAAATTTACCTGGATTTTAAGGTTCACATTTTATACTCAGCAGATAAGACAAGTCCTAGTTTTGAAGATATTTTTTGAGCTTTGAAGGTTGACTTATATGCCAGCATATACAGTATATAAATAAACAAACTGTACCTGAACCTACAACTACCAGTCTTCCTTCTTTATTCAGGATTAGTACAACACAGTCATTGTTTTTGTTATATACCTGCCTTGGATCTGATCTGGTATTACATGAGAGTACAGTATTCCTGAACTGATATGGAACTATAAAAAGGGTTTATCTCTCAACCAGAAAGGGCACGAATGTGAAACAGAAGCAACCCACCTCCTTGAGTTCCCTAGATTCCTCCACAAGATGACGATAGTTTTCACCAATTTTCTTGTAGTCTGCCCTGTTGTCTGCCTCGTCCTTGTAAGGAATTAAGCTCTGTGATGACAGAGTTGCTAAGTTGCACAACAATTAACAACAGCTTGGATTTGTAAAATGATGCAGCAAAACATGAATATACATACAATATTATATTATCCTTTTAATTTAATAAGTAAATGGTTTGAAGCATGTAATATACATATATAAATTATATCTCAATACAAAATAATTTGTGCAGACAGAGCCAATAAACCAAAGTTACAATACAACCTGTCCAATAATCTGCTTTATTTTCTTTGCACCAAAAAGGAAGTTAAAATCAGCTTAAATTTGTTTTGGCAAATCACCAACTACCTTAAAACTTATGGCTTAGTATACACATTTATAAACCTCATAATGGAGGACTGGCTTAGTATACACATTTATAAACCTCATAATGGAGGACTGGCTTAGTGTACACATTTATAAACCTCATAATGGAGAACTGGCTTAGTGTACACATTTATAAACCTCATAATGGAGAACTGGCTTAGTGTACACATTTATAAACCTCATAATGGAGGACTGGCTTAGTGTACACATTTATAAACCTCATAATGGAGGACTGGCTTAGTGTACACATTTATAAACCTCATAATGGAGGACTGGCTTAGTATACACATTTATAAACCTCATAATGGAGAACTGGCTTAGTGTACACATTTATAAACCTCATAATGGAGAACTGGCTTAGTGTACACATTTATAAACCTCATAATGGAGGACTGGCTTAGTGTACACATTTATAAACCTCATAATGGAGGACTGGCTTAGTGTACACATTTATAAACCTCATAATGGAGGACTGGCTTAGTATACACATTTATAAACCTCATAATGGAGAACTGACTTAGTGTACACATTTATAAACCTCATAATGGAGGACTGGCTTAGTGTACACATTTATAAACCTCATAATGGAGGACTGGCTTAGTGTACACATTTATAAACCTCATAATGGAGGACTGGCTTAGTGTACACATTTATAAACCTCATAATGGAGGACTGGCTTAGTGTACACATTTATAAACCTCATAATGGAGGACTGGCTTAGTGTACACATTTATAAACCTCATAATGGAGGACTGGCTTAGTGTACACATTTATAAACCTCATAATGGAGAACTGGCTTAGTGTACACATTTATAAACCTCATAATGGAGGACTGGCTTAGTGTACACATTTATAAACCTCATAATGGAGGACTGGCTTAGTGTACACATTTATAAACCTCATAATGGAGGACTGGCTTAGTGTACACATTTATAAACCTCATAATGGAGGACTGGCTTAGTGTACACATTTATAAACCTCATAATGGAGAACTGGCTTAGTGTACACATTTATAAACCTCATAATGGAGGACTGGCTTAGTGTACACATTTATAAACCTCATAATGGAGGACTGGCTTAGTGTACACATTTATAAACCTCATAATGGAGGACTGGCTTAGTGTACACATTTATAAACCTCATAATGGAGGACTGGCTTAGTGTACACATTTATAAACCTCATAATGGAGGACTCATCCCTAAGTTATTTTTTTATAACCTTGAGAGTACAGTACTGAACAGCTCAATAAGAACAAGTCAAAGGGTTTTAACCCCAATTTGTGACTGAGATATATAAACCAAATAAGTTCAATAATTAGATTATCCTTCACCTTCACACAAAGATTGCAAGGCATATCCATACAGTAAGAAGATAATCTAAAATGGGAGAAAGCTTGATACAGTGAACCCTCAAAGATTCGGACCCAGTAAATCCGGATTTTGGAAGATTCGGACAGAATTTTGGGGTTCTGGGGGCTAAGAAGCCTCCCTAAGAAGCATTCCCAAAACAGAGCAAAGATCATCTTAGGCTCGTGTAACTGAAATGTCAGCGCGCTGGACGCACGTGCCCGAGGAGGGAAACATAAACAGAGTTGTCAATTGTTCTTTGTATGTGTGTATTTCTCCCATACAGTATGTATTTTGACACTATGCCTGGCAATGGGAACAAGTAAGTGACCACTAGTTAAAGTGTTGTCGGCTCTTGTAACTCTCCTCACCCCCTGCCATATTTAAATGGATTTACTGTTATTATTAGTGTTTACGGATATAATAGTGATTAATCATGGCACTTGTAGTCAGGTTAGACTCGTCACTGTAACCACCAGGCTACTGGGCCAAGTTATGTGGTGTTATGGTAGTTTTTCAACTCGTATTTTCGGGTAGATATACGTAACTTTTTTCATTTATTTTCACTTAATTTCATGCACACACCATCCCACAAACATATTGTGAAAAAGGTAAAAGAATTAATTGTCCTAAGGGCAAACACGTAATGGGAGGAGAGCGTGGGGGGTGGGGAGCATTGCTTGGGAATCGGCGTCCCAGCTGGTCTTCGTTACTTTGGTGAAGCAGGTTTGAATGCAAATGACGACTGTGTTAAACTTTCATTTGTCTTTTATTTACTGATTTAGCAATACATTATGTTTTGTTGTAACTTATTTATTGGTATTATTTTTAATTATTCCTCACATTTCCTGGCTACAGAAGGAAAATAATTTTTTTTTCCCTAAATACTCCCTGCTAAAATGGGGGTTGCGTCGTATATGCCATAAAATACTGTACTGTATTTTTGGTCTTTTTATATCATTATTTATCGTTTTATACATTTAGTATATTTGTCAGAAGATTTTGACAATCGGCTTTATCGGACAAGTAGTCTCCCCATTTCGTCCGGATCTCCCAGGGTTCACTGTAATTTTGTTGTGAACATAACATGAAACACTGATCTATCCATTTGCTGATGTTGGATACAAGCACTCAATCCCAACCAAACCAGTCCAGATCCAGCTCACCTGAGCACCGAAAAAGGTGAAATTCAAGATCAACCTTCCATTTATTACCTACATCGGGGTCAGTGAACTCACTATACCGCAGTCATCTACCGTAAAATGGGAGGTGAAAGGACATGAAGGCTCCACTGGCAGTGCCAAAACTTATAATCTTATTTATACAACCAATCTAATGTCAAACTTATAGTAGGAAATAAATGAAAAAAATTAAAGGTCCTTCATTACCTGTGCAACCATAAGCTGAAAAACCACCAACTGGCTCTATGAGGTTGTTGCTAATGGCTCAGCTGAATGATGAATCACTATGCTCTTATCATAAACTCCCCCACTGATATATCAACCCTAAGGTTTCACACCCACCGAGAACCAACACAACAAGAGTACAGTATCTATTTATAACCTAAACATGTAAAATGTATAAAATAACTGACTATACAGCTACACAATATAAACAAGTTAAAAAAAGAAACAGCTAAATATACACATGAATACAGTTTGTAATTTCAAATTGAAGACTTCCACCACATGTGAAAACTGTGGTAAGTACAATATTGTCAGCAAGGATTATATCATAATATCAATTATCAATGAGGAAAATATTTGTCATTAACATTCAGGCACTGTCTAAAGTTACTTTATAAATGGTACAGTAATTTATGAACTGACCTCTATATGAGTATATTCCATCCCTGCACAGTCATCATTAACACGGATGTAAATGGCTCTGAGGGGTTTGAAGTGACGCTGAATGGCACTGAGGTTTTCTTGGATCCGCATTTTTTTTTCAGTACTTAACTGTGTGCCTTGATTAGAACCATTTGGAAGCTGCAATTCAAAATACAATATGCATATTCAAAATCACAATCATGAGAAGAAAACTAATAATTCAAATGAAATAAGTATTACCCTTTCTTAGTAAGACCATATTGACCATATTGTGCCTCTCAAGCACAAACTTTTATAATTTTCTATAGAGTAGAGTACATTATCTCTCATCATAACATAACATCTACCACCCACACACTTCTCTATTCCATGCCTTCAACTTAACTTTAACTGCACAGATGACTTGATATTTTCCTATTTACTATTAAACATTAATCTTATTTAATAATACAATATTCCCTTCAAATTCGAGGGGGTTAGGTTCTCAAAATGGCTGTGAATCGCCAAATCCGCGAATAATGGCCAGACGAGGGGGGGGGGGGTTACATTTTTACTTGTGTACAAAGAAATGTATATTCCCTTTGTGTGTTTGCCCTTAGGAAGAATTATTTCTACCCTCAAGACTACTTTCCATTAATAGTTATTTGTATGTGTTTTGTGTATGTGTGTGTCTACACACACACACACATATACCGTATATCTCGGCCTACAAGGCGACGGGGTGTATAAGACGGCCACCAAAATTTCCATTTAAAAAGTAGCTTTTGAGCCCTATTCGCTGTATAAGACCAGTACCCCAAATGTGACACTTACCATTGGGAGCTTACTGACCCAGTAGTCCTTTACCAACCATCCCATTGACCAATGCTGCTTACACATCCTTGGTTTTTTAAAATAAGGCCAATTCACTTCAAGTAATGGCATCAAATGTTACAGGTTGGTGTAGTGTAAACACTAGTGACTCACTTAAAAGTCTGTTATTTAACTTGAACTAATGTCGGTGTCAAATACAATTGTTTCATTTACTTGAAATGGATTTACCGATTTATTTGTTTATTTATTTATAACATGCTGTAATATATTAAACACGCTGCAAGTATTTTCTTTAATTTCTAAGCTTGCTTCAACCAGCTACAGTACAGGTTGTACCTCTCTAGTCCGGCATTCTGTGGTCCGGAAACTCCCGTGGTCTGGAACAATTTTAGATTGTCAAATAGGTAGACAGGCAGTTTTTTTTTTTTTTTTTTTTTTTTTTTTACCTATCTGAATTATTATTATTATTACAGGAGTATTAAATTTTTGCCCCTCAGGCCGCAATGTGGGTCAGTGACCTATGCCCGGGTGGGCTAATCCCCTTAAAAAAAAAAAAAAAAAAAGCCGCGGGAAATTAAGGTTTGTTTACATCCGGCAGTTCGGCTGCTCTCTCTCTCTCTCTGCTTGTCTATACAGAGTACAACATTTAACCCTTTAATATATATGAGCAGTAAATAAGTGTTGCTTTCATATTCTTATGTAGAGTAATGACGATATATTTTCACATGTGCGCACTTACATACGAGCAGTCTCACTTTTTTTTTTTACCATTAATGGTTAGCTACTTATATTGTTCCATTTATTAACATTAAATAACATTACATGAACTTCAAGCAACCATATTCATTTTTTACATTAATTTTACTACAGCTAAACTCAGGGTCTTATTTTCTTCAGTTTTATATGTAGAACCAATCAGTCACAGGTTTCGTAAGCTTTTAACATAAACAATGCCGGCAGCCGTCTCGTCTCTAATATTCCACGTATTATTAATAAATTGTATTGTTAATTTTGCACACACGTACATTGATTCAATAAAAACAAATTCAGAAACATTAATTAAAATATATACGAACAGTAAATAAGTGTTGCTTTCATATTCTTATGTAAAGTAATGACGATATGTTTTCACGTGTGCGCATGCGCACTTACATACGCGATCTCTCTTTTTCTTTACCATTATCGTTAGCTACTTCTATTGTTCCATTTATTAACATTAAATAACATTACTTAAAACAACCATATTAATTTTACTACAGCTACAACCAAGGTCTTATTTTCTTCAGTTTTATATGTAGAACCAGTCAGAAACTGGTTTTGTAATCAACGAAAACAATACTGTGTCATTTCCTCGTGTGTTTTAATATTTTACGTATTATTAATGAATTGTATTGTTCATTTTGCACACATAAACATTAATTCAATAAAAAAGACATTCAGTAATAAACAATAATGAATCTTTTGTACATAAGAGAAATGACGCTGTTTACACGATTATGCACGTCATCTGCACGTTGGCGGGCCGTTCAAACCTCGTCGAAATTCAAGTTTCCGCCGTCAAAACTTTTATTTATTTATTTTTGTGTGTGTTCCAATAAAATATGTTAAGAATTAAAAACTCGCGAAATTTGAGAAGCTACTATATCACATTTAACCCTTCAATATGTCTTCAAAGAGACCATGACGCAGAGAAAGTGGTGCTAGTGCTTCCAGGCATAAGCACAAGTCACTATCTATCCAGGAAAAGGGTGAATTTCCATGGTCCGGCACCGGTCAGGTCCCGAGGTTGCCGGACTAGAGAGGTACAACCTGTATTCTAATTCAATGGTGTTTCATTAGGATTTGAGAGATAAAGATTACTGTACATACTTACTACATACATTTATTACACAAATATATATATATATATATATATATATATATATATATATATATATATATATATATATATATATATATATATATATATATATATATATTTATTTATATATATATATATATATTTATTTATTTATATATATATATATACTTCATTTTTAGTCCATTTAACACGCGGACTTTGAACATATAATCAACGACCTCACCAGCAAGGAATCGAACCCTCGACCTACTGGGTGGCCCTAGGGAACGCTTACCGGCTAGCCCACAAGGACACTAAAAGCAGTTCTAGACTCTGTTATATTTCACACAAAGCCTGTTCATCGAGCTGATGGCCCCGTGAACCTCATTGGGAAACTGCCCGTGCCTCGTATGTGGTGTCAGTAGCATTTTACCGAATCCAGCTGGTATGAAACGCGAGGTACATATATATACTTCATTTTTAGTCCATTTAACACGCGGACTTTGAACATATAATCAACGACCTCACCAGCAAGGAATCGAACCCTCGACCTACTGGGTGGCCCTAGGGAACGCTTACCGGCTAGCCCACAAGGACACTTGTGGGCTAGCCGGTAAGCGTTCCCTAGGGCCACCCAGTAGGTCGAGGGTTCGATTCCTTGCTGGTGAGGTCGTTGATTATATATATATATATATATATATATATATATATATATATATATATATATATATATATATATATATATACAGGTAGTCGTCGACTTACGTCCTATGCGACTTACGTCTGTTCGACTTTACGACCGGCGGTACGACAGTTTTGGCCCCAGCCTCCTGGCGCTGCCGGGAGCTGGAGCCGCGCGCATCCCCACGCTCAATTACAAACACGCTCACTGGTACAGCACACTTCCCTCCGTGTCTGTTTGCCTTGTGCCTTTCTTTTGTCTTGGAAATTTTTCTTGAACCACCACCCCCCCCAAGATGTCTACCAAGAGGAAACTGTCTTCATCTACGCCTCAACCTGCCACTAAGGGATTATCAGAAGGTTTATCTCTACTGAATAAACTTCTTGCCCATTTTGAAGGAATGGACCCAAACATCGAACGATTTGCAAGGATTGAGCGGATGGCACGCAATTCGTTTCGTCCGTATCAAGAAATTTACGAGGAGAAGAAGAAACGAACAATTCAGACAAAGCTCACCATGTTCATGAAAAAAACAACTCCTCCGGCTACCCCAAAGGCTGCCCCAGCTGACGACATCGACGATCCACAGCCAAGCACCAGCGGCCAATAAGATGTTTTTTGTATGTTTGTATGTGTTTGTATGTTTTGCAACTAAAATGTTTTACAGGTAGTCGTCGACTTACGACCTATGCGACTTACGTCCGTTCGACTTTACGACCGGCGGTACGACAGTTTTGGCCCCAGCCTCCTGACGCTGCCGGGAGCTGGAGCCGCGCGCATCCCCGCGCTCAATTACAAACACGCTCGCTGGTACAGCACACTTCCCTCCGTGTCTGTTTGCCTTGTGCCTTTCTTTTGTCTCGGAAATTTTTCTTGAACCACCACCCCCCCCCAAGATGTCTACCAAGAGGAAACTGTCTTCATCTACTCCTCAACCTGCCAAGAAGCAAAGAAAGGCCATTGATTTAAACACTAAAATGATGGTGATTAAACAGCACGAAGGGGGTAAGAAAGTGAATGAGATTGCACGTGATCTGACGCTATCACACTCTACTGTGTCGACGATTTTGAAGGATAAAGAAAGGATTCGTGAAGCTGTGAAAGGTTCTGCACCCATGCAAGCGACAGTTATAACGAAGCAACGGACTGGGCCTCTCCACGAAATGGAGAAATTACTTTACATTTGGATGGAAGATCAGATCCAGAAACGGACACCGTTAAGCCTTTTTACTGTGCAGACGAAGGCTAGAAGTCTATTTCAGACTTTGAAGGAGCGCGCCGGAGAAGACTACAGTCAAGAATTTGCAGCAAGTACTGGCTGGTTCAAGAGATTCAAGAAAAGATTTCAATTTCATAATGTTCGAGTGACTGGGGAAGCAGCGAGTGCAGACGAGGAAGGAGCACGCAAGTTTGTTGACAGTCTGGATGAATTAATTACGGATGAGGGATATCTAGCAGAGCAGATATTTAATGTGGATGAAACGGGATTGTATTGGAAACGGATGCCAGAACGCACTTACATCCAAAAAGAAGCCAAAAGCATGTCTGGATTTAAAGCATTTAAGGATAGGCTTACTCTGCTGCTTGGCGGGAACATCGCGGGGTTTAAGCTGAAACCTTTCCTTATCTTCCATTCAGAAAACCCGCGGGCGTTGAAAAATGTAAACAAGCACACGCTGCCCGTTTACTTTCGTTCTAACCGTAAAGCATGGATGACACAGGCACTGTTTGAAGACTGGTTTGTAAATTGTTTTATTCCTCAAGCTCGTGAATATTGTTTGACGAAAGAAATTCCTTTCAAGATTTTATTGCTACTGGACAATGCGCCTGGACATCCACCTCATCTATCAGATATTCATCCGGACGTGAAAGTGATTTTTATGCCGCCAAACACGACTTCAATTTTGCAGCCTATGGACCAAGGTTCAATTGCTACTTTCAAGGCTATCTATCTCCGAACCACCTTTGCCCAAGCCATAGCCGCTATAGATGCCGACCCAGAACTATCGTTGCGTGACTTTTGGAAACAGTACAACATTCTTATGGGTATCAAGAATCTGGCAAACGCCTGGGAGGCTGTGACGGAGAAGTGCATGAATGGCATCTGGAAAAAGTGTGTTAAGCGCTATGTTCATACTTTTGCAGGATTTGACAGTGAAAATGAGCTTGAAGTTATTCGGGAAAAAATAGTAAAACTGGCAAAAGATCTTTCTTTGGAATGTGAAGTGGAAGATGTTGAGGAGTTGCTAGACCAAGAATCAGAGGAACTTACAAATGAAGAGCTAATCGAATTGGAAGAAGAAAATGTAGCAGAAGAAGAAAGGAGAGAAGCAGCGGATAACGAAGAGGAGGAGGAGCCACAAAGGACGTTCACCACTAAGGGATTATCAGAAGGTTTATCTCTACTAAATAAACTTCTTGCCCATTTTGAAGGAATGGACCCAAACATTGAACGATTTGCAAGGATTGAGCGGATGGCACGCAATTCGTTTCGTCCATATCAAGAAATTTACGAGGAGAAGAAGAAACGAACAATTCAGACAAAGCTCACCATGTTCATGAAAAAAACAACTCCTCCGGCTACCCCAAAGGCTGCCCCAGCTGACGACCCCGACGATCCACAGCCAAGCACCAGCGGCCAATAAGATGTTTTTTGTATGTTTGTATGTTTTGCAACTAAAATGTTTTATATGTTTTGCACCTGTATTTTTTTTTTTTGTATGTTGTGTAAATAATAAACCAATTGTACTGTAATATGCAGTGATTTACTTAAACCTGACGACCGTAACAATAATGAACAAAGAAAATGTTGATAAAATATGACTTAAAGATGATTACACATTATAATATACGTAAGGTAATTATAACATAGGCCGACTTACGACCAGATCAACTTACGACCGGTTGGCCGTAACCAATCTCGGTCGTAAGTCGACGACTACCTGTATATGTTTTGCACCTGTATTTTTTTTTTTGTATGTTGTGTAAATAATAAACCAATTGTACTGTAGTATGCAGTGATTTACTTAAACCTGACGACCGTAACAATAATGAACAAAGAAAATGTTGATAAAATATGACTTAAAGATGATTATATTATCATTACACATTATAATATACGTAAGGTAATTATAACATAGGCCGACTTACGACCAGATCAACTTACGACCGGGCGGCCGTAACCAATCTAGGTCGTAAGTCGACGACTACCTGTATATACAGTTCGTCCCCGAGTTACGTACATCCGACTTACGTACAAACGGCCGATACGTACATCGTTTCTGAAGTCTTTAATTGCAAAAATATTGTCTTAAAAGGGCGAGCAATTTTTAAATTTGGCGGGCGAGCGTATAGTTTGCGTGCCAGCCGCACCGCGCCGCCACTATCACTGACCATGCAGACGACACGCTAGACGCACCAAAGCAACACGTGTGGTCATTGTGCGAACACGTGTGGTCATTGTGCATACTTCTCCTGTGAATTTCTGCCCTATTTTGTACACTTTACTCTGTGTGCAATGACTGGTGTAAAGCGTAAGAGTGGTGAAGCCGGTGGGAGTGCTACGAAACGTCAAGCAATCTCACTAGAGGTAAAAATGGACATAATAAAACTGCTTGACAGTGGTGAAAAGTTGACCAATGTTGCCCGCAAATTTAACCTGAGTCGGTCAACTGTTAATACAATTGATAAGGGCAAAGAAAAGATCAAGGAACATGTGAAATCTGCAGTGCCAATGCAATCTACGATTATAACTAAAAGAAGAGGGAAGGTTCTGGAAGAAATGGAAAAATATCTTGCGCTGTGGATCGAGGACTGCACACAAAAACGTAAGCCTCTGTGTCTCAGTATGATTCAGGAGAAAGCCCTAAGTCTTTTCAACGACCTAAAGAAAGATCACCCTGATGATACTGTGACATTCAATGCTAGCAATGGGTGGTTTAACCGATTCAAGGTGCGAAATAAGCTGCATAATGTTCGAGTGACTGGTGAGGCGGCGAGTGCATTTGATAAGTTGTATTAATTACCACCAGATAACATTATAAGGTTGGGGGATTTTCGAGTTACGTACAACCTTTTGGTCCCCATTATGTACGTAACTTGGGGACTTACTGTATATATATATATATATATATATATATATATATATATATATATATATATATATATATATATATATATATATATATATAGTAAAAGTCCAAAAATCCGGACTGCTTGGGGATTGGGTCGGTCCGGATTTTCGGGATTCTCAGGCAGTACTTTTAAAATTAAAATTTAAGGAGGAATAAAGAAGAGATGAACAGGTACATTTTGATAGTTTATTCATTAGCAAATATAGCATGCTTCATTTATCAAAACGAGCAGTTTTAATGAAAAAGCTGTGAATTCTAGAATTTTATTCTTTGCCTTTTTGATATCATAAATTGTAGACTTTCCAATGTTGTATTTTCCATTAGAACAGTATTGCTCACACCACGTACTAGTATCTTAATTATTTCAAGTTTGTCACTCAATTTCAACGTGTTCTTCTTTCTCTTCACACAACGAAGTTTATCTACTTTAGGAGCCATTATTATGGGCTTGTACAGTAGTCTGTAAATGGAAAGAGTAGGACTCAAAATATTGTTCTATTCATACTGTGCTTGATATAATGCATTCACGGAAATGTAATATTTTTGCTAAAATGACGTACGTATTACAGTGGAAAGTGGGATCAAATCGTGACAAAAACAATGACTTTCGCTTTCTTTCGTTCAAAAGATGTTACCGTAATCACTTTTCGAATGGTTTAGTTAAAAAACTGTTGTATTACAATAATATTCCCTCCAAATTGACTTGAATAAATACTTGAATGGATATATACAATATTTTTGTTGAAACTACCCGCGTTTCAGTGTAAAGTGTCGTAATAATAAATGGTAAACAATTTGCCTTCGGCACTCGTGTTTCAGTTTATAGGACGTAGAGCGTTTTTACTGAAGGTTTTGTTGTTCGCTTACCCTCAAAAATGTGGGTCAAACTATAAACGAGGAATATCATAAATTAACGATTTCTTCGGAAAAAAATCAGGTGGAGACCACGTGATCGCTTGTTGTCGCTGGGCAGCTGTGGCGCTCACGCATGCGCACATACACACAAAAGCCTGCTAAAAAAAAAAAATAAAGTTTTCCAAAAGTCCGGATTCTCGGGTGGTCCGGATTTTTGGACTTTTACTGTATATATACATATGTATATATATATATATATATACATATGTATATACCGTATATCACGGCCTATAAGACGAAATTTGAACATTAAAAAAATCTGCCCAAAGTTAGGGGGTCGTCTAAACCACCAAGTTTAAAATTCTTACCTCTTAAATATTGTGGTTTAGTGTGTCAAGAGTGGTGATGAAAACATCGTAAGCCACTCACAAGGTCTTACCACTAATTATTTTATACTGAAACTTACGTTTGGCAAGCTGGATTCAAATTAAGATTACCGGAATATTAAAATAATAAAAATGTATTATAAACCTGTCTAACATACCGTAAAAGGGATTTATACCCCTGTAATAAACACAGCTATCATCACACACCCCTTCCCACGCCCCCCCATTTGCCAGTGAGGAGACAAGAAAGGGAAAGTGACCGCGAGATTGGGCTATTTTTAGCCGTGGAGGTGGTCAGTAATGCATACCGGTATCGGTATATTTACTCATAATAATATTTATCTCCTATAAATAATTGATTTAAATTTTATTTTTTTACAAAGAATATTCAGTAAATGAGTGCATTAATTCTTGAAACTATCGACGGTTAATTACAGACGCTCAAGTGACGTCACTAGTGTTTACACTACACCAGCTGGTAACATTTGATGCCATTACTTGAAGTGAATTGGCCTTATTTTAAGTAACTAACTATAAATAAATACAAAAATTGAAGAAAATAATTACAGTGTGTTTAATATATTACAGTATATTATAAATAAATAAATAAACAAATAATTCGGTAAATTTATTTCAAGTAAATGGAAAATAAGCAAACATGTTATTTACCAAGACTGTCCCTCTGGCTCAGGGTGAGATGGAGGGGAGATAACAAGGCTATTTATAGCCCGTCTGAAGTGGCCAGTACCCTCATGCACCATAAATAATTCATTGAACATTCATTTTTTGTACATAGTATATATATATATATATATATATATATATATATATATATATATATATATATATATATATATATATATATATATATATATTTGTGTAATAAATGTATGTAGTAAGTACATACCGGTAACCTTTTTCACTCAAATCCTAATGAAACACCACAATTAGAATACGGTGGTTGCTGTTGAACCACCTGTTGTATAAATAGTCGGAACACAGCCACACCACCGAGACGAGGGAACACTCCCACCACGGATCGTCTCGTGTGAAGCAAGCGTAGAAATGAAAGAAAATACTTGCAGTGTGTTTAATATGTTACAGTATATTATAAATAAATAAATAAATAAACAAATAAATCGGTAAATCCATTTCAAGTAAATGGAAAAATTTTCCTCGATACCGACATTAGTTCCAGTTACCGGTAAATAGCAGACGCTTCAGTGACGTCACTAGTGTTTACACTACACCAGCGGGTATAATTTGATGACATTACTTGAAGTGAATTGGCCTTATTTTAAAAAATCAAGGATGGTTGGTAAAGGACTACTGAGTCAGTGGGTAAGTGTCACATTTGGGGTACTGGTCTTATACAGCAAATAGAGCTCAAAAGCTACTTTTTAAATGGAAATTTGGGGGGGGGGGGGCGTCTTATGCACCCCGCCGCCTTATAGGCCGTGATATACGGTATATATATATATATATATATATATATACATACATACATACATACATACACAGTATTACTCCGCTTTACACGGTTTCACTTTCCGCTATTTCTCATTTCTCATTTACTGAAATCATTTCTCATTTACATGGTACCTTGCCAGAACCAGACTTTCACTTTCCGCGGTGCATCTACTCATATACGCAGTGAAGCATAATTTTTTTTTTTTTTTTTAGCTCATAAAATTCATACAAATTAACTGGCCAGAATATAATTTACATTGCTGGAATTCTTACAATATGATGATCATTTTGAATATAAACATCATAGATTTTGCATTAGACATACAAATTTTAGATACAATGTTTACTCTGAGTAAATATGTTATCTTTTGTGCAAAATATATGACATTTATATTCAAAATATTCCTGGTCTTACAAGGAATCCAGCAATGTCAATTATATTATCCTAACTTTAGTTTGAGGTATTATTTATTACTAAAAAGGTAAATATTCTGGTTTTCCCAAACATCTGGTAGGGGGGGGTGGCGGGGAGGGAGGGACTGGCCGACCATCTGGCACGGTGTGAAGAATATTTTATTTTTTTTTATTAACAAGATATTTGTTTTAGCTCATAAAATTCATACAAATTACCCGGCCAGAATATAATTTTCATTGCTGGAATTCTTACAATTTGATGATCATTTTGAATATAAACATTATAGATTTTGCATTAGACATACAAATTTTAGATACAATGTTTACTCTGAGTAAATATGTTATCTTTTGTGCATAATATATGACATTTATATTCAAAATATTCCTGGTCTTACAAGGAATCCAGCAATGTCAATTATATTATCCTAACTTTAGTTTGAGGTATTATTTATTACTATACAGTACCTTAAAATCTAGTGGTTTTCCCCCAAAAATTTATCAGAGAGGGAAGAGCCAGCGAGTGTAGTGTGAGAAGAGGGGGAGGGAGTTGAGTCCATTATTTGAATGGACATTAACTTGGCGACTGTATTTCTCTATTTCTCTCAAGTATTAATTGTGTGCATGTACCATCATAAAATTAAGATGTTATTTTTACTAGAACATAGGAATTGTGTCGGAAAAAGTAGAGTTTGGGGGTCGGGCCAGTCTCTATTGGAATTAATCCCATATGTTCTGTTGTTCACTTTACACGGTTTTCACTTTCCGCGGTACCCTGAGGGTTCAATTGACCGCGTAAATCGGGGTACTACTGTATATATATATATATATATATATATGTGTATATATATATATATATATATATATATATATATATATACAGTACAATATTTTATAATAGCAGTCATGTACTGAATATTCTATGTAAAAAATATAAATTTTAAATGAATTATTTCTAGTGTGGTCAACTTCCTACACAAAGACAAGCTATAAATAGCCCTCTTATCTCCCCTCCCCCTCCATCCCTCTGTTCTGAGAGAGGTCTTGGTAAATAACTTTTGTTTGTTTATTTTCATTGTTTGTCTAATTTATCATGTTGTATCAAAGTAATATTACTAAAAGTTTTAGGCAGCTACCAAACGGGGAGATTCTACTGCCTGGGAAGATATTGGAAGCACAATGTACAGTATTGTCTAATGGTAGACCCTACTTCTATATGGAATCACGAAAATTGTGACCAAGTCTTAGGTTGCTGATTTATCTTTCTGCCGCATTTATACACAATTGCAGAGTTTCAATTGTTTCTCTTCCTTTGACAACACAACATACATACAATATGATGTTTCTCACCTCTGATCTTTTTTCCATTTATTTATGGTTGGTTATTTAAAATAAGGCCAATTCACTTCAAGTATTGGCATCAAATTTTACCGGCTGGTGTACACTAGTGACTTACTTAAGCGTCAGTTATTTAACTAGAACTAATGTTGTTGGTGTGAGTAAAATATTTCCATTTACTTGAAATAGATTTGCCGATTTATTTGTTTATTTATTTATTTATAATATACTTTAATACATTAAACACACTGCAAGTATTTTCTTTAATTTATATACTTGTTTCGCGAAAAAGAGAGGCTACCATTATAACTGGTAGGTGAAGTTGACCAGAAATTTATGGTGATCATTAAGGACCAAACTCTGAATCCATGACATGATTTCTGTTCATCATTCTCATCCTAAATTTACCACTGTCGGTAGTTTCAAGAACTAACACAGTCATTTACTGAATATTCTTTGTAAAAAAATAAAATTTAAATTAATTATTTATAGGAGATAAGTATTATGATCAGTTAATATACAGATATGCATTACTGACCACCTCCGAACACAAGGACGGCTAAAAATAGCCACAAGCGGTCACAGTCAAGGTCACTTTCCCTTTCTTGTCACTGGCAAATGGGTGGGGTGGGGGGGGGGGGGGGGTGATGATAGCAGCTGTGTTTATTACCGGGGTATATTGTTCTTTTACGGTATGTTAGACTGGTTTATAATACATTTTTATTATTTTAATATACCGGTAATCTTCATTTTAATCCAGCTTCCCAAACTTAAGTTTCAGCATAAAATAATTAGTGGTAGGACCTTGTGAGTGGTTTACCATGTTTCCATCACCACTCTTGACACGCTAAACCGCAATATTTAAGAGGTAAGAATTTTATCTCTGGTGCTTAAGACGACCCCCTAACTTTGGGCTGATTTTTTTTTGGTTCAAATTCCGTCTTGTAGGCCGAGATATACGGTATATACAATACAGGTAAATGAAATTACTGTCTCTAGAATGAATGGCTCCCTGTCCAGGCCGTGAAAATGCCGGCAACTTTAAAACTACCCGCAGACATTCTGGGTATATCCAGGGTGTCATCTGTGATCCGAGCGTGCTGTAATAATAAATATGTAATATTTATTCAATAAAATTGCCCTTCAGGTTTACAATTGAATAAGCATGTTTATAAACTATGCAGGTATACAGTTCAACAAGAATACAGTGGGGTATGCTATAATGAATCTAATTGGTTCTAGAACCTTGTTCGTTATAGCATTCGTTCGTTATAGGATTAATCCGTTCCAGGCCCCCAAATACAACCACTTAACACTGAAAAATATAATATAAAATTGTAAAAATGTGCATAAATATGCATCTAAACCCCTGACATAAAGAATATCATTAATATTTGTAATAAAAAACAATAAATTAGTAAAAAAAAAAAAAAAAAAAAAAAAAAAAAAAAAAAAAATTTTCTTTTTTAAATAATGTTCGTTGTAGGAGTTTCGTTCGTTATAGCATTCTCAGTTTTATAGGTAAAACCGTTCGTTATAGCATTCTCAATTTTATAGGTAAAACCGTTCTTTATAGGAATATTCGTAGTAGGATCCATTCGTTATAGCATACCCCACTGTATAGATAATATACTGTAGGTATAGAGTACATGTAGGCTAGGGGAGTACAGTACTGTATAGAGTTTCCTGTGTGCTGAGACAGTGCAGGTAAGCAGTAAGGCAACTTGACCAAGGATAGATGACAATGCTCTCTGGAGCTTATTTCCAGGAGGGCCCTTTGCTTAGGCTCATGCTTGGTCTCTGATCAGTAATAGTATATCTACATGAGTATTAATGAGTTTATTTGAGAGAATTTAACAAGGTTTACATTGCGCTTGGACTATCCGAGGCAGGCAGATCACTACCGCAGTTTTACACTATGTGGTTTAATAATATAAAAAAATCATTCTCTTATCTTGCTGTAGCTTCATCTACTGTATTATGTATTTCTTCAGGGGCAGATCCAGGAATATCTAAAGGGGGTTCCAGGAAGTTTTGGGTAGTGGAACATGGCGAGCATTTTGAGGCCCCTGGAAGCCACGTGCACTTGATATTAGGAGATATTCTGAGGTCAATAGTAATTACTTTTTACAATACAAAAATGCCTGAATACAATGCTGCATTAAAGAAAAGGTATTGAAATTTTCTGATGAAAAAGGGGGAAGGGGGGTGTCAGGATCTCCAGGACTCTCCCTGGATCCACCCTTGTTCTTTGTTTAAGCTTTTAATTGTTTAATACCATAACGTTTTGATGTAGTCTGGTAACTTGTACATTACCATAGAATTATGTTCACTAGTACCTTGCCAGTTCATATTTTGTAGGTAAAAGATAAGTATATACTGTACTGTACAGTATCTGAGCAAAATGAACTCCTTCACTGCTTCCAAACTTAGACATTTATGCCATTCCATGGGATTAACCCCTAAAACCAAGGTGGCAGAACTCTACGTCCGCTATAGTGACCCCGGTTGATGTTCCTCTATGTCCTTAATCTTTGCAGCATAGTTTGAATACCTAGAGAGGACAAAGTACTTTGCTTATTATATTTATTTACTTGGCAATTCAACTCGCACATAATCTTTGTTTCAAGTCTAGTGGTCATGTACCCACCAGCTACCATGATGGATGCACATCCTTCGACGTCTCGTGACCTGCCTCACTCCTCCAGACCCTCAAGAGTTGAGTGGCATCGATATAGTATTGAGTGACACTGACAGTGATGGGGAGGAAACAGACCCAGATGATGTAGGGTTTGTTAAGGTGGCCAGCGATGAGAACAGTGATACAGACAATGGCACTCGCCCCTCCTCCCTACCCTACCAGCCCCCTTAGCAAGGTCATGGTCATGAGTGTTGTGGACGTAGTGGACCACTTGCACGCCAGCCACAAGAGTACACTTGGAGTGACTGCACACTAATTTTATGACTGAAATACAGTACCAGTTTTTAACTGTAAATTATTTTTAATTTTTATTTTTGCCAAAATGTGGCCATGTGGGGGGTCCAGCAGGTCTTACATCACCCGGGGCATAAGGGTTAATGAATTAAATGTACAGTATTTGATTAATACAATCTCACTGAATACAGAAGAAGTACTGCAGGGGTTTACTATACATAGTGAAGCCTTAATCCTTTGTGTATGGGTTCCTCTAAGCTGAGTAAAATAATCTGGTGTTAGTCAAATACTGTAATATTAAAAGTAGCATCCCCATAGTGAAGGGGTTAATATCTGTTCAATATGAACATACTGTACCAGTACAGGTATATGTACATGAATACGGTAATGTCCTCCCTAAAAGTTTGTAGTAATGAAAAGGTCATTTGTATTTATTAAGTTCAAATTAATATTTCTATTCAATACCAAACAATCAGAAAAGACATTATTTTAATACAAATCTACTCAGTATTAGGTAACTCAACAGTTTATGCACTTTACAAAATAACAAATGTATAACCTCACCATTGAGCTTATGTATGCACACTAAAAATGTATCTGTACAGATGGGTCCAATGAATTTCATTTTGATCAATATGACTCATGCTGTCTCTATAGGGTTGTCAAACTCCTTGATCCATGGTGTCATTGTTTTGCAGAGTGTGGATAGATACTATCTTTACAATGTGTACAGTCACTAATATCCCCTCCAACACTTTTTGAATTCATAAATATAGTGCATAAATCACCATTTTCGATTGATGATAATGAACCAGGAAAAATATAAGGTTATCTATATATAAATAATGTATAAACACTATTTGGTAACCTGTGTTTCGTTCATCCTGGACACATTTCTGCAGTCTCGCCATTACAACTACTGTACCAGGGAATCTCCCATCCAGTCTTACAATGTTTCAGGTGCAGGTGTCCAGTAATTCAATGCACTACTGTACCAAATAATTGTTGTAGAAAATTAAAACTAGGACACTTACTGGCATATTCTTTAGATGAGAAAAAACCTCACTAGTTCTCAGGACAATTTCTTGAACAGCTTCGCAGCCGGCCTTACACAAAAATGATGTATTCCTTTGTGGGTGGGGTTGTGTCTGTGATGATTCCCCACCACCTTGTTGCACACCTTGGCTGCCTGTAAAAATATATGAATAAGTAAATAAATAAAAAATAAAATAAATCCAAAAATTGTGTATACTGTAGCACCCATCACTCTTATAGAATGCAGGTCAGGGTATTCCTTGATATCTGCCATTAATCAAACTCCTGTACAGTACCTGGATTTCACTAAACCAGAGACAGACAGTTCAGGTCTTATATGGCTAATACAGTACTGTATGTACACTCCACTAAAAAATATTATGCACCCTTGGCTCTGAAACCATCCTCAAAGATCACTGCGAGAGAAGCCGTGATGAGTGTTATCACATTTCTTGGCTTGGTGTGTTATATTGTATAACCCCGTAAAGATGCAGAATAATCTTTTAGTAAGAGGCCATTTTGAGAAATAACTAAATACTCTACTGTACTAAAACTCCATTTTATAACCAAATCTACCCAAGCCTGTATAGTATCAGTTGCCTTGTGTATAGTAATCAAGTACAGAGGGTTGAAAACCCAAGTTCTCGAGGACATACATGTGGCTGAAACTAATCCAAAATAAGTCTACGCTTTCCCATAAAATCATGCTTTTAAAAAGAAACTTGATGGCTATAACAGTTACCACAAAAGACTAGAACCACTGAGGTTCACACTTGCACTATCACCTCTGGTTTTTAACCCCTTTTGCACCGAGGTCTCCCTTTGCTAAATAAAATCGTCTTAAGTAAGACAAATAAAATATTAAAAGTGGTGTACCCATGGCAAAAGGGTTAATTGTCATACATGGCATCACTTTGTCATTTTATGGTCCTCTCCAATGCCCAGCTCATGACAGTAGCCCCAATAGGGGGAAACAACGGAACATGAATCACTCCATCTTAGCTTGTTTACATACTGTAGGTACACCACAGATTTTCCGGGAACTGATGACCCTGCACCTCCTTTAGTCCGGACAAAATTACAAGAGGGCACTTAACTTCCTTCCCTGCCTGCCATATTTTGCTGGATTTACTGTTACTATAAGTGTTTACTGATACATGGATCCCTCGGTTAACGAAATTTCGGTTAACGAATTACCTTCCATAAGAATCTTCAATTCGGTTAACGAAATTGTTACGAAATCATGTCAAGATGTGTTCGCTTGCTCACCAGCTGGAATATTAGTCCGCCAATACAATAACTGGTTCTAGGGCTTAAATTCGTCCCCATTTGAGTAAATATCAAGAAGGTTGTACTATTCAATAATTTTCCAAATTTTATATTAAATTTTTTAGTTATTTTAACACTTATTTAACATAATTACAGTACAAGAAACTAGTTTTTGGTGCGCCATTCAGCCACTTGATTCACCCAGCAAGGCGTCAGTTTGTATCTCTGGTCAGTGGAGGTAACATCACTTGTGGCTCTCTTGAATATAAACTATTTTTACGTTTTACAGTACAATTATTGGTCATTCTGAAATTTATTTTACATATTGACAATATATACTGCAGTGCAGTGTTGATTTAAAGAAAATAATCTTGAATTACACCTAAAGAACATAAAATTTTATGAGTGAAATGACGACATGAAGCTTGGGGTCATTTCTCTTCCACCCCCACTTCCTTCTCTTCTCCCTTCTCCTCCACCCCCACCCCCACTTCTAATTCCCATCATCATCATCATCAACCAGGAGCGTTCTACATACTCACCTCAAAATAAGTGTACTTTACTGCATATATTTTTACTTTGTATGTAATTTTCGGTGAGCTGGAACCAATTACCCAAAATCCCATTGAAACAATGGTTTCGGTTAAAGAACGACCTTCTGGAACGAATTGTGATCATTAACCGAGGGACCACTGTATAATGTTAGTACCGATGTTAATAATAGTACAGTATATTACTTGTTCTGTGTAATGATCATGTTGTTACATCATTTTCCCCAAAGCTCATGTAGGTAGGTATGTACAGTCAGAAATGATGTTGCCCTTACATACAGTCTATTTGATTACGTAAATGAGACCAGAGGTTGATTTATGTATTTGGTTTGCATTACCTCAATTGCAAAACCAAATTATGAAAATAATGTTATTAACATTTCATTACTAAATAAATTTGTTCATAATGAAAATTATTCAATGTAGCAGAAATAACTTGATTGGCTGTACAGTCGACCCTCGTTAATTCGGACTAATGGGGGGGGGGGGGGAAGGGTGTCCGTTTTAGCCGATTGTCCGAATTGACCGATTTAGGGGTTAATATTGCATTATATTTCAAAGTCATTGTTTTTGTCACGATTTTATCCCACTTTCCACTGTAATACGTACGTAATTTCAGCAAAAATATTACATTCCCGTGAATGTATTATATCAAGCACAGTATGAATAGAATATCAGTGTAATATAACAGTATTTTAACCGAAAACTATTAAAAAACGAGTAACATCTCTTGAACAACGGAAGGTTAGGTAAAATCTTTTGTTTTCGTCATGTATTTTATCCTATTTTACATTAAAATACATCACGTTTCAGCAAAACTACTATTTATTTCCGAGAATATATTCATTTAGGCACAGTTAAGGTAAAATATACATGTGATGTAACAGTTTTTTAACTGAAAACGATTTGAAAAACACGTGTACCGTCTAGCTGATACTCAACAGCTGGTTGAAAACAATAGGAGGTTGAAGTAGATTACCGGTTATTATATTAAGTGTGAAATATCGAAAAGGTTTTTATTACCGGTATTTTTTGTAGATCAATGAGAACTGTGATACCGTATATGATATGATAAGTTAGCCTGTGCTAAGAACTTCAACATAGACTACTGAAAACATGTTGTAAGGTAATTTAGCCTATTGTAAGTTGGTGAGCTTCATTTGCTGAAGGAACTGCACAACTTTTCATTACTAATTGGTACATATTTCACGTTTCCATTGTTTATTAGCAGTAAATGGTAAATATTTTTCATGTCTGAAGCTAAAAGTTGCATCCCCCCCCCCCCCCCACACTAGTGGTGGAGATGTTACATTTAACCAAAAAGACGCTGGTGTTTTATCCCAGCAGTGGGTGGACCAGCATTTTAGCTTAAGGTCCGCATAGGTAATATTCCTAAAAAAAAAAAAAAAAAAAAAGTTCATTTTTTGCCCGAATTATCCGAAATCTGGATTAAAGGGGTCCGAATTAACGAGGGTCGACTGTACTAGGCATTAACAGTTTTGGTAATTATAATGGTGATAAGAATGTGAATATGAAATATTTTTAGAATACATTGATGTTTTCTTGATTGTATTTATAATCATGAATCAGAAAGTAGACTACTGTGCTATATTTATTCAATATAATTCCTTCAACAAAATATAAAGAAAATTACAGCCATAAACCATAGTTTCTCTAAATATGACTCAAAGAGAGAGGGCGAGGAGCGTGGTCGCTGCCTCCCAGAGTGACGTCATCAAACCTACACCCAGGCCTTCTCTTCTAGGTGGCCTTGGCACAGGTCACTGACCCACATCGGGGCCTGCGGGGCGAAAATATAATTGTAATAATAATATTATTATTAATTCATAGTAAATAAAATTTATAATAAAAAATACAAATTGGAAAATAAAATCATAAAATAATAATGATCATAATAATAAGACTGCAAAATGTAATAACAATAATAAAGAACCATAACAAAATACAAAAACGAAAAAATCAAAACTTTGAAACAATATATGTATGTTGTATTGTCAATACAATAGTAAGAGAAACAATTGAGACCCTGCAATTGTGTGTAAATGAGGCAGAAAGTCAGATCAGAAACCTGGGACTTGGTCACAATTTTTGTGATGCCATGTGGCAGCAGGGTCTACCGTTAGACAACACATTATGCTATCAATATCTTCCCAGGTGGTAGTACCTCCCTGTTTGGTAGCTGCCTACTACCTATTTTGTAAATTAGTACAGTACAGTTTTGTAATTTATCATCACGTAATAAATACTATTGCAGTGTATTTATCACCACTTAATAAATACTATTGTAGTATGTTTATCATCACTTAATAAGTAATATTTTAGAGTATTGTAAAGTATTATATATCTGCATATACTCGGGATCGAGTCTGACGTTCATCCAGCTATGGTACAGGGAGTTCTGCAATAACGTGTGTTTTGACAACGCGAATTGGCTATAACGTAATTTATGAATACAGTAGAAGAACGATATTTGTAAAACGCGAACACTTGTTTGCTGTAACGCGATTTTTGCTTACTATTTCTCCAATTTTGTGGTATTAACTGTGAATATGGAAAAGAAGAATATTTCCAAGAAGCGTTCTGGTGATCGCATTCCCGGTGATGATCGTAAAAGAAAGGCTATAACACTTGAAGAGAAGCTCGATGTTACCAACCTCAAAATCACCCTTCTCCACCATCAAGTTATATTCATATTTTCTCAAAGTAAAGTGTTACATTTACTGTATGATTTCATTATTAGATATGAATGTAACATTTATTTAGACTGTGCTATCCTTTGTGTTAGGCTAACTACTAATTTTTTTTCGATTTCGAGTAATCTGCACCTAACCCTATTTTCTCCATAATCCCTGTTATTTCTATTACGCGAATTTCTATAACGCGAGGTTTTACAAGAACACAACTATAGCATTATAGCAGAACTGACTGTACAATGATATGAATTATTAAAGATATCACCTTTGTTGGTGAGAACTGAGGTGACTCGAGAGGCCAATACGAGATCGGCAGGACCTTCCACAGATGTTGCATGTGTGGAGGGTTACTTCTAGTGTGGGAGGAGCGGCGGCAGCGTCTTTCAGGGGCTACTACTTTACACCAATTTTAGTAAACTTCCTCTTATTCAGACTAATTGGGGAGAAGGCCTACCCGGTTTGGCTGAAATTCCAAGTTGGACAGGGATCTGTACTGCACGGTGGGAAATTCCAAAGGGGAGGGGTATTTCTAACTCAAGCTAACTAAAAACACCAACCCTACTGTAGTTTTTAACCTAAAATTAAAACCCTCAGGATTTCTACGTGCAATATGAACATTTCTTTTTTAGCCTCTTAGTGCTTCAACATCTGTTGAGTTACCCTCTTGTGCCACCACTGTGGCAGCCCCTGTCATTTTTTATTTTTTTTTTTTACAAGGATTAGACCACCTGAGCACAGGTCACTAACCCACTTCAAGGCCTGGGAGGCAAAAATATTATACTAATACTATTAATAATACAGTAATACCCCGATTTACGCGGTCAATTGAACCCGCGGAGTAGCGCGTAAAAGAGTACAGTGGTCCCTCGGTTAACGAAATTTCGGTTAACGAGTTGCCTTCCATAAGATTCTTAACTTCGGTTAACGAGCAATCCCTCGATTAACGAGTTTCATACGAGCCAAACTGAACATGTTTTCGCTTGCATTTGGAGGTCCACCAGCTGTAGTATTAGTCAGCCAATACAGTAATCGGTTCTAGGGCTTAAATTCCTTACCATTTTAGCAAATATCAAGAAGTTTATACCATTCAAAAATTTTAAAAGTTTATATTAATTTTTTTAGTCATTTTAACAATTATTGAACATAATTGAAGGTAGGGTCACTAGTTTGTGGCACGCCATCCAGCCTGCCAACACAGCATACAGGCGTCAGTCTTTGTGTCTTTTCAGTGGAGGTAACATCTTGCTTGAGACTCTCTTCAACTAAACGCTTTTTTATGTGTTTGCAAGCAAATTATTGGTTGTTTTGAAATTTATTTTACCAATTGACAATATATAATGCAGTGCAGTGTTGATTTAAAGAAAATAATCTTGAATTACACCAAGAGAACTAAAATTTTATGGGTGAAATGGCACCATGGGGTGACTTCTCTTCCACCCCAATGCCTTCTCTTCTCCTCCACCCCCATTCAAATTCCCATCATCATCATCCAGGAGCCTTCTACATACACACCTCAAAGTAAGTGTACTTTTCTACCTTTTAGGTTGAATTTAGGCATTTTTCGGTGAGCTGGAACCAATTACCCAAAAACCCATTGAAACAATGGTTTCGGTTAACGAGTTTTCGGTTAACGAGCAACCTTCTAGAATGGATTGTGCTCGTTAACTGAGGGACCACTGTAGCGTAAAAGAGTAACGCGTAAAACGAGAAACGTATAAATGGAATAACAGAACATATGGGATTAATTGAAATAGAGACTGGGCCGACTCCCAAACTCCACTTTTTCCAACACAATACCGACATAATACCTAATTGTAGTAAAAATAACATCTTAATTTTATGATGGTTTGCACACACAATTAATATTTAAGAGAAATACAGTCGCCAGGTTAATGTCCATTCAAATAATGGACTCAACTCTGCCCCCCCCCCTTCCCACGCTCGCTGGCTCCTCCCTCACTGAGAAATGTTTGGGTGAAAACATTAGATTTTAAGGTATACCGTATATCTCAGCTTACAAGGCGACGGGGTGTACAGTATAAGACGGCCCCCAAAATTTCCATTTAAAAAGTAGCTTTTGAGCCCTATTCGCTGTATAAGACTGGTACCCCAAATGTGACACTTACCATTGGGAGCTTACTGACCCAGTAGTCCTTTACCAACCATCCCATTGACCAGTGCTGTTTACACATCCTTGGTTTTTTAAAATAAGGCCAATTCACTTCAAGTAATGGCATCAAATGTTACCGGTTGGTGTAGTGTAAACACTAGTGACTCACTTAAAAGTCTGTTATTTAACTTGAACTAATGTCTGTGTCGAATACAATTGTTTCATTTACTTGAAATGGATTTATCGATTTATGTGTTTATTTATTTACTTATAACATACTGTAATATATTAAACACACTGCAAGTATTTTCTTTAATTTATAAGCTTGCTTCAACCAGCTACAGTATTCTAATTCAATAGTGTTTCATTAGGATTTGAGTGAAAAAGATTACTGTACATACTTACTACATACATTTATTACACACATATATATATATATATATATATATATATATATAGATATATATATATATAATATATATATATATATATATATATATATATATATATATATTCACAATATTTTATAATTCCAGTTATGTACTGAATATTCTATGTAAAAAATATAAATTTTAAATTAATTATTTCTAGTGGTCGACTTCCTACACAAAGACAAGCTATAAATAGCCCTCTTATCTCCCCTCCCCCTCCATCCCTCTGTTCTCAGAGAGAAGGTCTTGGTAAATAACTTTTATTTGTTTATTTTCATTGTTTGTCTAATTTATCATGTTGTATCAAAGTAATATTACTAAAAGTTTTAGGTAGCTACCAAACAGGGAGATTCTACTGCCTGGGAAGATATTGGAAGCATAATGTACAGTATTGTCTAATGGTAGACCGTACTTCCATATGGCATCACGAAAATTGTGACCAAGTCTTAGGTTGCTGATTTATCTTTCTGCCTCATTTACACACAATTGCAGAATTTCAATTGTTTCCCTTCCTTTGACAACACAACATACATACAATACAGTGGTCCCTCGGTTAACGAGCACAATCCGTTCCAACAGGTTGCTCGTTAACTGAAACCATTGTTTCAATGGGTTTTTGGGTAATTGGTTCCAGCTCACCGAAAATTGCCTAAATTCAACAAAAAAGGTAGAAAAGTACACTTACTTTGAGGTTTGTATGTAGAAGGCTCCTGGACGATGATGATGATGATGGGAATTAGAATGGGGATGGAGGAGAAGGGAGAAGAGAAGGCATTGGGGTGGAAGAGAAGTCACCCCATGGCACCATTTCACCCATAAAATTTTAGTTCTCTTGGTGTAATTCAAGATTATTTTCTTTAAATCAACACTGCACTGCATTATATATTGTCAATATGTAAAATAAATTTCAAAATGACCAATAATTTGCTTGGAAACACAGAAAAAAGCGTTTAGTTGAAGAGTCTCAAGCAAGATGTTACCTCCACTGAAAAGACACAAAGACTGACGCCTGTATGCTGTGTTGGCAGGCTGGATGGCGTGCCACAAACTAGTGACCCTACCTTCAATTATGTTCAATAATTGTTAAAATGACTAAAAAAGTTAATATTAAAATTTAAAATTAATGAATAGTATAAACTTCTTGATATTTACTAAAATAGTAAGGAATTTAAGCCCTAAAACCGATTACTGTATTGGCGGGCTAATACTACAGCTGGTGAACCGCCAAATGCAAGCGAAAACATGTTGAAGTTGGCTCGTAAAAAACTCGTTAATCGAGGGATTGCTCGTTAACCGAAGTTAAGAATCTTATGGAAGGTAAATCGTTAACCGAAATCTCGTTAACCGAGGGACCACTGTATAATGTTTCTCACCTTTGATCTTTTTTCCATTTATTTATGGTTGGTTATTTAAAATAATGCCAATTCACTTCAAGTATTGGCATCAAATTTTACCGGCTGGTGTACACTAGTGACTCACTTAAGCGTCAGTTATTTAACTAGAACTAATGTTGGTGTGAGTAAAATATTTCCATTTACTTGAAATAGATTTGCCGATTTATTTGTTTATTTATTTATTTATAATATACTGTAATACATTAAACACACTGCAAGTATTTTCTTTAATTTATATACTTGTTTCGCGAAAAAGGGAGGCTACCATTATACCTGGTAGGTGAAGTTGTCCAGACATTTATGGTGATCATTTAGGACCAAACTCCGAATCCGTGACGTGACTTCTGTTCATCATTCTCATCCTAAATTTACCACTGTCGGTAGTTTCAAGAATTAACGCAGTCATTTACTGAATATTCTTTGTAAGAAAATATAATTTAAATGAATTATTTATAGGAAATAAGTATTATGATCAGTTAATATACAGATATGCATTACTGACCACCTCCGAACACAAGGACGGGTAAAAATAGCCACAGGCGGTCACAGTCAAGGTCACTTTCCCTTTCTTGTCACTGGCAAATGGGGGGGGGGGGGGGGGGTGTGATGATAGCAGCTGTGTTTATTACCGGGGTATATTGTTCTTTTACGGTATGTTAGACAGGTTTATAATACATTTTTATTATTCTAATATACTGGTAATCTTCATTTTAATCCAACTTCCCAAACATAAGTTTCAGTATAAAATAATTAGTGGTAGGACCTTGTGAGTGGTTTACCATGTTTCCATCACCACTCTTGACACGCTAAACCGCAATATTTAAGAGGTAAGAATTTTATCTCTGGTGCTTAAGACGACCCCCTAACTTTGGGTTGATTTTTTTTGGTTCAAATTCCGTCTTGTAGGCCGAGAAATACGGTAGTGGTAAATAATACCTCAGACTAAAGTTAGGATAATATAATTGACAGTACTAAATTCCTTGCAAGGCCAGGAATATTTTGAATATAAACACCATATATTTTGCACAAAAGATAAAATTTTGGCTTTGTAATCAAAATTCATAAATTACATCTAAAATTTGTATGTCTAATGCAAATTCTATGATGTTTATATTTAAAATAATGAAAATTTTATAAGAATTCCAGCAATGTAAATTATATTCTGGCCGGGTAATTTGTATGAATTTTATGAGCTAAAACAAATATCTAAAGCAAATAAACAAATTATAATTCACCCAGACACTATCTGTCAATCAAAGTACCCCACCTCCGCTCCCCCCCCCCCTCTTCCCACGCGCACTGGGTCCCTCCGTACCCCCCACCTTCCCTCCCTACCAGAGAAATGTTTGGGAGAAAACAGTAGATTTACGTTTTTAGTAATAAATAATACCTCAGACTAAAGTTAGGATAATACAATTGACATTTCTGGATTCCTTGCAGGTCAGGGAATATTTTGAATGTAAACTTCATATATTTTGCACAAAAGATAAAATATTTGCTTATTTTCATGATCTCCTGAAATTACATCTAAAATTTGTATGTCTAATGCAAATGTTAAGATGTTTATATTTAAAATGATCACCATCTTGTAAGGATTCCAGCAATGTAAATTATATATTTTATGAGCTTAAAAACATATATATCTTCAGTAAATAAACAAATTATACTTCACCCGTGTAAATGAGTAAATTCACTGCGTAAATCGGGCATCCCGGTTCTGGCAAGGTACTGCGTAAATGACCAAATGCGTAAACGAGAACCGCGTAAATCGGGGTATTACTGTAATAATAATAATAATAAAATAATAAATACAAAATGATGAAAATATATAAAAATTTTAATACAAAATAAAAATAAAATAATAATAATGACCACAAGTTATTACAAAAATGAAAAAAAAAATCAAGAGTGAGAAAAGATATACAATATGTACATTGTGTTGTCAATAATAAGAGAAACAATTGAGACCCAATTATGTGTATATAAAGCAGAAAGTCAGATCAGCAACCTGGGACACAGAGGAAGGCAGAGCATTCCACAGTTTGGCTGTGTGAGGAAAAACGGATCCACTATAACAGGTTATTCTAGTGACTGACATCCATACAGAAACGGTGGGCACTGCTGACAAGAAGAGTATTACCAGCCCACTGCCTTGCCAGCGGTTACACAGGATGCCAAATCTACCGAACATTGCCCATTAAAGTACCTGTAAAAGAGTGAAGCAACAATGTGGCAAAGAGAAAGGGAAGACAGATTATCAACTAAAAGAGGAGAGTTAATAAGATGAAATGCCTTTGATTCCACCCTATCTAATAGTTGGATAGAAGAACCACTCCAGCAGCACCCCAAGTTAGGACGTATGAATCCCTTATAAACCTCAAACATCTATTCAGAAATGAAGTATCTACGGCATCTGTACAGCATTCCCAGCTTTTGGGAGGCAGCTTTAGCCATGTTGTGCATGTGTGGCTTCCATAACATATTAGAAGAAATGGTGAGGCCTAACATAACTATTTTAGAATTTGTTAAAATGATTGTACTGTATCCTGGAATGTGATTGGTGGGAGATCTTCTATTTTGGTAAGTGTAAATGGTAAATATTGTGTTTTATTACTGAATTTAACCAAATTTCTACCTCCCCAATCGGTGATGCAGCACAGATCTGCATTAACAAAAGAAATGATATCAGCTCTAGAAATAGATTTGGTTTGAGAGTTAGGGGGATGGGGGAAATGGTAAGAAGAGTGGAATCATCAGCATAAGAATGAGTAGAATTAGTAGTAGTGTGAAATAAATCATTGATAAAAAGAGGGAAGAGAGTAGGTGAAAGAACAGAACCCTGTGGAACACCACTATTGGTAGAGAAACAGCGAGAGATCGAACCTTTGACAACAGCTCCCATGAATTGATTCTCATGGGAGCTAGAAATTAGAGAATAAAATGGAGGAGAGAAACAATTAGAGAGAAGTTTAGAAAGTAAAGACTTGTGCCATACCCTGTCAAATGCTTTGGAGATGTCGAGGGCCACGACGAAAGTTTCCCAATAATCCCTGAGAGAGGATAACCAAAGATAGGTGCAGTAGGAGAGCAGATCACCAGTAGATCTCACCTGGCGAAAGCCATACTGGCAATCCGACAAAAGAGAAAGGTGTTCAAAGTGAATGAGAAAATGAGTAAGATAGTTTAAAAAATCTCAGAGGGATGAAATTAGGGCAATGGAGCAATAGTAAGAGCGAATAAAATGGTCACACTTCTTCAGGATGGTACTCAACCGAGGCATGCTTCCAAGAAGGGGACAAAGTTTGGGTTTTGAGGCAAAGGCAAAAGAGGCGAGCAAACACAGGGGCCAGAACTTCAGCACACTCCCTCAGAACACGAGGGGGTATTCCATCCGGTCCATACGCCTTACTCGCATCCAGATTGGATAACACACCAGCAACCCTACAATTGGAGATTATAGGAAAGTGCATACGTTCATTAGGAGGAGCAGGAGTAGGAGGGGTAGAGTTGGAGTTAGAGGAGAATAATATGCCCCAGAGATTGGCTTTATCAGGGGGAGAGTTGGCTATAGAGTTATCAGGTCGGAAGAGAGGAGGAAAAGACGGTGTGCTGAAGTTATTATAGATGTTTTTGGTTAAGGACCAGAAGGATTTACTAGAAGAGTTTGTCAGGTCAGCAGTCTTTCTTTTTATAAAATTCCTCTGGGCCCTACGAAGAATAGCCCTACAACGGTTCCTAGAAGTAATGAAAGAGGGGTGAGTAACAGGAGATAGTTTCATAACTTGATACACCCTCTCTCTCTCCCTCTATGCAAGAGAACAGGAGCTATCAAACCATGATTGCAAAGTGAAGGTTTTGGTAGAAGATGGGATAAATGCACTCATACTACCCAGTATAACCCCAGCAATGCTGTCAGCACATACCGAGGCATCCCGAGTGGAAAAACAACCTTCATCCCAGGGAAAGTCGGAGAAGAATTCTCACAAGGATTGCCAGTGTGCCCTCTGATAGTGCCATAGTTGGCATTTAGAGGGGGATGGGGTTGCATCCAGTTAGATTTAAAAGAAATAAGATTGTGATCAGAAGACCCTAAGGGGGGCAGAAATTGAGTATGAATATTGTGTGGGGTTAGAGGTAAAACAAAGGTCAAGAATATTAGTAAGATGGTAGTGCCGATCTGGAACACGTGTAGGGTGTTTGATTATTTATTCCAGATCATTAAGTACAATAAGGAAAAAGAGAGTGCCCCATTTCCACCTGGGTCATCCCTTGCAACACCAAGCCACTCTCTCTGATGTAGAGGATCTCGGTGTTGGGGTGTGTGGATACCAACAACACATGGCAAGAAGTGAGAGTCAAAGAGTTCCAAATACTTGGTGGAGTTGGGATTACAGTACAGAAAACAAGGGAAATAGTCATAGTTGGTAGAGATATATTGAGCAGGATGACATCATAAAAAAAAGATTCAAGATCCGTGAGTTGATCTATAGGTGTACGTGTGTTGATCTATAGGTGTACGTGTGTTGATCTATAGGTGTACGTGTTGCAGTAGGCGCATACACCTCCCTTACAACGGAAATATATATAAAGATTGTAGTTGGAGACTTGGAAAGGTTTGGGTAAAACTGTTTTGGTCAGCTGAAGTTCAGATAGTAGTAAGAGATCAAGGGAAGAGGTTAATAGATGGTGCTCTACAGAAGAAAAATTGTATCTCGGGCTGCGAATTTTGAAAAAATTAAGTGTGAAAAAAGATGATCCTTCAGCAACTGCAGTGATAATCAGTCGAAGCCCCAGTAGTCTGATGATGGTCAGGTCAGCCCTGGGGTCCACAACCTTCCTGACCAGTGGGACCCATCCGAGAAGGTCCCGCTTTAATATAACTGTAATATCAACTGATAGCATAGGACAGTGGTTCCCAAACGTTTTTGGCCGCGACCTTAAATACAATTTTGTCCTGGCGACCCTAAATATGGCTACATGTACAGTAGTGTTAATTACCAATCATTTTTATATGTTGTGATTATTCATATAGTTTTACTGAATTAATTTAAACTATTAACACAATGAAATTAAATAAATTTTTAAATGAGGAAAATGAAAACCAAATTTTCATGAAATTATTATTTTATTTCACAATTCGGTAGCCTAAATGAGAAAACCAGAATTTTTCAGTGGCTAACGTGCTGCCGCTTTATGTATATGTAACCATCTATTTTACTATAATAGCAAACTAACATAGCAGGGAGAGAAAAATACGATATAACACTTCTTAGCATAAAAAAAAGCACACACTCATGCCATCACTGTTGCTGGGTGTCAAACATCCAAAATTCATAAAAAAAAAAAAAATTATTTGCATCTGCTCAAATAATTCAATTTCATTAAAAACCTACTTGAATGAAAGAACATACTTACAAATTGGTTATTGTGAGAACCAAATACAGTTCACGTGTTATAAATGAAGAATAACAGAAAATTTTGCTCTGGGTTTTTAACACCAGCGACCGTAATGGAGGGTTAATTACAAAGTTTGATAAGGGAAAAATCAAGGATTTTCTCAGTGGCTACCATGAAACTGCTTCATTTTGTTGGTGAGCTCCTCTAAATTGGATACAGCATGTCCTTCAAATTCGTTGGGGTTAGGTTCTCAAAATGGCCACGAACCATCAAATCTGCGGACGAGAGGGGGAGGGGGGGTACATTTTTTACCTGTGTACAAAGAAATGCATAATCCCTTTATGTGTTTGCCCTTAGGACAAGTATTTATTTTACCTGTATTGTATATGTGTATGCGTGTGTGTACACACACACACACACAAAATGCATACAAATAAATAATAATGGGAAAATCCTCTCACAAATAATCAGAAACAGATGTACAGTCAACTCTCGTTAATTCGGACCCCTTTAATCCGGATTTCGGATAATTCGGACAAAATCTGAAAGAACTTTCTTTTTTTTTTTTTTTTTTTTAAGATTTGTAGGAATGTTACCTACGCGGACCTTAAGCTAAAATGCTGGTCCACCCACTGCTGGGATAAAACACCAGCGTCTTTTTGGTCAAATGTAACATCACCACTAGTGTGGGGGGGGGGGGGGGGGATGCAACTTTTAGCTTCAGACATGAAAAATATTTACCATTTACTGCCAGTAAACAATGGAAACGTAAAATTTGTACCAATTAGTAATGAAAAGTTGTGCAGTTCCTTCAGCAAATGAAGCTCACCAACTTACAATAGGCTAAATTACCTTACAACGTGTTTTCAGTAGTCTATGTTGAAGTTCTTAGCACAGGCTAACTTATCATATCATATACGGTATCACAGTTCTCATTGATCTACAAAAAATACCGGTAATAAAAACCTTTTTGATATTTCACACTTAATATAATACCCAGTAATCTACTTCAACCTCCTATTGTTTACAACGACACATGACGCACCACCAGCTGTTGAGTATCAGCTAGACGGTACACGTGTTTTTCGAATCGTTTTCAGTTAAAAAACTGTTACATCACATGTATATTTTACCTTAACTGTGCCTGAATGAATATATTCTCGGAAATAAATAGTAGTTTTGCTGAAACGTGATGTATTTTAATGTAAAATAGGATAAAATACATGACGAAAACAAAAGACTTTACCTAACCTTCCGATGTTCTAGAGAAGTTACTCGTTTTTTTAATAGTTTTTGGTTAAAATACTGTTATATTACAATGGTATTCTATTCATACTGTGCTTGAAATAATGCATTCACGGAAATGTAATATTTTTGCTGAAATGACGTAGATATTAGTGGAAAGTGGGATAAAATCGTGACGAAAACAATGACTTTCGCTTTCTTTCGTTCAAAAGATGTTACCGTAATCGCTTTTCGAATGGTTTTCAGTTAAAAAACTGTTGTATTACATTAATATCCTATCCTAATTGACTTGAATAAATACTACGATACCATATTTCTGAATATTTTCATTAAAATCCATCCAAATCATTTTCCTTGTCATCGTCTGCAGCACCAAACAGCTTCTCCCAGTCCTCTCCTTGAACAGGGCTAGAGGGTACGTGTTTTTCGAATCGTTTTCAGTTAAAAAACTGTTACATCACACGTATATTTTACCTAAACTGCACCCGAATGAATATATTCTTGGAAATAAATAGTAGTTTTGCTGAAACGTGATGTATTTCAATGTAAAATAGGATAAAATACATGACGAAAACAAAAGACTTTACCTAAGCTTCCGATGTTCTTGAGATGTTATTCGTTTTTTTAGGAGTTTTCGGTTAAAATACTGTTATATTACAATGGTATTCTATTCATACTGTGCTTGATATAATACATTCACGGAAATGTAATATTTTTGCTGAAATTACGTACGTATTACAGTGGAAAGTGGGATAAAATCGTGACGAAAACAATGACTGAAATATAATGCAATATTAACCCCCAAATCGGTTAATTCGGACAATCGGCTAAAACGGACACCCTTCCCCCCCTATTAGTCCGAATTAATGAGGGTTGACTGTATTACAAATGTGAGTCTACCCTCAAGTCAACTCCGAGCTTTTTAATAACAAAACACAGAATGGACTTGAGGGTCAACTGTCACATTTTTAATACATTTGTTTGCATGAAGTAGACTTGACGATACTCAACATTTTTAATACATTTGTTTCTCATTATTTGAGAGAGGATTTTCCCATTATTATTTATTTGTATGCATTTTGTGTGTGTGTGTGTCTGCATACACACACATACACAC